>CM035115.1:47104737-47704737 GCA_020205555.1 Panax stipuleanatus
AGAACATAAATCCATGTTTTGATTTAAAATCACTAAATTAAATTACATAAACTAGTTTAGGATTATACCTTTGCTCAAGATCTTCCTTCTTCGTATTCCTAAGTTTGCTTATAGAGCTTTGAAACTTTGCAAAAACTCTCTCTTCTCTCTTCTATGTGGCTGTCGAATGGCCCTTTCTCTCTCCCCTTTGATTTTTGTTTTGCTTAGCTTTTGAGGAAAGAGAAAAGAAATGAAGTATAAATTGGTTTTGTGTGTTAGTAAAATATGTATAGATATATTATGTATCTCATATACATCTCCCATCAACTCTCTTATCTCTTGCTTTCTCTTCCTTAATCATTTTAATGTTGCTTTCAAGCTTGAGGTTGCTTGCAATTTTGGTTAAATGTGTTGGTTAATTAGAAATTTGACACATAAGGGGAGTAGGTAAGGAGTTGGTAACAAAATCATCACATCACATGCCTTTGTTCCTCCCCTTTGGCCTAAATTTTGGGCTTTCTTTTCTCCCATTTTGGTTTAATTTTTAATGTAATATTTTGCTTAATCAAATGACTAAAAAGTCCCTCATAGGTTGGGCTAAAGTTTGGGCTAATTCCGTAATTCTTTTGGGCTCTCTGATTAAAATATTTGGGCCATAAAAATTAGGTTAGGTCCAACACATAATTTTATTTTACCCAAATTATTTAATTAGAGTTTTTATTCCACTCATTTTGGATTTTAAATAATCACTCATGTGCATTTAATTTTATAGCCCAATTAGACTTACTTTAATTAAGTTATAAAATTAATTAATTGAGATGTATAAAATAAATCTCTTAGGGTTAATATATATTTTAAATACTAACATTCTTTCATATTATAACCCTTAGGTTATTTAATTCTCATTCCTAAAATATATATTACGTTACAAGGCTTTATTCTTAATTCTCTTTATATAATAAATATATATACATATTTATAATATAAATTTATTTAGTCACATATATATTCCATTAATTTATAAACTTAATTAGCCCTAATTAGCTTGATAAGTTATAACACATTCATATAATCACTTTATATTAGTCATATCATATTAATTACTTAAAGATTATAAATCTTTTTAATTTATTATTCAAGGTTAACATTCAAGTTTTGTTAATTTTTAACATAACTTATCTTACCCTTTCTTAATCAAATTGACTAAGTATTCATTAAGGTTAACTTAAAATAAATAAATTATCTATATTGCTTAATTCACATATTCACTTATATAGTTCAAGTACTTTCTAAAAAAAAATTATTCGTGAAAATTTACATATATAATCCTATAAAATTCTCGGTCCTTACATTCTCCCCTCCTTATAAGGATTCCATCCCCAGAATCACTATTACCTTACATTCAAATTATGTCTATCCTTAAACACTTATTTATTAATCAATTAATTTTTTATTGAATTACTCTAATCGTATTTATTACTTCATTTATTCTTTCCTATCCCAATTTAGGGCGAAATATATGTGCTTAACTCAAGTCTCATTTGACTTGGCATAGCTTATATTTACCTGTTATAATTAGGTGTCAGCATCTTACTCACAATAGTATTCCTTTAATATATTAAGCAACTTGTGTTTTCTCTCATTCTACTTTGGAACTTCTAAGGGTTACCATAGACCACATGGATATACTCGTGTTCTAATAACTTTTTAAAGTTGTATCATCAATTCCTTCATTTCTATCTACGCGATACCAACCTGTGACTCGGATACTACTCTGCCTTTTTCTCCATCTTCTATCTCTATTCCTGGCTCCACCTTAGTTTCTTTGAAATCTACTTCTTCCTCTTCATTCAGTTCCATCTCGGGGAAGTCGTCATGATCGCTTCCCGCAGGTTCGTCTCTTAAAACTTCCTCAACTAACTCACTCTGAGCTGGCACCTCAGTTAATGGCATTGGTGCAGCTGCTAACATCTCCGTAACCACCTGAGTTTCTCTAATCGCATTATCTCCTGACATCCTACAATAAGTTTTAAATAATTTAATTAGTACATCACCAATAAACACAATCCATAAACACTAAGTGTCCACATATCTTACTATTAATGAGTTTTCTCAATCCATCTCTTAGAACTCTAAATAAGTTTTCTCTATCTTCCTTATGGTTATATCCCTAAGGCTTTTCCCCCACCTAAGGTTTATAACCTACAGCTTTGATACCAACCTGTGACGCCCCCAAATCCGGGTTCCCTAACCTCGGGTTTGGTGCTCACGATCCATCATACATATCACATCTAACTATCTATTCATTTTGAATTACAACATTCATACCATTACTTAATACAAATTATAACAATATCCGAGGTTAACTAACCTTAATATTAACTTACATACCCTTAGATACTCAAAAGGTTTACATAATTAATTTACATAAGGTAACATAACAATTAAAGTTCACAATAAACTATTCTTGAACTTTGCCTTTGCCTTTGTCTTTCTTTGACCCTTCAGCTACCTTGTCTTTAGCTGAAATATTTTATTTAAGCAAGTGTGAGCAACGAGTTTGCTCACCAAGTTAATGTTTTCAATAAAGGATATAGAAGAATCTAACTTTTATAGAACTTCAACAATAATTAGAAGATTTCGAAGTAGCTAAACAATAACTCATTTTTAATAACAAGAATTTTCTTGAATTCCATGCTGGATAACATATCAAGGATGAAAGAGTAAAATTCTTTCAAATTCTCAATAATATTCAATTGATTAAGAAGAATTATCAATACTACAACAATATTCAACAAAGTGAGATATTCCCAGATTTCATGCTGAGTGATCACAACTGGATCAAGAACTAATAGAGGAGTCACCAGTTATAAAACTGAATTACCTAAAGAATATAAGTTAGTTATAAAAACTAATTATACTTTTCTGTGAGTACATGAAGTGATTAGCTCCATTGTACCCTATATTATGCATAATACTCAAAAATAGCGCAAGGGGTCGGATGTTCGACAATAAAGTTCTCCTTTTTATAAGGGCTATTCATCTCAGTCTTACATTATGAGTCCGTACCACAACAATATAGTTTGGATTGCTTTCAAAGAAATGCTATGAGTTCAACATATAATATCAATATTGATCTAGCCGAAATAAATGGCATAGATCTTCCAATAATAAATCAGTTCATAATTAATATAACGTTTCATGCTTTAACAAATATTAGTCTCGTCAAAACAATTAGCTGAGACATGACTCATAAATAGTTCAAATAAAAGAACATGAATCAATTGCACTATGTGCGAATAACAATAATCATTATGGATGTGAATAACTAACAATAATTATCCATTAATCATGCTTGGAAATTAATAACTCAAGTTAAGTTAGGAAACTTGTCTGATCTGTTGACTACTGCTATGTAATTTATTTTAGCTTCTTATGAAAGACCTATCATTAATAAGATCGATCTCTCAATTAGCATCATACATCTTACATATAATACCATTATTCCATAATAACTTATCTAACATGTAATCATATAGTCAAACATTTAATACTACCATAAATCATTAGTAATATTATCGTCCTTTGATAATATTTCAATCACTATTGTTGACGTTGGGAAAAAATACGGGTCGAGTTGGACCCAAATCTTTCTCTCTTCCTAAGTTTTGTGGTCTTTTATCCTTATTATCTTGTCTGTTTTATGAAGAGGTGAATATTTTTTAGGTAAAGGCCAACATGTATCATGTCGACGATTTGAACGGTTTACAAATTCGCCAGTTGGTAGATTTGAAATGGTTGTGCCAACTTAATCGAGTTTTGTTTTAAAAGTAGGCCCAATTGTTGGACACTGTTGAAACTGAATCTTTAAAACCGAAGTTCTAAGTTTGAGGGATTCGTTAAGTGAGGGGAAGGTGTTGGGTTTGTACGTAACGCAATCATGCAATCAAATCACATAAATAGGGCGGAAGCGTAAAAACTAGATTTTCAAAAATTTATACAAACCCATTGCCATGATCATTCTTGTGCATCAATTATCAGTGAATGAAGAAGGAGAAAAACATAATTATACCTTTGAAGATCCAAGCTTCCTCAGGTACTAGTTCTACTCCTTTGATTCCTTTGATTCCTCTGTAGTGGCTCCTTCCCTTGATCAATGTCAGCCACCCAAATGTTTGGCCTCTAACGGTGATCCACCAAGGAAGATGAAGAACTCAGTAAGATGGGTTATTGGCTTAACCCTTGTTTCTATCTCTATAGAATATGTGTACTCCCAACTCTTGAAAAATTCACGTACCTTATTTCTGATATACGACTCTCTTATATAGATATTAGGTTAACCCTCCTAATCTAATTAGAATAGGGTTTTATTTAATTAATTAATTAAATACTTTTAATTAATTTATATCCTAATCTTTATTAGGATTGAGAGAGAGTACTGATATTATATTAATTCCTAAACTCCTTTAGAATTAAAATAATAATAATAATAATATTAATAAGACTCCTCTTATTAATTTATATTTAATATTTCTAAAATATTAAATAATAAATATTAAGCTATTTAATTTATTCTATCATCATAGATTAAATTAATTATACTTAATGCATTATTACTATCATGCCATTTTCTTCTTAAATAATTCTTCTTCCTTTTATGGTGTGACCCTTTAGGTTCTCCATATTAAACCGGTTGTGAATAAATCAATTAGAACAATTCCAATCTTATTTAAATAAATAAATTAAACTAATAATCTATTTAAATAAATAACATTTATTCTACAATAGGGCTAAGCCTCCCTAGCGATCAACGACTTTTCAGATAATATAGATTTCAACATTAATCATAAAAGAACCTGTGAGTTAATAGTTACTGTACAATTCAATCCTTCCACCATACAATGTCCCAATTAAATATAAGACATGGATTTACTGTCAAGTCTTAATTTATTTAATCATATGTATTTCGATTAGAAAATGCACAACTCCAAATAATGCAAATTAGAAACCTCTTTCTAATTTCATTCTACCTTGGCCAAGGATTCCTGGGTTGTCATTTAACGAATCACATAGGACATATATCCTCTTTTACTAGAGGTGGTAGATTCTTTATTGATCATTCATTATCTCCATATGTAACTCATTATACCTAAGCAAACCCTATATATGCCTTAAAAGGCCTTAAGGAATTAGTCAAAGTATAATTTGTTACATACAAGATACTATGATGATCTCAAGTCCAAGGATCACATGTACTACTATCACATTAGGAATTCCTATTGACAGGCGAGTAAAACTCCATTAGGTATTCCATAGCGAGTCACGTTCAGTGAACTTATTCTCCAATAAGCACCTACATACTTGCTTTAGTGTCTCCACACAAATGATTATAAGATCAATCATTCTCATCCAATGAGCAAGCAACGTATGTACTAATCTATTCGGATTTACTAATTTCCTTTTTTAGTAATCCCATGATTAGGAACTATTTTAGTTTTTAAGCTTTTTAAGAATTTAGATCTCATTAGCATGATCAACATCATGATTCTAAAAGCATTGCTTAAAACTATGGGTTATTTACATATAATAAAAACAGCACCATGTAGATAATTAAATGCCTTTAATAAATGAATATTTTATTAATAAATAAATAAGAATGTTTACAAAGTATGTGCTTTATCATCATACATGATTGGCTTGTATGCACACTACTATCAATCTCCCACTTGCACTAAAGCCAATCGCTATGGTATCTCATACCCATCTTCTCTAAGTGACGATCAAACTTCTGTTGTGTTAAAGCTTTAGTAAATGGATCTGTAATGTTGTCTTGAGAGTCTACACGCTCCAAGGTGACGTCTCCTCTTTCAATGATCTCCCTGATCAAGTGAAATCGCCGCAACACGTGTTTAGATTTCTGATGAGACCTGGGTTCCTTAGCCTGTGCAACCTCTCCGGTGTTGTCACAGTATACGGGAACTGCTTCTCCAATGCTAGGAACCACACCAAGTTCAGTTATGAACTTCTTCATCCAAACAGCTTCCTTTGCAGCTTCACTTGCAGCTATATACTCTGCCTCTGTCACTGAATCAGCAACCGTTTGCTGCTTGGAACTCTTCCAACTCACTGCACCTCCGTTCAAGGTAAACACATACCCTGAAACAGATTTACTGTCATCTTGGTCTGTTTGAAAACTTGAGTCCGTGAATCCCTCGAGTTTTAATTCAGACCCATCGTAGACAAGAAAAGTATCTTTAGTCCTTCTCAAGTACTTTAGGATATTTTTCACTGCCTTCCAGTGCTCTTCTCCTGGATTCGACTTGTATTTGCTTGTTACACTAAGTACGTGAGCAACATCCGGTCTAGTACATATCATACCGTACATGATAGATCCTATTGCAGAAGCATAAGGGATCTTACTCATACGGTCTCTCTCCTCAGGTGTCTTTGGGGCCTGTTTCTTGGCTCATCGGCATGAGACCTCTTTTGGAATCTTCCATGCTAAACCTCTTTAGCATCGTATCAATGTACGTTCCTTGGGATAAGCCGAGCATCCTTTTAGATCTATCTCTATAGATCTTTATCCCCAAAATATAGGATGCTTCACCCAAGTCCTTCATGGAGAAGTTTTTAGATAACCAGATTTTAATGGATTGTAACATAGGAATGTCATTCCCTATCAGTAATATATCATCAACATATAATACAAGGAATGATACTGCGCTCCCACTAACCTTCTTGTATACACATGGTTTATCCTCGTTTTTGATAAAATCAAACTCTTTGATTGTCTCATCAAAACGAATGTTCCATCTACGAGAAGCTTGCTTCAACCCATAAATGGATCGTTGTAGCTTACAGACTTGATTTGTTCCAACTTTTGAAATAAATCCCTCTGGCTGTGTCATATACACATCCTCCTCAAGTTTCCCATTGAGGAAGGCCGTTTTTACGTCCATCTGCCAGATCTCATAGTCGTTGTAAGCTACAATCGCAAGCAAAATCCGAATGGACTTGAGCATGGCTACTGGTGAGAAGGTTTCATCATAGTCAACTCCTTGTCTTTGTTTAAAACCTTTTGCAACCAGTCGGGCCTTATAGGTCTCTACCTTTCCGTCTGCTCCAGTCTTTTTCTTAAAAATCCATTTACACCCAATAGGTTTAATACCTTCAGGTGGTGAAACCAAAGACCATACTTTGTTTTCATACATGGAGTCCATTTCGGATTTCATGGCTTCAAGCCATTTCCCTGAGTCTTTATTACTCATATCCTGTTCGTAATTCAATGGATCATCATCATTCATGATGTGTACCTCATCGTTATCCTCTATAACGAATCCATACCTCTCAGGTATCTTCGGTACTCTTCCAGATTTACGAACAGGGTGTGGTACAGTAGGTTCTTCTACTTGGTTAGGTACTTGACTTTGGTCCGTGGTAACTTGTGGTTCTTGAACTTCTTCAAGATATATCTTGCTCCCACTGACCCCTTCATGGATAAACTCTTTCTCCAAGAAGGTAGCATGTTTCGCAACAAACACCTTTTGATCAGTTGGATGATAGAAATAATACCCTACGGTTTCTTTAGGGTATCCCACAAATCTACACTTATCGGATTTAGTCTGTAGCTTATCATTTTCAAACTTTTTGACATAAGCTGGACAACCCCAAGTCTTAACATGCTTAAGATTTGGTTTTCTCCCTTTCCACATCTCATATGGAGTCTTTGGGGCGGATTTGGTAGGTACCTTGTTAAGTAGGTATGCAGCCGTTTCTAGGGCATATCCCCAGAAGGAAATTGGAAGGTCGGTAAAACTCATCATGGATCGAACCATGTCCAACAGTGTTCGATTTCTCCTTTCAGATACTCCATTTAACTGTGGTGTACCTGGAGGAGTCCATTGTGAGATTATACCATTTTCTCTGAGACAATTGAGAAACTCACTGCTTAAGTATTCTCCACCTCGATCTGATCGAAGTATCTTAATACTCTTGCCCGTTTGTTTCTCTACTTCACTTCTGAACTCTTTGAACTTTTCAAATGATTCTGATTTGTATTTCATTAAATACACATATCCAAATCTTGAGTGATCATCAGTGAAAGTAATAAAATAAGAATACCCACCCCGTGCACTTGTTGTCATAGGTCCACAAACGTCTGTGTGAATCAATGCCAACAACTCTGTAACTCTCTCTCCTTTTCCACTAAAAGGAGATTTAGTCATTTTACCCATGAGACAAGATTCACAAGTTGGATATGATTCATAATCAGATAGCTCGAGGAGCCCATCTTTATGCAACTTGGATAATCTTATTTCATTGATATGACCGAGTCTACAGTGCCACATATAGGTATAATTAATATCATCTCTTTTCCTTTTCTTAATTTGTTCAATTTGAAATATATTTTCTTGTAAGTCAAGTGTATAAAGTCCATTTCGCAAATTTCCAATACCATATAAAACATCGTCTTTATAAATAGAACAACCATTGTTCTTTATAATAACGTCAAAACCTTCCATATCCAATACAGAAATTGAAATAATGTTTTTAATAATATTCGGAACATAATAACAATTTAACTTGCCAGAATTGATATTTAAAAAGAATTTATATCAAATTAATATTTAAAGCAGATATTTAATCACAATGAATAATATATATATATATATATATATATATATATATATATATATATATATATATATACACGAAAGCGGTAAAGGACGATGGGTTTTCACTCTCAAGCCCGTAATGGAATGTAAATATATATATTTATAAAAGCTATAAAAAGTCACGGAATAATCCAAGCTTAACAGAATGAAAATATATATATATATATATATATATATATATATATATATATATAAAAGCAATAAAGGGCGACAGATGTCAAATCTTATGCCCGGACTAGAATGGAAATATATATATATATATATATATATATATATATATATTTATAAAAGTTGTAAAAAGCCACGGAATAATCCAGGCTGGACAAAATTGAAATTTATATATACAAAAGCTGTAAATGCCACGGAGTAATCCAGGCTTGACTGAATTGAAATATATATATATATATATATATATATATATATATATATATATATATAAGCTGTAAATGAGCCACAAATTAATCCAGGCTCGATATAATATATATATATATATATATACATATATATATATATAAAAGCTGTAAAGGGCGACGGATTTGCAATCCTATGACCGGACAGAAATGTAAATATATATATATATATATATATTTATAAAAGTAGTAAAAAGGCCACGAAATGATCCAGGCCAAACAAAAATATAAATGTTAATATATACAGTTAGTATATATATATTAAAGCAATAAAAAGGCCATGAAGTCAAAATCCAGGCCAAATAAAGTTAGAAAAAGTTATATATATATATATATATATATATATATATATATATATATATATATATATATATATATATATATAAAAGCAGTAACTATCACGGAATTGCCATCCGGGCTTGACAGAATTGAAAAGTTAGTATATATACAATTAAAGATATACATAATAAAGCCAAAAAGGACACGAGTCCATGACCCAGTCCGAAAAATTCAAGAACCATATATATATATATATATATATATATATATAAGAGATTAAAATTCGCGGATCGACGATCCCGGCTGTGCAAATGCAAGAAAACGCGTAAATGTACTAAAATGTACTAAAAAGTACGCCAAAACGGCCACGGAACTGAGTTTCGAGAAAAATCAAAAAATAAAACTTAATGTGTACGTGTATAAATGCGCAATGAAGTAGTAGGAACTTCCTGATCGTAAAAATACTTACTATGTGTAGACATTCGAAATTTTGCTTTCTTTGTACTAACCTTGCAGAAGGGCAAAAGCGTAATTTTACTCTGGCAACAACCCCGAGGTAGGGCAAAAGAGCCAGATCATCTCGAAGACAACCCCGGGAGTGATGCAAAGGACCAATAATGTCCGAACATACCGTGAACCGATCGAGGATCGACGAGCTGAGACAGTGATCAACGAAAACCACCTCAGCAAACCTCGAACGACGTACCATTAGAGATAAGCCAGATAACTGATATCTGGACCTGGTGGATATATCTTGGCCACGAGTATCGACTTCCCGAACCCTAATCCAGTCAGTATCGATCTATCCTCTGCATTCCTCAAAGGCTGTCGAAAGGCCGAGTGGCGGACGTCAACTTCTGCCGAACTGGGATCGAAGGACCACGTATCGAGCCTGTGGGGCCCACTTAGGCTAGCTTTGACCATATCTGTGGCTAGCCGTATATGTGGTTGCGGCTCCCTCCGGCAGCTTAAAACCCCCACACTAGTTCATTTTAGAAAGTAGAGAGATACATTTTAGAGAGAGAATAGACATTCAAGAGAGAGAGGCTCGGGTGGAACTCATCTTCACCTCTTTGAAGCTCAATCATCCCATCTGGCACATACTTGAAGCCCCACTAGTGTTCTAAGTTCATCCCGGGAACGCTTGTTCACGCGTCCCCCAAGGTGAAATAACGCACTTTCTAGCTTCGGTTCTTTGTAAATGTTGTTCAAATGATAGATTAATGAGTTGTCTTGTTTGAATATAGTTAAACTTGTTTTATTTTAGCATATTGTGTAATAGTTGATAGATTTTACGTTTCTATAGGTTATATTGTGCTTATTACATTGTAAATCAGCCGGAGAGGCTAGATATACCTAAATCTAAGCCCAATCTAGCCTCTGAGAGGTTATTAAGCATGAAGCTTTAACCCGTGTGCTAGAATGGCTTAGACTCATGGTATATCTATGGATTTATTATTTTAAATGGTCCCGATTATCCCGTATAATCCTAAATTTATATTTAGAGGTGAAAGGGGGGCCGAAATGGCTTAAACGGTGATTTCCATCGACAAAATCATCTAATATCGAAGCCATGGACATTATGTATATTTAATATCGTACAAATCATGTGAGCCTAGGAATCCAGATATTGAGATCTCCGAATGGATCCGACATGATTCCCACGATGGACCGATTTTTATGATGTAAACGCTTTAAATAACGTAAATATCGTTGTATATGTAATATTTGTATCTTGAAAACGAACTTGAGGGGTTAGTCTCGAGAAGTCGAATTTAAGATCCCGTGATAGTGAAAACCTTGATTGCGGGAGCTCGGTTCATTGAGATGGCTTACATACTCGATGATGATCCGTCCTCTTTTTAACGCTTTTGCATACATATCATCAAAATTATGATTTCTAATAAAACCACACAGAGCTTTTGATGAATAATAAAGCGATTCGGGGTAGATCACGTAATAAATGTAAAGAATAAAAGGAAGTATCGAAGTCCTCGATTCCTAGTCTGGCAAAGGATTTGAAAATCTTACTTTCTAAAACATCATTTCAATTCATATATCTTGTTAAAAATGAACTTTTCATTAAGTCAAATCCTTCGTACCTTGGCGCAAAAGAGGTACAACACTACTTTCAAGTCACCCAAAAATAAAGTCTTAGAAAAGACTAATAAAGCTTTCAAAACAAAACCCACCCATACACACACACACACACACTTTATGCACAGAAAATCAATAAGATGTGGTACCGTGCTTGCACGGGAGTCGGGGGGTGCCTAACACCTTCCCCCCGCTTAACCTAGCCCTCGAATTCCACGAATCTCGGGTTTCAAGACCAATATTTTGGAGTCACGCATTATACCATATTGCGAAAACTATTAAAACTCAGATGAGTTGGTACATCCATTTCCAAAACACCAACTGGCGACTCTGTCTCATTCGGTCCAATCATCAAAATTAAATTAATCTCTTCAAAAACGTCGACACTTATGCCGGTACCAATTTCCTATAAATTCACCCTTTAAAACAGAATTCCAAAGACAAAGCGAAAGCGAAAAGGTAGAATAATATTAAAATTAGGAAATATGGGCAATCCTCTCTTTTCCCCAGGATAAGAAAGGATGGAAAACAACACCAAAAAAGAGGAAAAAAGACTCCCCCTTCAACACAAAAAAAGAGGGGTACAAAGAGGACGATTTTCTTCCCGGCTTCGACAGGTGGCGACTCTGCTGGGGGTCAAGGAGGGCTTAAGCCGCGATCAAACTTTTTGATTTCCATTCTGCATGTGCATTTGTGTGAATGATCTTTGTGTGTGATAATTGTGTCAATCTTTTAGCATTTTATTAGTGTTTCGCACAAGTTATTAGTGCTTCGCACAAGTTATTAGTGCTTCTCACAATGTCATCATATTACATGCGGTGAGGACGTGAATTTATGTGAATGTATGTTGTGTGGTACCTCCATTAGGAGGCAATCCCGTCGGTTGTTTATTATTGTACTCCTCTGGATGTTTCCATTGTGAGGCTCAGGAAAGGCACCACTTAGATCCGCTCCAATTAAAAAATGGATGTTTTCATCAAGTAAATTGCGAAGATCTGAGAACCAATTTCAAATAGCCCATAAGAGTAACCCTAATATAGGTCAGCCTCTGATAAACCAAACGTGCGGTGTGCTTCTTCATGCCCTATTTAATCTTCCGTGTATATAAATGACCGTCATCTAAAAAACTGTCATACATACATCTTTCATATCTTGTCATCAATTTGACTAACCCGTTGTATTGCAGGAAAAGATTAAAATACCATTAAACTGATGCATAGCATATCATGCATCCCTGTCCACCAATATCCAGTCTAAACTAGATATCGGTTTTGTGAAGATTGGTCCTAGAACATGATCTCGAGCCAAGAAGGCACGTTCATCATCGTTCAAAATGGCTGAAGGAAGTTCATCTGAACATACCCCTGTATCTCAAAATGAATTTGAGGAGTTTAAGAAGCAGATGACCGAGATGACGACCCTGTTAAGAGAACAGTACAAAGTATCTCAGGAATCTAAGCACAAGTGTTCGACTGAATCCTTTGTGCAAGGAGACATGAAAGTACCTGAGAAAGAAGGTGATACCCATACATCCACACCTATTTCTCCCCTTGATGTTGAAGTACCCAAGGAGTCCCCGATCCAAAAGAAGACATGAGAAATCATAGACCTCCGAGAGGACAGAGACACTAGAGACATTAAGAAGAAAGTTAGATAGATGGAAGACGATATCCGGTTTATGAAAGGGATAGGATCCCACGGGAGCGTGAATTATTCAGATCTGTGTATTTTCCCAAAGGTGAGATACCCGGATAAGTTTCAAGTCCCCGAGTTTGAGAAATATAATGGACTGGGAGACCCATACACTCACTTGAAAGTTTACATAGGTGAACTTGGAACTTATGCCGAGGATGAGAACCTCCGGATGCAACTGTTTCAGAAGAGCCTTACCGGTGAAGCATGAACGTGGTACGCATGAATAGACAATTCAAAAGTCAGAGGTTGGGAAGATTTGGCCCATGCTTTCCTCAAACAATATAGTTTCCAATCCCAGATGGCACCTGATTGCTACCAGGTTACCAAAGTCAAAAAGCTGGGCAATGAATCGTTCAGAGAATACGCGCAGCGGTGGAGGCGAATGGCGGCCCAAGTCAACCCACATATGGATGAGGGTGAGATGGTAACAACCTTTATTGATATACAAGCAGCCCCTTTCTATGAGAGAGTCCTTGCCGGGTTAGGAAAATCCTTCTCCGAAATGATCAAACACGGGGAAATGGCAGAAATGGGTTTAAAGTCTGGAAAAATTAAGGACCTCACTGCTTTGGAAGCCGTAGTCGAGCACATACAATCGAGAAATTATGCCAGCAGAGGATTGAAGAGAAAGGAAGAAGATGTCTCTTTAATATTGTAGGGACAATCTGCTAACAAGAGCCCTAACTCGCCTTTCCAGAGGCAGAACTCTTATCTTGCGAATTCTCAAAATTCTACAGCAGTGAAAGTTGGTGAAAACAAGTGAAAAAGGATATTCACTCCTTTGGGAGACTCCTTCGAGAACATATTAGCCCTACTGATCGCCCAGAAGAAGATTGTTGAGCTCACTCCACCTTCCGATCCAAACAAAAGGCAATTCGATTCCAGCAAGAAATGTGCCTACCATTCAAACTCGTCGGGGCATGATACTCAAGAATGTTGGACGTTAAAGCACAAAATTCAAAATTTGATTGACAGTGGGGAGATTATAGTCAAATCGCCTGAGCAGCAGAATGTCAACAACAACTCTCTGCCTCAGCATACGGAGGAAGGCGTCAACATGATCAGTGCCGGAAGTAGGGAAAATCGTAAATACCTAAGGAAGATGGGAGAGTTACCCTCTGCGCATGACCCTGCAATGTGGGGATACCCTGAAAAAAAGTATGGGGTAGAACAAGACTTGGCTTCAATCAAGGCACAAGTTGATCAACTGGCAGAATTGGTTGTATACCAACACCAGTTGACCCGACAGCTGATAGACCAGGTCCTACCAAAGACAACCGACCCCATATTTGTCCAAGATGTTTCAACCCCCAGAAGGGATCTGATTCGCTGCCAGGAGAAAAATAAATGGACCGAAAAGATTTCCCGAGAAGCTAGACTGCAGAGCCGACGAGAATTTTCCGCCAAACGGAAATTCGCCCCTTTGTGGCAATCCAGGGAGGAAATTCTCTGCACCTTGATTGAGGAGGGGAAGATCACAGAATTTCTGCCACCCCCAGATCTGCGATCAAAATGTTTTGACCCTTCCAGATCCTGCCTATACCATTCAAATGCTCCTGGACATGCCACGGAGGAGTGTTGGGCCCTGCAACATTTAATCCAGAACTTGATTGAATCAGAAGAACTGGAATTGATGAACAAAGCTGAGATCTTTTGTGAGGAAGAGATGAATTACCCTCGAGGACCGAGGAATTTGGAGGGAATGGTAGCGGTTATCCTCTGCATTGAAGGAACGTCTGGCAAACCCATAACCATCAAAGGAATATCTGAGCAGAGAAACAAAGCCACTCTCGAGATACCAGCGCCAAAACCCCTAATGTTGGCTCCTTGGCCACAGCTCCCAATTCTAAGCCTAAAAAAGGTACCGTGGAATTACGGAGAAGGTATAAAATTGGCACCTGACTGTACCGCCATCATACCTAGGGAGAATCCATTTTACCTCCCGAGGCGTTTGGCGAAACCGGTAACCAAGGTATTGGGGAAGGTATCTACTGGAAAGATCACAGAGTTCCTCCACAAGATGGGGCATGGTGAATCAAGGACGGCGAGGCAGTTGAAAGCTGAACCCCATCAAATCTCCATCCTGGATTTGGTATTGGATTCTGATGACCATCGTCAAATTCTGATCCAAGTGTTGGAGGAAGCGCATTTACCCAAGACTATCGATACTGATAAATTTCAGCACCTGATCAGCCATGTACTGGACAGTAATGTGATATCATTCACTAACGATGATATACCAGCCGAAGGAACTGGGCATCACAAACCATTACATATCGATGTTATTTCATCAGGATATGTGGTAGGTGGCGTGCTAATCGATGGAGGGTTATCCTTAAACATCTGCCCACAGGATACTCTGGAGAAAATGAAGATCAACCCAAATCGGATTCGGGAAAACCATGTGGTGGTACGAGCTTTCGACAGATCAAGAAGGGATACCATGGGGGAGATTGAACTTCCTGTGGAAATTGGCCCTTTCACTTTCAGCATACCTTTCCAGATCCTGAAGTCACTACCGGGTATAATCTGTTGTTAGGACGACCATGGATCCATATGGCTGGTGCCGTTCCTTCAACTCTTCATCAACAACTGAAATATATCGTCAACGGCAATCTGGTGACTGTTTGTGCAGAACCTGATTATCATGTTCATGATCTGGGAGATATACCCCTAATCAGCGTGAATGAAAGTGTCGAGCCCGCCAATTTTCAAGCCTTCAAAATAAGTAATCCGCGATATAAATCTATGGGGGCGCTGGTTTTAATTCCCCGAATATCTTCTGAAGTGATGGCAGTTGGCCAAGAGATGCTTTCCCGAGGACATCGACTAGGCAGAGGATTGGGGAAAAATGGCCAAGGAATCAAGAACCCAATCCGTATACCCACGCAGTTGGGAAAGGCTGGACTCGGATATTCTTGTGGATCCAGACATCAGAATCCTCACAAGCACAAGCCAACTATTCATCTGATTCACCTTAAGCCAAACCTCAGTGAAGCGGGATTTAAAGAACCATTAAAGAAGATCCCCGTCATTATCTCAAGTCTTCTGATTCCCAAAGTCAATCAGAGCGGACATCAGCAGGTTGGGGATGAAAAGCCTCTCAAGGATGCGGCCCGGAATGCCAAAGACAAGAAGTTTCTGGAGGAGATTCAGTTGCAATTCATGAGCAGTTTTTGCCTTCCTGAAGAGGACCTGAAGAAGTCCAGCGGGGCAGATTTATCAAGTGATCAACCTATCCTCCCGGTCCTTAACTGGGGAAATGTAAACATCTCAAACAAGGATCCAGGGACCAAGTTCAAACCTGTTATGGCCATCTTGGAAGACGACAACTCCAATAGCGCGTTTATCTCTACGACTCCCCAGGATCTCATGACCAGCAATTGGACGATCACCCCACAGATCGTCCGAAAAGGGTAAAAACCAGGAAGTGACCACTGACAAGGAGCTCTACCTTTATCTATATTTATGTCTATTTTATTTCATCTGTAGCTTGTTATTGCTAGTTGTCATATTAACTGATGAATATTTTTGTAATTGACGACTACTTGTATATATTTAGCAATTAAGTTTTTGTCTCAAGTTTCCAAATTTGTGTAGTTCTAGACATGTCCATGACTTGCCGAATTCGAGTAATGATTACGATTTCGATATAGAATTGGACTTTGACTTGATGGGAATCAAGCAAGAGGAAGGGGATGATGACGAGGTGCCCGAGGAAATCAAGCATGGGTCGAAGATAAACCTAAACCCAACCTCGATCAAACCACCATAAATATCAGAACCCCTAACAATCCTAAAGAAATACAGATACGGATCAACCTTCCCTCTAACCGAGGAAAAGAACTAATACAACTCTTAACCCAATTTAAGGATGTTTTTGCCTGGTCTCATGAAGACATGATAGGTCTATCCACCGATATCGTTGTCCATTGACTCCCAATTAAAGAAGGGTTCAAACCAGTCAAGCAGAAATTGAGTCGGTTGAAACCAGAATGGAGCCTGAAGGTCAAAGAAGAAATTATCAAGCAGTTCAAAGCGGGAATCATTATGGTGTCAACGTACCCTGAATGGTTGTCCAACGTAGTCCCAGTGCCAAAATCTGGGGGAAAGGTACGAGTATGTGTAGATTATCGAGATCTTAACAAAGCCAGCCTTAAAGATGACTTCTCGATGCCGTTAATCCACGTATTAATCGACAACACTGCACAGTTCGAGATGTATTCTTTCACTGATTGCTTTGCCGGATATCACCAGATCATAGTTGCTGAAGAAGACAGGGAAAAGACCGCCTTCATTACCCCTTGGGGAACCTTCTGTTATCGAAGACTAGCTTTCGGCCTTACCAATGCTGGTGCTACTTATCAAAGGGCCATGATGACCTTATTCCACGACATGATGCACAAAGAAATCGAAATGTATGTGGATGATATCATCGTAAAGTCCCGATAGGCTGATGATCATTGCACCCATCTTCGGAGGTTGTTTGAATGACTTCGCAAGTTCAATTTGAAGTTAAACCTAGCGAAATGTGCTTTTGGTGTGAAATCCGACAAACTGCTAGGATTTCTCATGAGCAACCGGGGCATTGAATTGGATCCTGCCAAAATCAAAGCCATTACAAAAATGCCTGAGCCAAAGACCGAGAAGGAAATATGAGGTTTTCTGGGAAGAATAAACTTCATCAGCCGGTTCATATTGAAGTTGACAGCAACCTGTGAACCCATTTTCAAACTGTTAAGGAAGAACTCTTCGGGAAAATGGAATGAAGACTGCTGGAAAGCTTTCCACACCATCCAGAAGAGGTTAATTGAAGCGCCTATCTTGGTACCCCCAAGGGATGGAATTTTTTTATACATGTATATCTCAGTCAACTCTAATACTATGGGTTGCCTATTGGGGCAGAAGGATGACATGGGGAAAGAAAGAGCAATCTATTACCTCAGTAAACGCTTCAGCAGCGGAGAACAGAAATATACCCTGATAGAAAGAATCTGTTGTGCATTAGCTTGGGCATCCACAAGGTTACAGCATTACCTACACGGCCATACCACTATCTCATCTCGAGGATGGATCCTTTGAAATACATCTTCAGCAAGCAGATTTTGAACTATCATTTATCCAAGTGGCAGTTAATCCTTCAACAATTCGACATCATCTATGTGACCCAAAAGTCCATTAAAGGGCAAGGGATTGCGGATCACCTGTCGGCTGCACCAGCAGGGGGTTTTGAGCCTTTGGAAACATATTTCCCGGAGGAGGAAGTGTTAACTGTTCAACTGATCGATAAAGAGGATCAAGGTCAATTCTGGAAAATGTATTTTGACGGCGCATCAAACTTTGAAGGCGCTGGAGCCGGGGCAGTCCTGGTGTCTATTATGGGAGATCAATACCCTGTGGCAACCAAGTTGCATTTCAACAACTCCAACAACACCGCAAAGTGTGAAGGGTGCATTGTGGGGTTAGAACTGGCGCACTCCATGGGAGTAAAATGTTTAGCGGTGTTTGGAGATTCGGAGCTAGTTATCAGACAATCTACCGTGGCATACACCACCAAGGAACTGCATCTACTACCGTATCATCGACATGTCCTTAGATTATCAGGGGAATTTGAAGACATAGCTTTCATGCATATTCCCCATAACCGAAATGATTTTGCCAATGCATTGGACACATTAGCTTCACTATTAAACCTGTCAGTAAGAAGGGGAATGTCGGTCATCACCTTCACTGTGCAGAATACACCGTCATATGGAAACAATGTAGGGGAGATATCAGATGAAATAGCACCTGCTGGACCACCTTGGTACCACCATATAAAAGAATATTTACGAGATCAATCAACCCCTGAAGGGATGAGTCCAGCCGCGAAGAAGCGAATACAAAAATGGCCATGAATTTCTACCTAAGTGGAGATGTTCTCTATAAGAGAGACCCAGGTGTAGGACTACTGAGATGTCTCGACAAAGATCAAGCCCAGCGACTTATGAATGAAGTACATGGTGGAGTGTGCGGAGCACATATAAGTGAACCTCTTCTTGCCAAGAAGATTCTGAGGACATGACACTACTAGATATTCCTCAAAGCGGATTGCGATGATCATATCAAGAATTGCTATCAATGCCAGATCCACGCCAATATTATTTATGCGCCTCTGAATCAGCTACATTGCATGACATCACCATAGCCTTTTTCCATGTGGGGAATGGACGTCATAGGACCAGTTAAGCCTAAATCCAGTAACGGTCATCGATTCATCTTCACTATGATTGACTACTTTACCAAGTGGGTGGAAGCAGCCTCTTTCCCAAAGGTCACCAAGGAAGTCATCATTAGTTTTATTAAAAATAACGTCATCTGTCGGTATGGACAACCCGAGGTTATCATATTCTGACGCAAAAAATCTGAATAACGAGATGATGAGGGAACTGTGCAGTAAGTTCAATATCAAACACCTCAATTCAGTTATTTATCGTCCAAAAATGAACGGTACGGTGGAAGCGGCTAATAAGAACATCAAGAAGATAATGATGAACATGTCAGCAAATCACCGGGGATGGCCTGATCTGTTGCCGTTAACCCTACTTGCATACCGAAAGTCGACTCAAACCTCGATTGGGGCAACACCCTACTCACTGGTATATGGTATGGAGGCTTTACTTCCTGTCGAAGTGGAGATGGAATCACTGAGAGTAATGTTGGATGCCCAGATAAGGGAAAACCAATGGATACAAGATCGATACGATCAGTTGTCCCTGATAGATGAAAAGAGAGCTGCTGCTATCTTTCACGGTCAACTCTATCAACAGCGAATATCCCGATCTTACAACAAGAAGGTGCGACCTCGGGAATTTAAAGAGCATGATTTGGTGCTGAAGAAGATCATTCTGGGCCAGGATGCAGCTAAAGGAAAATTTTCCCCAAATTGGGAAGGACCCTTTCTTGTCAAAGCAATCCTATTGGGCGGAGCTTTGAAATTGGAAGAGATGGATGGTGAGGAATTCCCGCAATTGATCAATTTTAATTCGGTGAAATGGTATTATGTCTGAAACCCCTTTCGCTTTCAAACTGGACTACTATGTCTTGATAAAAAAAGAAGAAAAGAAAAAAAAATGAAAAAAAGAGAAAAAAAGAAAAAAATATATCAAGTCTAGTTTTTCAGGTCTGAGCCTGAACTACGAAAGACATGATCTCCTATCTGTGGGAGTATGTAGGCAGCCATTTATGGTGCGATCTGACCCTTGGAAAAACATCCAAATCCTATCAAATCAAACTCAAACCCTAACAAACCTCTTTTCAAACTTTTCAGATCTGAGCCTGAACTACGAAAGCCCTGATCTCCCATCTGTGGGGGTACGTAGGCAGCCATTTATGGTGCGGTCTAACCTTCGAAAAATCCAAACACTTTCCTATTATTTAAATCCTAACCTATACAGAAATAAAAACCATATCCATAAAGCCCTCCCAATCGACGGCTCATACGGAGAAGACCTAGCGACATCTCAGCATCACTCCCGCCGAATCTAATGCCACATGACAAGACCAGTTCTATGTCGACATAATAAATCATGAAGCAAAAATGGCAACCGTGTGCAAAACTAGACATGCGCAAACAAGGGAAGTGAACTGAACTTGCTTCTTTTTATATATACAACTGTTTAGAATGCAAAAGTTGATTCTAACCTATGACAAGTGATAATAACAAAGTTTATAAAGGAGAATAAAAACAGAGCTGTAAATCGACAGTAAGATGAGCTAACATAGCCAGATATCAAGGAGTCTCTGTAGTCAGGGGAGCATCTCTGAGCTCATACTCCAGTGTATCAACCCGTCTCAGCATCTCCGCTGCCATATGAAAAACCTCCTCTTGACTCTGCACTACACCCTATACGTGGTTAATGAGTCCATCGAAGAAAGTCTGGGTCGCATCTCTGTCAACGAGGGCCTGGTCTCTAGAAGCACGTGTTGCGTCTCTCTCAGCAATAGCAGCATCCCTACCAGCTAAGGTGGTAGACATCAAAGCTCGAGCCTGATCCCTCTCAAAGGTCACCAGGTGAAGCTGTCTATCCATCGCCTCCATGGAGACTAAGGCTGAACGCGGGACAGTGCTCACTAGAGAAGCTGTCAACTCTGCAAATAAAGCATCCTCAGTCGGAGATAGGATCCTCCATAGGCTCCTCACCATCTGTGGATCCAACATCATCCCCAGATAAAGACCCTGGCTCAATCTGGTCTACCGTGGCTGGTGCCAAATCTGACTTAAGCCAAGCTGAATATTCTGCTGAACGGCCCGGATGGCAATCTCTAAACTCTGTTGTCTATCGATGAGACCAGAACCCATAAACCCGAGCCAAATCAGCCTCGGCAATTGAGAAGATGGGGAAGCGATAATCCTCAATCCCCTCAAATGTATGGACCTCCTGGTACTGATCAAACAGACCCATCACCGCCAGAGGATGATAGGTCATCACACGCCTCAAACCTGCCAAGGGGAGGAAATCCAGGTCGGCCGCATGGGTGATGAAACTCAGAAAGGAGCAATACCCAGAATAAATAACTATAGCAAAAGGCTCCTCCATGGCCCCCAGAAATGAAGTCCAGGACGTCTCATCGATGCAAGAAGTCAGGCGATATGAGTAGACCTGGGATAAGCCATGTGCAAAACAAAACCCATGACGACAAACCCGATCGATCGGTCTGAGGAGCGTCATCAACCAGATATATAGGAGCACGGGGCTACCTCTGAACTCCTGATCCCCGGCAGTATGGCAGATAGAAGCTGATATCAATGTCTCGGCCAGAATAAGGGGAAATATAGTAAAGTCATCTCTGAGAGCCCTAACAGCCATCGACATTGCCACATCCAGATGGTCAGTATAAAATGGCATGTATAGATAGGCTATGAGGCACATAACCAAGGTATCCACTCGGGCAACGTCCCATCGCTCCTCTAAAATGGTAAAGTCTTCGTGATAAACGGCGAAACTATCGCAGAAGCGAAGTGAGTGATCATAAAGTCCATGGAGATAATGTGGCTACCACCCACCTTGGCCAACACAACTTCCCTCCTAAGTCCAGTCATCGTCATGAACTGGCGGCGCCTATGGCCCAAGGCCATCCGAGCACATGGCCCCTCCATCAATAATCCCAAAATGTGACCATACTCCTCCAAAGTAGGAGTCAACTTGGCTGAGCCAAACCGAAAGACATGACGCTCAGGAGTCCAATACCTGAGTATCCCAACAATAAATCCCTCTGGAACCTGAAAGGACAGCAGAGACATAGAGTGGCCTAATATGCGACTGACAGCGATACGGTCGGTATATGGCAACTGATCATACCAAATCCTCAAACTGGTAGCGATATGGCTAGGAGGAAGGTGATCCAAACGCACCACAGTGGAGGACGACATTTGTAAAAACTATGTCAATAAGACCATACAGGGGTCAATCTCTATCCAATCATTTAAATATATCTGAAGCATGCATCATAACAAATGATAAAATAGCATGTGCAATGAATGAATAGAATGCATTCTATATAGATATTTGCCAAGTACATTAGTTTCATAAACATCACTGTCATACCTATAATACATGTGAAAACTAAAAAGTAAAAAGTACAGGATACTGGGGCCCAAATGCCCAATAACTAACATATAACTTATAGGCTCATCGCCTCATCAAAATTACCCAAGAAAGTGGTGGTATCATCAAACTGGTCAACCTGGGGTCGTCCACAGGGAGTGGGCACATCCTGCTGATCCGGGCGATAAAGCGTCTCTTGCATATTCGGGTGACAAGTGAATGGATCATCTCTATCACAAGTGCCACCAAAACCTGAGGGTCCGGCACCATGAGAGCCACCACCTCCTGAAGGTCCGGTCTCATGACCTTGAGAAGCAAAAGTACTAGCTAAGGATGGGTCCAACCCATTATAGCAATAGTAGGCCGATAGCTGCTCCAACTGAAGTCTCAAATCAGCAATCTGAACCTGATGAGAAGGCTCCTGAAAACATGATATCCAGTCCTTCATCATGAGTGACCCTGGGACCATGTCTCCCAAGAACTGGGTAGCACGTGTCTGAGCTCCTATCGTGCGTGGCCCCCGCCAGGCGATAAAGTCCTCAGAAGTGATCGGATCGTCGAACAAGTGAAAACCATCATACCCCATAGCAGGAATCGATGCAGTCGACGAAGATAAAGGCCAGAAGCGCTGAGCTAGAGGAAGAAAAGGAAGGCGAATCTCCCCAGTGATGCATCTAAAAATGCGCTCCCCGAGGTAGAGCTCCCAACCTCCATCAAAGAGGAATGGAATCGAACGAGTGGATAACTGAAACTCTGGCCCTGTCGGCAAACCATCCTCAAATCCCTCGGACAAGTGCTCTCCAGAATATGGAAGCCACACTATGTCCCAAGCTACCAGTGTCTCTAACTAAAGACGGGTATGGGTAAAGCCCTCGACGACCGGGACCTCCGACAAAGTAGACTAATGCCATCTACGTCCCCGTGGATAAGTGTCCAAGCCTAAGACAGAGATGGGGCGAAGACATGGAAGCCTCTTGTAAGCCCAGAACTGTCAATGCAAAATAACCCTACATTAGTTGTGGGAAGAAGATAAACCAATCAAAAGTTAAATAATTGAAATTCGATCAAAAGGACTTACCAGAAGAAACGAATAAAATCTGACCCAGGCATCGGTAATTCCCTCGGATCGCAGTCGCATCCCTTGCAGAAAGAGAGCGAATGTAAATGATCCCCAATCGTTGTCCCCAATACTGTCTACGTGTCGGACAGCCCCTACCAAGCTGAAGGGAACAGTGGAGGAGTTATTCACAATGAAATAACCCCTCAAGATGGTCAGGAATAGACGCCGCAAGATGCGATCCTTCTCCGCCAAATAGGTAGGCAACGATTGCTGCAAGGTGCCTCGAGCAGAATCGAAGCCCAAACATCCCGACCGAATACTACGAGCCTTGAAGGCTTGCTCCTGAGAAGAAAACCCTAGGAGGGTGCGCACCGTGGTCGAAGTGATAGACGGCTCCAAGGGCACCCTATCCCCCGTAAACTCTAAACCAGTGATGTATCTCCAATCCATGGGAGTCATCACAACCTCACAGTCCAGCAGATGGAGAGACTGAATTATATGGAACCATCGCTCGGACAAAGCTCGCAAGTAGCCCCAAGGGCAGCGACGGGGAGCAATGGTGAAGAAAGCCTCAAATCCCCAAGAATCCACGACCGCCCTGTACTCGGGATGTACCGAGTGATACAGAGCGTATATGCTGAACCAGTTACCCCTAGGCTGGGTAAACTCCGGAACCTGCACGACCTCAAGGTTAAGAAAACCCGTCTGTGATAGAAAGGAGAAATGAAAACAAATTAATCTCATACCTCGTTCGCCTGCAAGTGAATGGAGGGATGGCGGCTCAGATCCGTACCCAGCAAATCAGGGACATCTACCTCAATGCCAGGAAGAAATCTAGGCACAGTAGGGGGCTGAGGTGGAACCTTAGGCTCGAGAATATCCTCCTCATCCACGAGAGGATGGTCCTCCCCACCAGGTCAATGAGCTAGCTCCGTTAATCTCTGTACCCGTCTGCTAATCCGGGGAACAGGAACCTAGGAAAGAGCTCTACGCCGACGAACTCTAGATGAAACCCCCTAGGATGTAGAACGACTGGGTCCCGCTGAATATATGTCTAAACAATGAGTTCGCAGGAATCAAAGCCAAGTCAGGTATATTCCTACTTTATTTTAAATTTCAAATTAAATCCATGAAATATAATTTAGGTTATCACATCATGTATGTCCTACATGTGCTATTATATATGTATATTATTTTAATCACATCCTAGTATACCCATGAATGTATCTAGGACCCTAGCATCTGGCTCATGAATTTTTTTTGCCAGAGTCTCCTCTATAAAATAGACTATCCACATGCCCGAAGCATGTATTAAATCACCCTATGAGGGTATACCATCACAACCAAGCATGTAAACATCAATTTAAACTGTTATTTTAACACATATATATAATGTATATCTAGATTAACTGATAAATGATAACATATCGCATTTATACGGTCCATAAGATGATCTGTAGGCATGCATTGCATCATAAACACGTTTATCTAGCTGTCTATGCATACATGTTAGATATAATGCCTTTAAGAAAGGAAATACGGGTTTCCATCAACGAAAACACAAAAAAGCAGAGTCTAGATGTTACCCGTAGCATGTAGAAGAAATGTACGGTGGCGAATCGCTCCGAATCAAGCCGAAATCGAGTAGAAATGAAGAATAGCTCAGTTTTTATAGAGATAAAGTGAAGAAATCCGAATGGAATGGGTGGAAATGAGGCCTCCTGAGGGTATAAGCTCGATCAGGGGCAGCCTTGACCATGGTTTCTCCAGCCACAACTATATATGCGGCTGCCATATGTGGGCCTCGGAGCCTCCCGATTGGTAATGCGATGTTCAAAACGTGTTATTTTGGGTTCAGAATGCTCACATTATGTAAGATGATACCTTTTCAGGACAGTTTTAAGGCCCGAAACCATAAAAATCCTCCAAAATAGCAAAAGTTTGATGAAGACCAGAAATCCTGACGTTGAACGTCAGAAGACCCGAAATCGATCAAAATCAATACTGTATCTCAGAGTCCATCGACAACGAACTAGTAAAGGCATCGGCTCAACCCCCGATGATGTAATCCACCGACAATGAATCAGTGAAGGCGTCAGCTCGACCCCTGATGATTTAATCCACTAGCAACGAACCCGTGAAGGCTTCGGCTCATCCCCCGACGATTTAATCCACCGACAATGAATCAGTGAAGGCGTCGGCTCGACCCCTGACGATGTAATCCACCGGCAACGAACCAGTGAAGGCGTCGGCTAGACCCCCGACGATGTAATCCACCGACAATGAATCAGTGAAGGCGTCGGCAAATCCCCAATGATGTAATCCGTTGGCAACAACCCTACGCAGGTCGGCAAATCCCCGATGATGTAATCCGTTGGCAACAACCCTAAGCAGGTCTGCAAATCCCCAATGATGTAATTCGTTGGCAATAACTCTACGCAGGTCGGCAAATCCACAATGATGTAATCCGTTGGCAACAACCCTACACAGGTCGGCAAATCCCCGTGATGTAATCCGTTGGCAACAACCCTACATAGGTCGGCAAATCCCCGATGATGTAATCCGTTGGAAATAACCCTACGTAGGTCGGTAAATCCCCGATGATGTAATCTGTTGGCAACAATCCTACGCAGGTCGATAAATCCCCAATGATGGAATCCGTTGGCAAGAACCCTACGC
Source organism: Panax stipuleanatus (assembly GCA_020205555.1). NCBI lineage: Eukaryota > Viridiplantae > Streptophyta > Magnoliopsida > Apiales > Araliaceae > Panax > Panax stipuleanatus. The sequence goes on from CM035115.1 coordinate 47,131,199, forward strand.
AGGTCGGCAAATCCCCGATGATGTAATCTATTGGCAACAACCCTACGCAGGTCGGCAAATCCCTGATGATGTAATCCATTGGCAACAACCCAACGCAGGTTGGCAAATCCCCGATGATGTAATCCATTGGCAACAACCCTACGCAGGTCGGCAAATCTCTGATGATGTAATCTGTTGGCTACAACCCAGTGAGGGCATTGGCATGACCCCGATGGTGCAATCCGTTGACTACAATTCAGTGCAGGTCAGTTTGATCCCGACAACGTAATCCTTAACTTCCCCAGTCGGGGAAGTAACCCTTCTATAAATCTCACACACCATCACATCTGTTATACATGACATTGCATCATCAGATATACCTTGTCATGCATTCTCCGTGTCTATTAATCTTTATCATATTCATTTCATTACATTGCATGAACATGATAAAGAGGGGCATCTGTAGACACTCGAAATTTTGCTTTCTTTGTACTAACCTTGCAGAAGGGTAAAAGCGTAATTTTACTTCGACGACAACCCCGTGGTAGGGCAAAGGAGCCAAATCATCTCGAAGACAACCCCGAGAGTGATGCAAAGGACCAATAACGTTTGAACATACCATAAACCAATCGAGGATCGACAAGCTGAGACAGTGATCACCGAAAACCACCTCAGTAAACCTCGAACGACGTACCATCAGAGATAAGCCAGATAACTAATATTTGGACCTGGTGGATATATCTCGGCTATGAGTATCGACTACCCGAACCCTAATCCAGTTAGAATCGATCTATTCCCTCTGCATTCCTCAAAGACTGTCCGAAAGGTCGAGCAGCGGACGTCAACTTCTATCGAACTGGGATCGAAGGACCACCTGTCGAGCCTGTGGGGCCCACTTAAGCCAGCCTTAACCATATCTGTGGCTAGCCGTATATGTGGTTACGGCTGCCTCTAGCAGCTTAAAATCCCCACACTAGTTCATTTTAGAAAGGAGAGAGATACATTTTAGAGAGAGAATAGATATTCTAGAGAGAGGCTCGGGTGGAACTTATCTTCACCTCTTTGAAGTTTAATCATCCCATCTAGCACATACTTGAAGCCCCACTAATGTTCTAAGTTCATCCCAGGAGTCAAAACGCTTGTTCACGCGTCCCCCAAGGTGAAATAACGCACTTTCTAGCTTCGGTTCTTTGTAAATGTTGTTCAAATGATAGATTAATGAGATATCTTGTTCGAATATAGTTAAACTTATTGTATTTTAATCATATTATATAATAGTTGATAGATTTTACATTTCTATCGGCCATATTGTGTTTATTGCGTTGTAAATCAACCGGAGAGGCTATATATACCTAAATCTAAGCCTAATCTAACCTCTAAGAGGTTATTAAGCTTGAAGCTTTAACCCGTGTGCTAGAATGGCTTAGATTCATGGTATATCTATGGATTTATTATTTTAAATGGTCCTGATTATCCCGTATAACCCTAAATTTATATTTAAAGGTGAAAGGGGGGCCAAAATGGCTTAAACGATGATTTTCATCAATGAAATCATCTAATATCGAAGCCATGGACATTATGTATATTTAATATCGTACAAATCATGTGAGCTTAGGAATCCCGATGTTGAGATCCCCGAATGGATCCGACTTAATTCCCACGATGGACCGGTTTTTATGATGTAAACGCTTTAAATAACGTAAATATCGTTGTACATGTAATATTTGGATCTTAAAAACGAACTCGAGGGGTTAGTCCCAAGAAGTCAGATTCAAGATCCTGTGATAGTGAAAACCTTGATTGCGGGAGCTCGGTTCATCGAGATGGCTTACATGCCCGATGATGATCCGTCCTCTTTTTAACGCTTTTGCATGCATATCATCAAAATGATTTCTAATAAAACCACAAAGAGCTTTTGATGAATAATAAAGCGATTCGAGGTAGATCACGTAATAATTGTAAAGAATAAAAGGAAGTATCGAAGTCCTCGATTCCTAGTCGGGCAAAGGATTTGAAAATCTTACTTTCTAAAACATCATTTCAGTTCATATATCTTGTTAAAAATGAACTTTTCATTAAGTCAAATCCTTCGTACCTAGGCACAAAAGAGGTACAGCACTACTTTCAAGTCACCCAAAAATAAAGACTTAGAAAAGACTAATAAAGCTTTCAAAACAAAACCCACACACACAAACACACACACACACACACACACACTTCATGCACAGAAAATCAATAAGATGTGGTACCGTGCTTGCACGGGAGTCGGGGGGGTGCCTAACACCTTCCCCCCGCTTAACCTAGCCCCCGAATTCCACGAATTTCGGGTTTCAAGACCAATATTTTGGAGTCACGCATTAGACCATATTGCAAAACTATTAAAACTCGGATGAGTTGGTACATCCATTTCCAAAATACCAACTGGCAACTTTGTCTCATTTGATCCAATCATCACAATTAAATCAATCTTTTCAAAAATGTCGACACTTATATCGGTACCAATTTCCTACAAATTCACCCTTTAAAACGGAATTCCAAAGACAAAGTAAAAGTGAAAAGGTAGAATAATATTAAAATTAGAAAATATGGGCAATCCTCTCTTTTCCCCAGTATAAGAAAGGATGGAAAACAACACCAAAAAAGAGGAAAAAATACTCCCCCTTCAACACAAAAAAAGAGGGGTACAAAGAGGACAATTTTCTTCCCGGCGTCGACACTATGGACTGCTACACGGGCTTTTTGCCACTTGGTAGGCTTCACACGGGTGTTTCCACTTTCAATTTTTGATATGTGGTAGTATATGAGTATACCTACATGTTAGAGTGATAAAATCTGGGTTTAGACTACTAAAAGTCGGGCTAGGAAACGAAATGGGCGGAGTTTCAGAGCGTTTTCTCTTTCTTTTTTTTTGCTTGAAGGTGCACTTGTATTTAGAGACTCGATGGAAGCGGTCCTACCTGTGACAGCCACGGGTCTACCTGCTGCTCCATATGGCAGGGACCACGTGGCAGGTCTTGTCGTCTCAAAGTACGTGCACTCCGAGCAACGCGAGGTCAGATTCGAAACTTTCTAACTTTTGATCGGAGCGTCCGTTTGAGGTGTGCTATAACTTTCCAGAAAGCCCTTACCGAGAGCATCACAATGACATGGGACTAAATCTTTTTTGAGCCCAAGAAGACGAGTTCATAATCGGGTCTTCAATTCTTCGTAGTTTATCCATTGAGTTGTATTATGCTGTTTTCACTCGGGATCAGTGTTATGGTTCTTTCTGACTTTGATGGCATTAATTCAGCTTGATTTTGATTGGATTGGCTTCAAGTTGGTAAAATGACCATTTTGCCCCTCCAAGGGCTATTTCCTGTACTGGCACGGTCTTCGACTGTCCTCTCGGGGTTGTCTCCGAGGTGTTGATCCTAGTCAATTCTGTTTGTCCTCGGGGTTGTCTCCAAGGTTGACTTAGTTTCTTAGGGTTGCCTTTGGGGATGATGTGATGCTTCGGGGTTATCTTCGAAGTTGATTTGGCCTCCCGGGTTGTGACTGGGCCTGAACTGGATCACCCGGTGTTGTCGCCGAGGTCACGGTACCTCCAGGGTTGTGGCCGGGGTTTGACTTGACATCTCGGTATAGTGATTGAAGCTGACCTTGACATCCCGATATGGTGACCGGGGTTAAGTTGACATCCCGGTATTGAGACCGGGGCTGAGTGACATCCCGATATTGAGATCGGGGTTGAGTTGACATCCGGGTATTGAGATCGGGGCTGAGTGACATCCTGGTATTGAGACCGGGATTGAGTTTACATCCCGGTATTGAGATCGGGGCTGAGTTGGCATCCCGGTATTGAGACCGAGGCTAAGTTGACATCCCGGTATTGAGACCGGGACTGAGTTGACATCCCGGTATTGAGACCGGGGCTGAGTTGACATCCCGGTATTGAGACCGGGGCTGAATTAACATCTCGATATTGAGATCGGGGCTGAGTTAACATCCCGGTATTGAGACCGGGGCTGAGTTGACATCCCGGTATTGAGACCAGGGTTTAGTTGAAATCCTGATATTGAGACCGGGGCTTAGTTGACATCCCGGTATTGAGACCGGGGCTTAAAAGACGATTTTGCCCTGCCCTGCAGGGTTATTAACAGGAACACAAAATTTTGAGTGTCTACAACAGGAATGAAAAATTTTGAGTGTCTACAACTATACCATATACATTAAGATTTAACACTTACTTTTTTATTTTATAAGTTCTTTTTTATAATCCAATAAACCGAATACTAATACATCAAACCAAATGTTAATACAACAAATCGAATGCTCTAATTCAGCAAATCGAATGCAAATACAGCAAACTGAATGCTAATACGGCAAATCGAATGTTAATATGGCAAACCGAATGCTAGTACAACAAACCGGATGCAAACCATTTTCCCTTGTCAGCATACTATATACTCAATATAGCATATTAAATGTCCAATAATACTATATTCTTAAAATAACTTAACTTCTCTTTAGTATTCATTTTAAACTCTCATTTAATATTATTAATTATTTAATAATATTTTATTCATTCACAAGTATTATAAATCATTTAATAATATCTTACTCATCTCATAATATTATTAATCATTTAATAATATCTTACTCATCTCATAATATTATTAATCATTTAATAATATTTTAATCCTTAACTAATATTATTAATCACTTAATAATATTTTAATTTAACTTTAATCTAAATATTATTAATTACTTAATAATATATGTAGACACTCAAAATTTTGTATTCCTATTAACTAACCTTGCAAGAGGGCAAAATCATCTTTTCACACTCCAGAGATAGCCTTGTAGGATTAAATCATCAAACCAGACCCCCAGAGACAGCATTGGGTCTGCTTAACCTCCTCATTATTCACCGATCGTTCCTCCCTTTGGTTTCAATTTTGTCGTCTTGGCGGCATTATCTGATTAAATAAAACCTTGCATTATTTCTTTATCATTATACCACATCTTATTAGTGGTATCATAAAAAAAATTAACACAAAATGTTAAACTCAGACCAATTTAGCTTGCTGGATTAAGGAATTCAGCTTGCTGAATTAACGAATTCAGCTTGCTGAATTAGTGAATTATTAGATAGACAGCGTATTATCTTAATCCTCCAAATTTATTTACTTAATCAAACATATAATCATATCATTGCATTTATATTCATATTCACTCAAATAGTACATAGTACTTGTCATCATACAACGCATATTGCTACAAACATCTATTATTCCTTTGCGACAAAAGTTGGGATTCATTACTACAACTTTATACAAAAAGTTGAGACTTACAAAAGTTATTACAAAACCGAGGATTACATTCATATAGATATATATTTACATATACCTACTCGTCGTCTACGATACTATATTCCTAACATATTATCTTACTTAAAAAGATCCTACCTCTCATACTTAATCTTTCTTCCGTTCACTTCCTTCACATGTCCTCTTCTTAGGACAATTCCTAGCCTGATGTCCTTTTTCTCCGCATAAAAAACATCATCCTTTCTTAAGTTTAGGACAATTTGGTGAAATATGTCCTTCTTGGCCATAATTGTAACACACATTCTTACCCTTCATACATTCCCCCATATGGTTCTTCCCACACTTGCCACATGATTGTATCTTCTTTGAATGTGAATTCCCTGAGTTGTTGTCACTGTCGTTGCTCCTTTTCCTTTTATAATTATAACCCTTCTTTTTCTTACTTACAGCTTCAGACGATACACTGCACTCAACCCTCATTCTATCGACTTGTGCCTTCATATCATTTCGTTCTCCTGTCATCTCGCGCAATGCCCTTTCCACCTTCCACAATTCCTCCAGGAGAAACACCTTATTCCTTAGTTCTTGAACTTTTGCGGATGCTCGACCTTTTTCGATTACTACTCTGCCTTTTTCTCCATCTTCTATCTCTATTCGTGGCTCCACTTTAGTTTCTTTAAAATCTACTTCTTCCTCTTCATTCAGTTCCATCTTGGAGTAGTCGTCATGATCGCTTCCTAGATTTATCGTAGGTTCGTCTCTTAAAACCTCCTCAACTGACTCACTCTGAGCTGGCACCTCGGCTAATGGCATTGGTGCAGCTGTTAACATCTCCGTAACCACATGAGTTTCTCTAATCTCATCATCTCTTGACATTCTACAATCAGTTTTAAATAATTTAATTAGTACATCACCAATAAACACAATCCATAAACACTAAGTGTCCACATATCTTACTATTAATGAATTTTCTCAATCCATCATTTAGAACTCTAAATAAGTTTTCTCTATCTTTCTTATGGTTATATCCCTAAGGCTTTTCCCCCACCTAAGGTTTATAACCTACAGCTTTGATACCAACCTGTGATGCCCCCAAATTTGGGTTCCCTAACCTCGGGTTTGGTGCTCACGATCCATCATACATATCACATCTAACTACCCATTCATTTTGAATTACAACATTCATACCATTACTTAATACAAATTATAACAATATCCCAAGTTAACTAACCTTAATATTAACTTACATACCCTTAGATACTCAAAAGGTTTACATAATTAATTTACATAAGATAACATAACAATTAAAGTTCACAATAAACTACTCTTGGACTTTGCCTTTGCCTTTGTCTTTCTTTGACCCTTCGGCTACCTCGTCTTTAGCTGAAATGTTTTATTTAAGCAAGGGTGAGCAACAAGTTTGCTCAGCAAGTTAATGTGTTCAATAAAGGATATAGAAGAATCTAACTTTTATAGAACTTCAACAATAATCAAAAGATTTTGAAGTAGCTGAACAATAACTCATTTTTAATAACAAGAATTTTCTTAAATTCCATGTTGGATAACGTATCAAGGATGAAAGAGTAAAATTCTTTCAAAGGTTCAATAATATTCAACTGATTAAGAAGAATTATCAATATTACAACCATATTCAACAAAGTGATATATTCCCAGATTTCATGTTGAGTGATCACAAATGGATCAAGAACTAATAGAGGAATCACCAGTAATAAAATTGAATTACCTCAAGAATATAAGTTAGTTATAAAAACTAATTATACTCTTCTGCGAGTACATGAAGTGATTAGCTCCATTGTACCCTATATTATGTATAATACTCAACAATAGCGTAAGGGGTCGAATGTCCGACAATAAAGTTCCCCTTTTTATAAGGGTTGTTCATCTCAGTCTTACATCATGAGTCCGTACCACAACAATATGGTTTGGATTGCTTTCTAAGAAATGCTATGAGTTCAACATATAATATCAATATTGATTTAGCCGAAATAAATGGCATAGATCTTCCAATAATAAATTAGTTCATAATTAATAGAACGTTTCATGCTTTCACAAATATTAGTCTCGCCAAAACAATTAGCTGAGACATGGCTTATAAACAGTTCAAATAAAAGAACAAGAATCAATTGCACTATGTGCGAATAGCAATAATCCTTATGGATGTGAATAACCAACAATAATTATCCACTAATCATGCTTTGAAATTAATAACTCAAGTTGAGTTAGGAAACTTGCCTGATCTGTTGACTACTGCTACGTAATTTAATTTAGCTTCTTATGAAAGACCTATCATTAATAAGATTGATCTCTCAATTAGCATCATACTAGATACAAACCCGCGCGTTGCGACGAGATTATTCATTTTGTTAATAATAAATTTATACGTGTAATTAATAAATTAAAATATAATAAGAAGATTGTAGATTGTTTTGCGATGATCAAATTTTGGTAACATATGTTACATAGAGTTGGGTAAAAGTTTTGTGCGTAAATACATATCTAAGTATAGAATTAATCTGATCACTAAACTCAGGACATTATATAACAACTGTGTGTGTGTGTGTGTATATATATATATATATATATATTAATTTCTTGATAAAAATATTTACAATGTAACCAATAAGGTTAAAAATGGGTACCTCTTTCATTCTAAAGCACTAACAAATATTTAAAAAGTGTAATGCTCAATGTCATCGAGTTGTTATATTGATATGATTGTTAGTGGCATATTTGAAGTCTGGTACACATTACACAAACCTCACCAAGCCTCAAATATCTGACACATGTACTTGATACATTTTAAAGAGTCCATATCTCATATACGCTTACTTGCACCAGAATTCTAACATCCAAATGAAAGGGGAAATCACGGAAGAATGTCCCAATTTCGATCCTCAGACCTGAAGGGAAATTACATTGACAAAACATGTGAAAACTGAAAAGCACGAGCATTAATAATTATGTTGGATCTTCATGTCAAACAAACACCATATCCAAAAACATAGCAATATAGCACCATGTCATATATAACACAATGTTATAGTTAAAGAACGAATACATTGCCTCATTAGTTTTTTATCCATTTTCGACAATTGTAGAGACACTCACAGTATTACCATAATGCCAAAAAAACTATTAATGATGATGAAAATGATTTACCAGATGCTAGTACTTAACAAATCATGCAAAGCCACAATCCAAATAATAGAATCCAATAGAAGAATAAGCCATAAATATAAATAATGTGAGATATAGTCCACAAAATAAAGCCATACGCCCTCCCATTGAATGCACTGTCACCATAATCTGAAGGTCTCCATATAACTCCTTTGCACTTTCAACAGTATTTAGAATTGCAGGGCGCAAAGTTGTGTTGTGATAAGCAGAATAAAATCCATGATGCACCTAGAATAATGCAAGAAGCATGACAACAAAAATTTAACACTGTCAAGAACTGCATACACTAAATTCATTACCACATTACCAATGAACCATAGGTACCAGGATTATCACTATTAAGTTGCTTCCAGTTTAGGCTTCAATCCAGTTATATTTATTAAATGTGCAATATATCCACACAAACAAAAATTAGCAATTAAAGTATCTTTTTAACAGTCGCTGCCATCTTATAAATATTTGCAACAGGAATCTGGGCAATAGTAAGATATAAGAATTTAGACATACTTAATAGTTGATTTCAACATTGCATAAACTATCAACCAAATAAATAACTATCTTTCCACAACTCTTCTATAGGAAATAGTTTTGTTCGAGAACAAAAACGTCTCACACTTAGCTAAAAATTTACGTGTTTGTCGGATTGAAAACTAAGAAAAAATAAAGGAATTTAGCTCCTATATTAAATAAAAATGAAAAGAATTAGAGTAAAACATATACGAAATGGATAATAGCTCAGTAATGATAATATCATAAAGTAGTGATTTTAGGAGATAATAATTAAATTAGAAAGGATAATATTAGAACAGTTGACATTACCAAACCAGTTTAGATTTGTAGTGATTTAGGGGATTATAAATTCCAAATATTAATTTGGGATTAAAAAAGTAGTGATTTTAGGAGATAATAATTAAATTAGTAATGATAATATTAGAACAGTTAATATTATCAAAATAGTTTAGAGTTGTAGTGATTTATGGGATTATAAAATCAAAATATTAATGTGGGATTAAAAAGTAGTGATTTTAAGAGATAATAATTAAGTAACGATAATATAAAAACCGTTTAGATTAAAAAAGTAGTGATTTAGGGGCTTGTATCTAGTTATTTATATTAAAAATCACCTAAACACACGGTGTGGGTTCCTTATTTTTTTTTATTGTAATATAAAAATGATTTTTAAAAAAATAATAAAATAAAAAATAAATCGTGTTTAAAATCCTGTTTGGTCTGCTAGTTTTATTTTCTCCTCCAAAGTATATCACGTATTGAGTTGGATTATAATCATATAATATGTTTACTACTTAGCAAATTCGAATAGATTCTATTAGTTACTTACCTTAATAAAATATAAAATGTATTGATAATTTGGCAAAAATCTTATATATACTTTCCAAAATCTTAAATATAAAATTAGAAAGGATAATATAGAACAGTTGACATTACCAAAACAGTTTAGATTTGTAGTGATTTAGGGGATTATAAATTCAAAATATTAATTTGGGATTAAAAAAGTAGTGATTTTAGGAGATAATAATTAAATTAGTAATGGATGAGCACATTAATTAGGTATGAGATGTGTTGCAATTTGGAAATGACAAATGTCATGCAATGGTGTACTGCAATTTAGTATATTTAATAGGTATCTTACATATAATACCATTATTCCATAATAGCTTATCTAACATGTAATCACATAATCAAACATTTAATCCTACCATAAATCATTAGTAATATTATCGTCCTTTGATAATATTTCAATCACTATACCATATACATTAAGATTTAACACTTACTCTTTCATTTTATAAGTTCTTCTTTATAATCCAGTAAGCCGAATACTAATACATAAAATTGAATGCTAATACAGCAAACCGAATGCTAATACAGCAAACCGAATGCTAATATAACAAATCGAATGTTAATACGGCAAACCGAATGCTAATACAGCAAACCGGATGCAAACCATTTTCCCTTTTTAGCATACTATATACTCAATATAGCATATTAAATGTCCAATCATACTATATTCTTAAAATAACTTAACTTCTCTTTAGTATTCATTTCAAACTCTCATTTAATATTATTAATTATTTAATAATATTTTATTCATTCACAAGTATTATTAATCATTTAATAATATCTTACTCACCTCATAATATTATTAATCATTTAATAATATCTTACTTATCTCATAATATTATTAATCATTTAATAATATTTTAATCCTTAACTAATATTATTAATCATTTAATAATATTTTAATTTAACTTTAATCTAAATATTATTAATTACTTAATAATATCTGTAGACACTCGAAATTTTACATTCCTATTAACTAACCTTGCAAGAGGGCAAATCGTCTTTTCACACTCCAAAGATAGCCCTGGAGGATCAAACCATTAAACCAGACCCCCGGAGACAGCACCGGGAAATCATCAAACTAGACCCCGGAGAAAACCCCGATAAATCATTAAACCAGACCCCCGAAGATAGCACCGGGAAATCATCAAACCAAACCCCCGGAGACAGCACTGGGAAATCATCAAACCAAACACCCGGAGACAGCACCGGGAAATCAACAAACCAGACCCCCGGAGACAACATCAGGAAATCATCAAACCAGATGCCTAGAGACAGCACTGGGAAATCATCAAACCAATATCCCTGGAGACAGCCCCGGGAATCATCAAGTCAACTTCAAAGACAGCCCTGAAGACAGACGAAAGTCAACAGCAGTCAAACTCCGAAGATAACCCCAAGAAAGATAGATGCAGCCACGTCAAGCCTGGAACCAACCCGAAAGGGCAAAAGAGTAATTTTTCCAACTCAACATCAAGTCAGATCAAATTACTGTGAGGAATGTCACACAGAACCATCACAGCAATCCCAAGTGAAAATTGCACCAAATAGCTTAACGGACTGACTGCGAAGACTCAAAGATCTGGTCATGGACCCATCTTCTCGGAATCGGAAAACGTTAAGTCTCATGCCATTGGGTAGCTCTCGAAAAGGGCTTTTTGGAAAGGTATAGCACCCCTCCATCAAATTCTCGGATTGTAAGTTGTGAAGGTTCGAGCGAACAGCGCGTTGGTCGGAGTGCACATACTTTGAGACAGCGGGGCCCACCAGCCCAGGTCCAGCAGGCTCGGCCATAGGTAGACATGAGATAGATCGGGTCTATATATACCCTCTCCCCCCTTAGCTTATAGAAGAAGAGAGAGAGAGAAAGGGTCGCGACGAGAGAAATAGAGGCTAGGAGGGTTAAACGGAGGCTCTAACGTATTCCGATTCTTGTAAAACTTCTTTATAAATGTTCATACACATATATACTACAACACATCAAATTTTAACCTGTGGAAAATGAGTATCGGGGAGCCAAAAGCCGTTTGAGAGCTGTTCTTGCGATATACTGTAAGATTTTGCTAGATCCGTCTTCTTCGCTTACTCTAATACGTATATAAGTGCTATATACATATATTTAGTAGCTTATATTTGTCAGATCAGAAGTTTTAACCACTCATTTCTTATAAATTGTCAATATTTAACCTGTATTGACTAGATCTATACTAGATCTAGCCAAATCTAGCTTTTAACCGGTTCAAAAGTTGTCAAACTTGAACCTGGAAGCTAGAATGGCTAAGATCTATATAGATCTAGTTTTCTTTCTAGTTTTTGTAAATATTTAGCAAACATGTGACCTTAGATTGTATCTAGATGAAACTAGAACCTATGACTACTCGCGTATGGAGATTTGACTGATGAATCTTTCGTTTATTGATGTCTAGTATAGTTTTACTTTTTATTGCAATATATTCATTATACAGGCTTTTTATTTGATATTTTGTGAGCCTTGGAGCTATAGGATCTATGATCCAACCAATAGATCTAGGTCAGGTTCCAATAATGGACCTGGTTGAGTTGTACCGCAAGCTTGCAAATTTTGTAATTATAAATATAGGACCTTAAAACGGTTATCCAGATTTAAGGTCCCCGAAATAATGAAAATCCGCAAAGTCAGATGGTTCTCTCTCTAGTTTTTTTCTCTCTACCTTTTTCAAGCCCTGCCACCCTATTTCCCCACCTAAATTTTTCGATCAACTCCTTTATTCCAATTTCTTCTCTCCGGTTGTGTCTCTTGTGTCTTACTTCTCTTCATTTTTCTCTAGCTACTTCTCTCTTCCCCTTCAGGTCATCTATCAACTTTTTACCAACTTCTACCATGGTTAGCCACAATCATCTCTCGGCTGGTAACTCTATTAGCAATGAGTCCAGAGATCTCTTCGCAGAATTTGGTATCTCTAATCCTGTCTCTCCTGCTCCTCACTCGCCAAAGCTTGACATTGAGGATATGAGCGAATCTGATGCCTTTTATGCTCCTGAAAATCCTCTTGTCAGTTCGGAGGTCTCATCTACCCACGCCCTTGACATCGAAGTTAATATTGGTCAAGCTCTAAGTGAAAATGCTCATGAAATTTTCATTGCACCTCAACACTTTTCGTTTAAGGATAGAGAGGAAGCTATTTTCGAGAGGAAGAAGAATCTTCATCTTCTATCTTTCGTTTCAGCTCATGGTATCTCGTCTAATGATGTTCAAGCTTTTTTATCAGAAGGAACAAAAGTTAGCTTTGGAACATCCCACCAAGCTACTGATAATAGTCCTCAACAAAATGAGCTTTTGCTGAAAAGCTCTCAAACCTTCTTGGGAGGTCTCCTCTCCCCGGTAACTTGTGTTGGTGAAGAAACTCGACCAAAATCTTATGCTCAGAAGGAACTTCAGGTTACTGCAACAGTTGCACGTGCTAGCTTAGTGACTGCTGGTCCTAAGCCGGGGACTGCAGGTCCTTTGGCTAAACCATCACCATATGTCACATCTGTTCGGGATTGCATGGCGGGTAATGTTTCAAATTTCAAAGCTCTCGCTCCTATCCTTGAGGAAGGTGAAATCTCTGCACTCCAGCCACATGGGCCCACTAAATCTTGGTGTGATGTTGTTGGTAAGTCTTCTAAATCTACCAGATCCTTGTCTTACTTTCCCCCATCTTTAGAGGATGGTAACATCTCAGTCATTCCCCCTAATGATATGCTTACTAGAGGTAACCAGATGTGGGCTTCTAGTTTGGTAGGTTACTTCCTTCACTCCTCCCTCCCTTTTAAGGTTGTTGAACTGATTGTAAGACGCATTTGGGGCCATCTTGGGCTGACCAATGTATTTCTATATAACAAGGGATATTACATTTTTAAGTTTGATACTCCCTCTGACCGTGATAATATCCTAGCTTTGGGTCCTTGGCACTTTACTTCAAAAGTTATAGTATTACAGAAATGGAAGGAAGGAGTGGTCTTCACCAAATCAGATTGTGATGTCTTCCCGGTTTGGGTCAAGCTAAGCAACATCCCATTGTCCTACTAGTCTGATGAAGGCATCAGTTATATAGCAAGTGCTATTGGGAAAACCCTTTTCACAGATGAGATGACATCAAAGAGTGAATTTTTAAATTTTGCTCGTGTCTGCATTAAAGTCAAAGCCACTTTCTCGTTTCCACCTTTTATCCGTGTGGTTGTCAAAAATGAAGAAACTCTTGATAATTTATTCATCCCTGTTGATGTTGAATATCAAAGCTGACCACCCTCTTGCCCTTCATGCAAGGTGTTCGGACACTTTTATCTCAAGTGTCCCAAAGCCAATCTAAAGTGGGTACAAAAGGGATCCTCTGTTGCTAATCCTCTAGCTCTTCATACTGCCAACTCTCCTGAACAAGTTGCCCCTATCCATACAAATGCTACATCTGATGACACTATTCCACCAGTTATCGATGGCACTGGAGGACCTCCTTCCAATGACTGGGTCACTGTCTCCCGGGGAACAAAAAATGGAAATATCCCCATCTCTAACAAACAGGCCATGAATACTTCTAATTCTTTTTCCCCTATTGGTTTACCTGAACCACAAGCTGCTTATGAACCTCAAGCAACTTCTGAACCACTAGCAGCTGTTGACTTTGAATCTCCAATAGGTCCAAGCAAAGTGCTTTGCTCACAACTGAAAGTGACTGCTGGTAAGGAAGGGAACGAACTGAAGAACAAGCAAAGTAATGATACAAAGAATATGCAAGCTGCCAAAAAAAGAAAAGGCAAAGGCAAAGCCAAAGCCAGAAACCAACCCCCCCCCCCCACTCTGTTAGTTAATGTTAGCACCTTACAATGTTAGAGGATTAAATAAAAAGCCTAAGCAGGCTTATGTTAACCAAACTATTGCTGATAATAAACTTTCCCTTTGTGGGATTTCTTGAAACTAGAGTCAAGATGTCCAACGCACCAAAAATTTCAAGAAGGCTTTGCCCTAACTGGAATTGGACTTATAATTATGACTTCCATAGTAATGGCAGAATTTGGGTAGGATGGAATCCAATCTTTTGGCATGTGGATATCCTTTTTGTTTCCTCCCAAGTTATTCATTGTAAGGTGCATTCTATTGCCTCTAATAGCACCACTTTTTAGATTTCTTTTGTTTATGGTATGAACTCTTACATTGAAAGAAGAGATTTATGGAGTAACTTATCATCTGTTTCACCTTCTGAGAGCTGGTGTATGCTTGGCGATTTTAATGTTATTAAGGACCTTTCAGAAACTAATCAAATTTCTGATACTTGGGACATTGGCAAAGAGGAATTTAAAGATTGCACCATTTCAATAGGTGTGGAGGATATCAGAGGTACCGGCCCCCTCTTTACCTGGTGGAATAACCAATATGATAGGCCTGTGCACAAGAAATTGGACAGGGTTATGGGGAACTCTGAGTGGCTATCCACCTTTGATCTTGTTGTTGCTTCCTATGGGCCTCGTTGTCTTTCTGACCATTCCCTTGTTCTTATAAATACTAGAATTCTGTTCTCAAAGCCTAAGAGACCTTTTTAGTTTTTCAACCATATGCTACTTCTCGAGGGTTTCAAGGAGGCAGTCAGGTCTGCATAGAGTCCACCACAACTTGGGAATCCATTCTTTGTTTTCATAGAAAAATTGAAACGTACTAAAAGGTCCCTCATCTCTCTTAATCTTTTTGTTGGGAACCTTTCTTCTATGGTCAAACTTGCTAAAGACAAGCTTCATGATGTGCAATCTCAACTTCATGAACATCCTCTTGACTTAGAGCTTCTTGCTCGTGAATCTAGCTGCTCCAAAAAACTTTGGTCTGCCATTGAAAGAGAAGAAACTCTTATGCAACAGAAATCTAGAGTTAACCGGCTAGCTCTTGGGGATCGTAACACGAGTTACTTTGCTAATATGATGAATTCTAGGTAGAACTCAAATAAAATCTTTTCTATCCTCAATTCTGATGGAATCATGGTGCATGCCCAATCTAATGTTGAAGAAGTTGCAGTTGACTATTTCAAATCCTTGTTCAATCCTTTGGGCACAACTTATGAAGGATTTGAGAATCTTGGCATCACACCTTCCAAATTGATCACTCAAACCCAAGCTTCTAATCTTATTGCCACGGTCAATGAATTGGAAATTTTTAAAGTTCTCAACTCCATGAAGTGTAATAAAAGCCCAGGTCCAGATGGATTCAATGTAAATTTCTTCATTAACTGTTGGGACATAGTGGGTTCAGATTTCACCCAAGCTGTTCACTTCTTCTTCACCTTGAGCAGACTTACAAAAGGGCTCAACGCCACAGCTCTTGCCTTAATTCCCAAATGCCCAAACCCATCTTCCATGGATGACTTTAGACCCATTTCGTGTTAACACCATCTACAAATGTATTGCAAAAATTCTATCAACAAGGCTAAAGGAAACTCTTCCTTTTTTAGTGGACAAAGCCCAATCAGCTTTTGTGAATGGCAAAAATATTAGTGACAATATTCAAATTGCTCAAGAACTGTTCAAAGGGTATAACAGAAATGATGGTCCTTCCAGGTGTGCTCTAAAGATTGATCTAAGGAAAGCTTTTAATACAGTTAAATGGGAGTTTCTCTTTGACATATATGCTTTTAAATTCCCTCCTCCTTTTGTTGATTGGATCAGGGCATGTGTTACATCAGCTATGTTTTCGATCAAACTTAATAGAACTTTAGTGGGATTCTTCGGCAGTTCTAGAGGTCTTCATCAAGGTGACCCTCTCTCCCCTTTTCTTTTTGTTCTGGTGATGGAAATGCTCTCCATTAAATTAAATAAAGAAACTTCGGTTCCTGGCTTTACCTACCATTGGAGAACAAAAGCCTGTAAACTAACCCACCTCTTATTTGCTGATGATATTCTTCTTTTCTGTCATGCAAGCCTGCCTTCAATTGCTATTATTAACTCTTGCATTCTCTCTTTTTCTCTTTACTCTGGTCTAATCCCTATCTCGCACAAAAGTCACTGTTTCCTCTCTAATTCTGACCATTCTTCCACGAACGCCATTATCAACCTTCTTGGGTTTCAGTTAGGATCCTTACCGTCAAAGTTCTTGGGTGTTCCTCTTCTGTCTAAGAAATTGTCCCTATCCGATTGCCACCCTCTCATTCAAAGGATCACCAACCGTGCCTCTTCATGGACTACTAAGGTCCTCTCTTACTTCGGAAGATTACAACTCATTAAGTTCACCCTTTTTGCTTTGCAAGTTTATTGGAGCTCTATTTTTCTGCTCCCAAAAGCAGTTCTTACCACAAGACAGTCCATTCTTGGAAGATTCCTTTGAAAAGGTCCAAACTTAAGTAAATTTGTTGCTAAAGTAGCTTGGTCCAATATTACCTTGCCTATTGCTGAAGGTGGGTTAGGTATCAAAAGCCTTATGGACTGGAACAAAGCCTTGGTCATGCAACACCTTCTTCACATCATTCAACACCAAACCAAATCCCTTTGGCTCAATGGACCAAAACCACAATCTTGAAGCAACGATCCTTCTGGCAGGTTAAGCTCTCCCCGGACTGCTCTTGGATTTGGAAACAAGTACTTCAGCTTCGACCTGTTGCTCTTACTTACCTTAAGTATATTATTGGCAATGGGCAGCATACTCACTTATGGTATGACCCTTGGATTAACAGTACAACCATCAACCCAAACCCCTCCTTTTTGTCCAACTCTGGTTACCCATCTCATGATAAGGTCAGCTCTATAATATTGGGGAATGAATGGAACCTTCAAGGTAGCAGACAATGCAATCCTTACAACCATCTCCTTTCACAGGTTGTCATCATGCTTAGACGGCAAGTGCAACTTCTCCCTAATCCTTCACAAATGCTGGACAGAATTATATGGGATGATTGGGACATAAACAATATCAAGGCCAAGCATCTATGGGAGTTTATTCGTGCACACAAACCTTTGGTCTCATGGAGTTTCATTCCATGGAACAAGCTTCATGTCCCAAGGTATTCTTTCATCTTATGGATTGGTATTTTAAGGAAGCTCCCCATAAATGATAGAACTATGCATTACACTGGTAGGACATGGAACTGTCCTCTTTGTAACCTTCACCAGGAGACTTTTGAACACCTCTTTTTTAACTGTGCTTATTCCATCTCGATACTTCAACCTGCTCTGAACATTTGGAACTGGAGAACCTTCCCTTTAGCTTGGGATGCTATTATGGATTTCCTCACGGCTTATCACGGCTCTAAACTTTTAAGAAACATTTTATGCCTAACAGTTGCTACTTGCTTTTATAAAATTTGGGAGGCAAGGAACAAAAAGATCCATAGTGATACTCTTATTCCCCCAGGAAATCTTGCCAAGGATGTTATCCATCTCATTAAATCACGGCTCTCTACATGTAAATCTTTTATCAAGGCAACCACTAACCAATATTTTTGTAATTGGTTACTTACTAGTTCAGGATAGGGCTCTCTTCCTTGTATAGATTGATCATCTTTAGCTTGTCTAATAGATGATGTTCCTATATTCTGGGGTATGCCCCTGTGCCATTGTCTTTTGGTTATTTATACAAACAAACAAATTTAGCAAAAAAAAATAATGAAAATCCTATGTGTGGTGTCCGGGCATGCTTTGATGGCTTTCATGCCCATAAGGAGCCCGACACTTATATATATATTATTTTGTCGAGGATGCTTTGTATCCCAAGAATTAAATCAAAACAAGCCGAATATGGAATAAAATGGAAGTATCAAAGGGCTTCAATTCCTATACGAGCAAAAGGGTTTGAAAACCACTTTCCAAAACATTATTTTTACATTCTTGTCTAAAATGAACTTTTTAATAAATTGAATCCTTCGTATATAGGTCCAACGAAGCACAACACTACTTTCAAATAAAGCACTTAGGCCCAATTAACTACAACACACACACACACATACACAATGATTAGGGAATGAAAATTACGGTAACCATGTTTCATGGAAGTCGGGGGGTGCCTAACACCTTCCCCCCGCTTAAGCGAGCCCCTGAAATCTATGAATCTCGATTTTCAAGACCAATTAAACATAGTCCAATAATTGGGCCATATTGTAAAATATTTCAAAACTCGGTTAAGTTGGTACAACCATTTAACTCATACCAACTGGCAGCTCTGTCTAATTCGGACCAATAAAATCAAATCTTTTTAAATCGTCGACATTTTATGTCGGTCTCTTTCTAAAAATCTCACCCTTAAATGAAAACAAATCAACATAGAAAACATAAAGGGTAAGAAACATATAGGAAGAGGGATTAATTTTTTCGGCGTCGACATGTGGCGACTCTGCTGAGGAAAGTAGAGGGCTTAAGCCGCTTTTTCAAACTTTTCAAATTCCCTTCTTTGTGCTTGTGTGTGAAATAACGTCTTTACATTGAACGGGTGTGAATGTCTCTTTACCACGCTTTATATTAGCGCTTCGCACAATGTCATCATTTTGCATGCAGTGAGACGCGATAAATGTATGTTGTGTGTTCCTCCACCAGGAGGAAAACCTGTCGGTCACTGATTACTGGACTCTAGTGGCGATTAAGTCCAAGTGAGGCTTAGGAAAGGTATCATTCAGATCCGCTCCAATTGAAAGATTAGATTAACTTTCCATCTAGTAGATTGCGATTATCTGGGAACCTCCATGCCGAAAAGCCCGTTAGAGTAAACCTAAGATAGGTTAGCCTCTGATAAATCAAACGCGAATGGAAGGCTCTTTGTACCTTTCCCTTTCAATTTCATGTCAGATATTAAATATTGTAAATATTAAATTCACTGTCAAATATTAAATTTTGTAAATAATAATTCTTTCACATGTATTATCAAATATCAAATCCTACCATGATATCCTGTCATCAAAACAACTGACTCTTGTTTTCCAGGAGAATATTAAAAAACCCCTAAACCAGACACATTGCATAGCATACATATTGTTCGGGTCTATCAAGACTAAACTACCTACTTTTATTGTAGGCAAGATTGGTCCCACTACCAGATCCAAATCTAAGAAGGCAAAAAGCCTACCCACTAACATGGAAGAAAGTACCCAACAGGGGATAGGCTTCATGTCTCGAGAAGAATTCGAGGGACTTAGAAATCAGATAGCAGAATTAATTATTTTCTTGAAAGAACAGAGCAAAATTACTCAGGGACAACAAATACCCAATTAAACAGACTCCTCCGAACAAGGTTGCGGTAAAGGTACTAACAAGAAAAAGGAAGCTCAAATACCTGAACCTCAAAATAATGAAAAAATCAACAAAACCCCTGAAATCATCAATCTCAAAGAAGATCAAGAGACTGGGGATATCCAAAAGAAAGTCCAACAAATGGAAGAAACTATCCGGTCAATTAAAGGGAATAGACCTACGGAAGTGTCAACTACTCAGACCTTTGCATCTTTCCTGGGGCTCGATATCCAGACAAGTTCCAGATCCCAAATTTTGAAAAATATGATGGATTGGGAGATCCCTACACTCACTTGAAAGTATTCATTAGAGAACTCGAATCCTATGTAGAGGATGAAAAGCTGAGAATGCAATTGTTTCAGAAAAGTCTGACCAGAGAGGCCAGAGCCTGGTATGCTCGACTGGACAATTCCAAAATCTATAGCTGGGAAGAACTAGCTCATGCCTTCCTAAATCAATACAGCTTCCAGTCACAAATTGCTCCAGACAGATACCAGATTACCAAGGTTAAAAAGCAAAACAGTGTGTCATTCAGAGAATATGCCCAAAGATGGAGACGTCTAGCTGCTCTAGTCATTCCATCAATGACAGAGACTGAGATGGTAATAACATTCATCGACATGCCAGAAGTTCCATTCTATAAAATGGTCCTAGAAGGTATAGGAAAACCATTCTCAGAGATGAGAATATACTCAAGCTTCTGACAACACAGAAGAAAATTACTCAACTCCTTCCACCAGCCAATCCAAGTGGGATGAATTTTGACCCAAGAAAGAAATGTGCTTACCATTCTGGGGCTCCAAGCCATGATACCCAAGAGTGTTGGTCTTTAAAACACAAGATTCAAGACCTGATAGACAATGGTGAGATTGTGGTGACAAAACCAGAGCAGCCACATGTTCAAGATAACCCTTTGCCTCAACACAGTGAGGAGGGAGTCAACATGATCAGTATGGGGAATGGAGAAGGTTCCAAGTATCTCAAATACGTATAGGATTCTCCACAAACATGCAAGGATAGCTCTGACAAATGGGACTATTTAGAATGCCACTTCCTGATAGAATGAGAAACAAAGTCTATCAAGGAACAGATTGGTCAACTGGCAGAACTGATGGTATACCAGTACCAAGTGACGCGACAGTTGATAACTCAAGTCAACCAAAGGAGAACAAATCCTCCCACGCCCAAAATTCTTCCAATTGCAAGGAAGGATGACTATCGGTTCCATGAACATGAAACCTGGACAGACAAAGTTGCTAGGGAAGAAAGAGTTCGAGCTCATAGAGAATTTTCTTTCAAAAGGAAGTTCACTTCTTTGAATCAGCCTATAGAAGAAATTCTCCAGATGTTGATAAATGAGGGAAAAGTCACACAACTATTACCTCTAGTGGACCCTCGATCAAAGAAGTTCAATCCTTCAAAAATATGTCAATATCTTTCCAACACTCCTGGTCATGATACATAAGAATGTTGGGGACTTCGTCACCTATTTCAGAACTTGATTGAAATAGGCGAATTGCAAAAAGCAAGTCCAGGCAATGACTTTTCAGGTGAAGAAATAATATTTTCTCCTCTGGCATGAAGTCTGAAGGAGGTTGTAGCAGTTATTTCCTCTGAGAAGGACACAATTGTTATACCCCTGATAATTGAAGGACAAGGGGATAAAAGAGGAAAGAATCCTTTGAAACTGGCTACACCAGAACCATTGATGTTGCCATTTAGACCGCAGTATCCCTTTATCAGCTTGAAAAGAGTCCCGTGGAATTATGGGGAGAACGAGGGATCAACATCAAATCATACGATTGCTATATCAAAGGAAAACCCGTTGTATCTGCCTCAACGAGTGATACAGCCAGTCACCAAAACTAAAGGTAGAGTGCCCGAGGAAAAGATTGAAGAATTCATCAGCAAAATGGGGCATAATAAAGCCAAGGTGGTGCAAAGATTAAAAGAGGCACCTCAAAAAATATCCATTTTGGATTTGGTCTTATCTTCAGAAGATCATCGTAAAATCTTAATACAAGTGCTGGAAGAAGTGCATCTGCCGAAGGCTGTAGATACAGAAAAGTTTCGTCACTTGATAAAGCACATTTTCAACAGCAATGTGATATCTTTCCATGATGATGACATACTAGTGGAAGGGACTGGTCATTGCAAGTCATTGCAAGTCATTGCATATAGAAGTGATATCCTCTAGATATGTGATAGGGGGAGTGTTGATTGATGGAGGATCTTCCCTGAATATCTGTTCTTATGACATGTTGGAAAGAATGAAAATCAGTCCAAATCAAATCCGAAGTAGCCATATAGTCATAAGAGCCTTCGATGGGTCTCGGCGAAATGCTGTAGGAGAAATTAAACTCTCCATGGAGATTGGTCCACATACCTTCTAAGTATCCTTCCAAGTACTGAGCATCACCACTGGATATAATTTACTATTGGGAAGACCGTGGATCCATATGGTAGGAGAAGTCCCATCCACCCTTCATCAACAAGTCAAATACATCACCAATGGCAATCTAGTCACTATTTATGTCGAACCAGAGTATCCTGTCTATGTACAAGATGATATGCCTATGATCAGCCTCAACGAAGGAGTTGAGCCAGCTAGTTTTCAAGCCTTCAAAGTGAGCAACACTCACTATCGACCTATTGGGGCTCCAGCCTTGAAGCCAAGAATTTCTTCTGAAGTGATTATCGTCGGTAAATAAATGATATCTTTGGATTTCTATCCAGACAAAGGGCTAGGGAAAAATCAATAAGGGATTAAACATCCAGTTCAGATACCTAGCCAGATAGGGAAGGCTAGATTAGGCTATTCCTATGGATCAAATCACAAGAACCTACACAAGCATCAACCGGTTCATGTATCCACCATTCTGCTACCAAATCTCACAGATGCCAGATTTTTGAAGCCAACAAGGAAAGTCCCTGCATCTGTGTCAGGCATGCTGATTTCTCAGTTCAAATAAGGAAATGAATGAAAGGTTCTTACAAGAAGTGCAAGATCGATTTGCAAAGAAGTATTTTTTGGGACATATACTGAGGGTATGAACGAGGATATCCCAGATGATAACTATTCAGAAGATCGAATCCAAATCCCTCGCATCTACAAGGATAAGGAGAAAAGTTCAAAGGAAAGTACTGACCCTGATGTGAATTCATTCATGGTCATCATCAAAGAGGAGGATAACAGCACCCCTTCCTTATCTCAGTCAACAAGGACCTAACCCTGGATAACTGGAGCAGTATTCCGTGTATCAGTCATAAAGGGTAAAAGGGCAGAGAGTCCATCTGCCTTACAGTGTAGATATTATATACTGCTTACTTTTGTTGTATAGTACTAGCAGTTACTTTTGGCATGCTTTTATTGATGTTTTGTATGATTAAACAGTTTCATATATTAAGTGAAAGCATTTTGTGTTCAGGACTCCAAATTTGGATTTGTTTAGCCTTGCTGATGAATTTTCAAGTCTCAACGGTGACAACTTTGATGTAGAACTGAACTTTGACTTGATGGAGATTGACCAAGAGGAGACAGATGACTATGAGGTGTCTGAGGGGATCAAAGAATGGGTCAAAGAAAAACCTAAACCAAACCTCTATTAAACCACCGTAGTCAATATCGGAACCTCAGAAAATCCTAAAGAAATCCAAATAGGCAATGACCTTACCCCAAACCAAATGAAAGACCTGATTGAACTCCTAACTCAGTTACAGGATGTGTTTGCATGGTTACATGAGGACATGGTCGACTTGTCTACTGACATTGTCATTCATCGACTACCCATTAAAGAGGGATTCAAGCCTGTCAAACATAAACTCAGGAGACTAAAGCCCAAGTGGAGTCTGAAGGTCAAAGAAGAAATTGTCAAGCAATTCAAAGTAAGCATTATCATGGTCTCAACCTACCCTGAATGGTTGTCCAATATAGTTCCTGTACCTAAGCCATGAGGGAAGGTACGAGTATGCGTGGATTATTGGGATTTGAATAAAGCTTGTCTCAAAGACGATGTCCCAATACCTTTCATCCATATACTGATAGACAACACGGCGCAGTATGGAAGGTACTCATTTATCGACTGTTTTGCCTGATATCACCAAATCATTGTTGCCAAAGAAGATAGGGGAAAAACAACCTTTATCACCCCCTGGGGAACCTTCTGTTACAAGCGATTGTCTTTTGGCCTTATCAATGTTGGTACTACATATCAGCGAGCCATGATAGCCCTTTTTCATGACATGATGCATAAGAAGATAGAGGTGTATGTGGATGATATCATTGTCAAATCCCAAATTGAAGATGACCACATCGACCACTCAGAAAGCTATTCAACAGACTTCGCAAATACGACTTGAAGCTGAATCCAGCCAAGTGTGCTTTCGGTGTCAAATTCGATAAATTATTGGGATTTCTGGTAAGTAACAGGGGCATTGAGCTGGATCCCGCCAAGATTAAAGCCATCACTGAGATGTATGTACCCCAAAATAGAAAAGGAAATACGGGGATTCCTTGGGAGAATCAATTTCATAAGCAGATTCATCTCTCAACTCACCGCAACTTGTGAGCCTATCTTCAAGCTGTTGAGGAAAAATTCCTCCGAAAAATGGAATGAAGATTGTCAAAAAGCTTTCCTCGCCATCAAGAAGCAACTGGTGGAAGCTCTTATTTTGATACCGCCAAGGGATAAAATTCCCTTGTTCATGTACATATCGATCAATGCCAATGCTATGGGCTGTATACTAGGGCAAAAAGATGATAGAGATAAGGAAAGAGCTATCTATTACCTCAGTAAAAGATTCAGCAGTGGTGAGCAGAAGTACACCTTAATTGAAAAGACCTATTGTGCTTTAGCATGGGCCGCCATGAGACTACAACATTATCTCCATGGACATACAGCCTATCTCATATCCCGCATGGATCCTCTGAAGTACATATTCAGCAAGCCTATGTTAAATTGCCTATTTTCCAAATGGAAATTGATCCTCCAGCAATTCGATATCATCTACGTGACTCAAAAGTCCATCAAAGGTCAAGGAATTGCAAATCAATTGGTCGAAGCACCATCAGGGAACTTCAAACCCTTGGAAACTTATTTCCCAAATGATGGAATAATGATAATTCAGCAAAATCCTTGAGAAGATACTGGCCAATTCTAGAGACTGTACTTCGACGGGGCTGTAAACATGGAAGGTGCAGGAGCAGGGGCAGTTCTTATATCTATTACGAGAGAACAGTATCCCATAGCTATCAAACTGCAGTTGGTCAACACCAACAACACAGCCGAGTATAAAGGCTGTATAATAGGATTGAAACTGGCCCAATCCATGGGTATCCAACGGTTAGCAGTCTTTGGAGATTCTGAGTTGGTCATCAGACAAACCACTGGGGCATATCACACCAAGGACACTTGTGCCCTATCATCGACAGGTCATCAAGATGGCTATGGAGTTTAAAGAAATAGCCTTCATCCACATCCCTTGAAATAGAAATGATTTCGCGGATGCATTAGCAATACTGGCTTCCTTGATCCACGTATCCGATAGGAGAGGAATTCCTGATATCAAATTTATAAGCCAGAAGGCACCAGCCTATGGAAATTACATTGGAGAAGTGTTAGATGAACTGCCTCCCATCAAATAGCCCTGGTATCAGGACATCAAAGAATATCTGTGAGATGGATCTACGCCCACTTGGGCAAGTCAAGCTGAAAGAAAGCAGATCCATAAAATCGCCATGAAGTTCTATTTGAGCGGAGATGCACTCTACAAAAGAGATGTTGGAATAGGCTTGCTAAGGTGCCTAGACAAAGACCAAGCCCATAGACTTATGGATGAAGTCCACGGTGGAGTATGTGGTCCACACATGAGCGGTCCTTTACTTTCTAAGAAGATATTAAGAACAGGGCATTACTGGATCTCCCTCAAAGCCGACTGTAATGATCACGTCAGGAAATGCTATCAATGCCAAGTCCATGGAAATGTCATCCACGCTCCTCTAAACAAACTGCACAAAATAAGTTCTCCATGGCCCTTTTCCATGTGGGGGATGGACGTGATCGGGCCAATAGAGCCCAAAGCCATCAATGGTCATCAATTTATCTTCACCATGATCGACTACTTCACCAAATAGGACGAAGCTGCTTCCTTTCCCAAAGTCACCAAGGAGGTAATAATTGGTTTTATCAAAAATAATGTAATTGTCGATACAGACAATCGGAGGTGATCATATCAGACAATACTAAGAATTTGAATAACCAGATGATGAAGGAATAATGCAGTAAATTCCATATCAAATATCTTAATTCTGTCATCTATCGTCCCAAGATGAATGGTGTTGTCGAAGCAGCCAAAAAGAATAACAAGAAGATCATGCAAAAGATGTCCGCCAATTACAAATAATGGCCTGACTTATTACCTCTGACTCTATTAGTCTATAGAACGTCAATGCGCACTTCTACTGGGACTACCCCCTACTCATTGGTCTATGGCATGGAAGCAGTACTCCACATAGAAGTGGAAATGGAATCATTAAGAGTGTTGATAGATGCTCAGATGGAAGAAGACCAATGGATACTTGTTATGAGATATTGGAAGTGATTTCAATTCATTTGGATGTAAAATGAATAAATTATGCAAGTTTGAATAAAAAGAGAGTAAAGAACAAGTTGAGAAATGTTCATGTCTAACAATCTGTCGGGCGGGCGCTGCAGCGCCGCCCAACAAGCTATACTTGGCGCTGCTGCGCCACCAACCTTTTCAATTCTGCAAAACTGGCGCTGCAGCGCTGTCCTCAGTACAAATCACAGTGCCGCAGCGCCACGCCAGGGTAAGAAAACTGTATGACCAACGTTGCAGCGCCGTCCTCAATACTAACTCAAGCGCCGCAGCGCCGCAGCGCCATAGCGCCGCAGCGCCACATCCGGGTGAAGTTTCTGCAAGGTCGGCGCTGCCGCGCCAGCTACAGTACTAAACCAGATGCGGCAGCGCCAGGCCTATTTCACAGTTGACTGGTTCAGGTTCAAACCGGGTCGGGTCAAGGTGGGTCGGATCGGGTCAGACCCGATCAGAAACTTAATAATTAATTAAATAATAATAATATTTAATTTGATTAATATTAAGAGATTTTATTAATCAAAAATAATTAAACAATTAAAGTAATTTAATTGTGAGTTTATTAAATACAAGTTGTGATTAAAAGTTTAAGACTTACTTTACTTAAAGGAGATTAGAACTGTAACGAACGAGATTTTGTATATTTAATTATAAATATTTATTGAATTAAATAAATATTTTAATCGATTTATTTATTGAGTTAAATAAATAATTTATATGATTGTTGTGGAGTAATTTAATTAAGTACAATATGTTAATTAAATGAATATTTAATATTAAATTGTTGTGTAAGCAATTTTGTGGTGTAGTTCTAATTTAATTGAGATAATTAAATTAGATGAATATTATGTGGTAATTGTTACATGAGATTTTGATTAGTGAGTAATTATAATTATGTAACAATTTAGTATTATGTGGCAATTTTAATTAATTAATTAATGTTAGCTTGTATTTAATTAAATTTGAATGTTAGGAATTAATTAAATAAAGTGTGACATTGAAAACTATGTGTTAAAAGAGTTATTAAAATAAAATAAAAGGGTTTTAAATTAGTTTTGCCAAACAAGACCCTTAAATATGTTTTAAATTTTTTTTACCAAACATGGCCATAACTATTAATAATCTATTTTTAAAATTAAAGGGTTTTGCCAAACAAAGCCTTATGGCTTTTGATTTTCAAAAATTATGTAACTGATATATGTATTTAGTAGAGTAATAATATATTTGTCAGTTATTATATCATATAATTATATACGTATTATATCTATATCAGTTTTATAATACGTTAAGTTAGAAAGATAGAGTTAGTCTGTGTTAGAAAGAAAAATAGAGAACAGAGAGTTAGAGAGAAAAAAGGGAAGAAGAGAGAAGAATAAAGAAAGAGGAAGAAGCTTTGAGAGAATCAAAACACACCATTATCACCATCTTCATCTCCTTCTCCTAATTAACAAAGGTATAAACAATTATTAAATTATGTTCTTCATTGTTTTCGTAGTTATAAGTTCTCTGTAACATGATTTTTATGAGAATTTGTGTAATATGGTTCATATATGTTTAATATGTGTTATAACATGCTTATATATGATTCATATGGTTGTTTAAGTGATTAATTTCATGTAAATATGATGAACATGAAGAAATCATAATCATAACAATTTACAGTGAACTTATTTTTCATTAAATTATCAAAATTGTGGTTGATTGTGATATGTTATGTAAATTGATCATAGATTATGATAATATGTTAAGAAACGAAGTTAATACGATTTGAATTATGTGATTTGGTTTTAAAACAAACTCACAGTGTCAATTTTCTTCAAGAACGCTTAAAATTGGTGTTTTCTTCAAAATCGTGAAATTAAGTATTTTGATTATGTGTTGTGGTGTTTATGTATATTAAAAACATGTTAGAAGTTTAATATTATGTTTTCATAAAGTTTTATATGTATTGTGTTAGTTAAAATCAGAATTTGGTGCGAAGAAATAAGCCAAATTGGCTTTTTCTCTACATAGTTCGTGAACCAGGAATCCCACCAGCAAGGGGACCCACCCCAGCGGGTCTTATAGGGGAAAAACACCCGCCTCAGCGGGTGTGTAGGCTGTTCGAAAAATGTTGTTGTGTTCTATGTAGTTTTTATGCATTACATGATTAGCTAACTTAATGTGATGACATGTTAAGTGTATAAAACAATAAGATAACATATTGTTGACATGTATAAGACAATTTGAAGTTTCATATTAACATGTTATGTGTGAACTTAGATATTGTTATCATAGAGTATGATTATGATAGTTTAAAGTGTTATACACGTGTGATATGCATGTTGTGAGTTTAGACTCATGTATGTGGTTAGTTAGCGAGTTAAGTTTACAAACCACGTTATTAAGTTGAACTTAAGTAAGAAGTTCAACGGTTAAACGTAGTGGTTATGAAACTAATTGATGTTGTAAACGTAATGTAATATGTAGGATAATTGTAGAACGTGAGTGTAATTGTAGTTTGCGCTTAAGACAAGTTTTCTAAACTCAAACTTTACTTGAGCAAGTTTCCTGTTTCTAACTTGTTATTCATATACAAGTTATTGTATTCTCTATCAATTATATATTGAATAAATATCTTATCAAAGTTCATTATTGAGTTAATGTGACCTTGACTTAATTGTTCAAGCAAGGTCTATCTTATCTTTCAATTGCTTTAAGTTTAATTCTAAAGCATAAGTTATTTCGTAATCCTTTATTGTTGAATTATTATTATTGTAAGTCGATTCAACTACTCCTTAGCTGATGATAGTTAAACTCTAAATTTCCCTTGAAGCTTATCTAAACCAAACTTTCTTTGGTGCGGACTTGTTATTAAATACTGAGATGAACAACCCTATTTAATAGGGGATTACCATGCGAAAGCGTTAAGATGTTTGTGCACAATACATGGTACGAAGGGCTGATCCCCCTAAGTACGAGTTAAGAGTCCATATAGTCTAACGACTGTTAAAAGTTTTAAATAGAAATATTTATAACCTATGACATAATTCAAAGTCTTACAACCCTCAGATGAACTCTATATTCCATGTTCAATCCTTTATTATTGATGAAAGAAATGTTATTCAAATCAATCAAAGTTATTCAGTTTATGTCATAACTATTGATTGTTATTTAAGTGAGCTTTTGTTTGCTCACTCTTGCATTATATAACTCTTGCAGCTAAAGTTGAGAAAGTTGACGAACCATCAACTAGCAAAGGCAAGAGCAAGATGAACAAGTGAAGACTTGTTTATATTATGATATGAGGTGTAATAAGATTATTATTATGTTGTGTCGTTTATTTTTCGCATCGACGATGTTAAGGTTAGATAACCCTGGGAACGTTTTGAATAAGTTGTAATCCTTTTATAAGGAATATTTTTTATTTGATTTCTAAAGGTTGTAATTTATTTTACATGTCTTATTTATGGGCAGTATTTATATTTTAGTTAGATAGTGAGCACCAAATCCCGTGGAATTGAAGTACCCAGATTTGGGGGTGTCACAAGAACAATTAAAATAATTGTAATTCAATAAATGATAATTAATCTAATATTCTTAAAATATAAACAATTAAAATTTAATAAGATTTTAATTGTGAAACGAATAAACAATTAAGGTAATACTTGATTGTAAAATAATAAGACTTAGACCAATTGGTAATAGTGAAGACTATTTCTAATTGTATAAGTATGAACAATTAAAGTAACATTAATAAACATTTTAATTGTGAATAATAATTACTAACAATTAAATACTTTTAAATATTATTTAATTGTGAACCAATGAGACATTAATATGAATATTCCTAATTAAGATTAAGGGAATTATTCAAAGAATAATAATGAAGTACTATATTATTAATGATAGAGTGATAGAGATAATGATTAGAGAAATAATATATAATTATTTTGAGAAGTCTTAGATACCTAAGGCTAGCGTGATTAGACCGAATTAGGTTTATATGTTTATGTGTTGATAGAGATTAACTGTTACGATAACAATAGGTTAATCAAGAATAAGAAGTCGAGGGCAGAATTAATCAACGACTCAGGCAAGTATCCTAACCTATACATTTATTTTATGCAAGGAATCTATGATTATGCAAGTTCCTAACTTCATTTGATTTTATATTGAATGCAAGTATTCAAACCTTACTCTTTATTGAGAACTACTTAAGCTTGTACCATTATTGATCGTACGAGTAAATAATTGATAGTATGATTCGTGTCTTATAAATTAATACTTCCTAACTTGATTTAACGCATGTTTATCTTCTTCGAACTATGTTGCGAGAATTGAACTTATAAATTGTTCTCATATACATTGTAAAAGTTGTCTACGCCATTTGATTCGGTTAAACCCATGTCATGAATTTGAAAGCAATCCAAACCAATTGCTTGGTGAGGAATCTTATAAATTGATTGAGATGAACAACCCTCATTGAAGATGAAACTATATATCCGTCAGGAGACCGACATGCGCACATATAGCATGTGAATATTATGCATAATGTAGGATACTTGAGGCTAATCACCTGTTGTACTTGTTTATATCGAATTTTCAGTTAAACACTGTTAATTCTAGCAAGAGTTCTTAGTCCTTAGTGACTTCTAATTATTAAACTTTTTCTTTTAGAAAACGTTGAAACCTTTGAATCCGTTTTGATAATGCTTCGGTTGATAATGACCTTCTATTTACAATTCAAAGGACAGTTTTGGAACTATGATATATCTTCGTTTACAACATTATTCCTTGAACTCTTGAATTATCCTTGGACATTATACCTTGAATATCATTAAGCTTTATAATTATGCTTACCCTCATTGCTATATTACTTGCTGAGCAAACTTGTTGCTCATTCTTGGTTTCCCTAAACATTTCAGTTAAGGCAGAGCAGTGCGGACCCTCTGGCACAGATAAGGGCAAGGGAAAGGCTATGACGTAGCTTTGTTCTCTTTTAAGATTATCATGATGTTGTAATAAGAATTATTTCATATTATATATTAGTTATGTTATGGTTTAAGATATGTTTAAGTTGCCAGACCGTGGGACGCAAATATTTATATTAAATCAATGTAAATTATTCTATTATTTCGTTGCATGATATTTTAGTATGTTATTAGAATTAATACGTGATGCACCGAATTTGAGGTACAGGTAACTGAATTTGGGCGCATCACAGGTTGGTATCAAAGCGTTAAGTATAAAATTTAGGAGCAAGAATCCTTAGACTATAACCTTAGAAGAACGTAGAAGATAGAAGGACATAAAACTCATATAGAGTTTTCCTAGAGACTTAGTGTGTTATAAAATATAGTTTCATTCTATACAATGAACCTATGTTTTATTTAACATTCTAATGGAGTTTGTTGTTTGTTTGTCTTATGTTTGTGGTTGTAAGATGACAGACTTGGGAGGACCCAGTAAAGTAGTAGAGGACGAGCCACGGGATATACACGTAGTGTATGAGGCACCTTTGGTAGCCGAACTCGTTCAGGTAGTAGCACCATCCGAGTTTGACGATGAGGATGAGATAGAGGTGGAGTCGGATCCCGAGGAGGAACCTATGGAGGATGAGCCCATGGAAGATTCTGACGAGGCTACGTTCAAGGATAGGATGTTAGGAGAGTATGAGGAGCGGATCTTAGAGTTAGACTGTCGAGTTCAGGAGCTAGAGGCTGAGGCTCAAGAGAGAGAGACTGAGTTACAGAAATTGAGGGACGAAGACCATCAGAGGAAGTTGGTGATGCAAGATATAGAGGTGGAGATTTCATACCGCAAGGAAGCGGGAATTCAGATGGGAACCCTTTTTCACCTTTCGATAGCTAGGAACGTGGATTTGGTGGGTAGGCTTAAAAAGTCCGAGCAGAAGGAGTTGAGTGAGAGAGCTGAGAAGGAAGCTCTTCGAATTCAGCTTGAGCTGGAAGTCAATGAGAAGATTCACTTCGAGGAAAAGTGGGAGGAAGCCAACGATAGAGCTAAAGACTTAGAGGATGAAACTAGGTGCAAGAAGAGAAAGATGAACCGAATGAGCTATGATTTTTGCACGGCTATGGAGAGATTGATAGATGGTATGTACCATTATCCAACGGAGCAGGGACAGACCCATTACACCTTGAGTAGAGACATGATGGCTCACATAACTCAGGTGGAGTACCAGAGCGCAGTGGAGCGTGGGATGTTAGGTTGCGACTTAATAGTCTAGTAGTAGTAGTAGTTATTTTTATGTGATGTATATATTATGATGTAATCCTAATCTTTTGTATAAGATATGGGATGGTTATGTAAACCCCGAGTAGGCTTATGTTAGAGGGGTAGTAGATAGCATTTTCCCCATCTTTTGTGATATTAGGGGATAGATGTTGACATTTATAGAAGTATGCTAGGAATGATCATATTGATGTAATGATTTGGCATATGAATATAAATGTCCTTGTTTTAGAAAAACACGTTATAAAATTTTATTCCTTTTTGCATTAAAGAAATACTTAAGTAATATAATTAGATAATAAGAATGGAATTTTGTGATGCAGATAATGCCGCCCAGACGTAGACTAACTGCACTAAAGGAGTCGATCAATAACGAGAGAGAGCAAGTAGACCCTATTCAGCGATTAGTCGACTTGTTAGGAGAAGCCCTTTGGGGAAGGAACAAAGAACTCGTTCACCCCAATCCCCAAGCGGTACCTGTAACTAACTTCAAAGACTTTAGGAGCGTAGGACCTCCAGAGTTTACGGGTACTACCAACCCTATTGAGGCGCAGACGTGGATCAAGGAGATAGAGAAAGCCTTCGCCATTGCTCATGTGGGTGAAGATCAAAAGACTGTGTTCGCTACCTATATGATGAGGGGTGAAGCAAATTATTGGTAGGAGGCCAATTAACAGAGAGCGAGAGAAGGAATCATAGTCGGTGATAGGTTTAAGACCTTATTTTTGGAGAAATACTTCTGAATAGCATGAAGAATAGAATGGAGGTGACATTCCTAGAACTTAAACAAGGGGATATGGCAGTGGCGCAATATGCGGCTAAGTTCAATGAGCTCACCCGATTTTCAACACACCAAGTAGAGGATGAAGAAAGAAAAGTCAGATGCCTCGAACAAGGACTGAAACCTTGGTTGTTCAACAAGATGTCGGTTCTCCAGATCGACTCGTTCTCCACACTGTTGGAAAAGGCTATCATTGTGGAGGGAGGTAGTGAGGCCTTGAGTCAGTACAACAAGGAGAAGAAGAGCAAGAATACCGGAGGAGAAAGCCGAGGAGGAAGTAGCAGCGGAGGAAGCAATATGGGAAAGAGGAAATGGGATAATAATAACAACAACAACAACAACAACAACAACAATAACAACAACAAAAACAACAATCAGTCGGGAGATTATTCAGGAAGGTTTAAGAAGAGATCTGAGGGATGCCCAAGGTATGGAAAGAACCACCAGGGAGAATGCTAGAAAGGACGCAGTGTATGTTACAACTGCGGCTAAGAGGGGCACATTTCACTGAACTGCCCAAAGCTAAAGAAGATCAAAGGATGCTTTACTTGTGGTTCAACTGAGCATCAATTAAAAGGACTGCCCGAAGAAAAGCAGCGGAGGGAGCGTCTAACAAGGAGGAGGTAACAAGCTGATGATCGGTAGACCGGCGCAATCCAACCGACCAACTGCCAGAACAGGACGCAGTGGCTGCGAAGGACGTGGTGTCAGGTATTATCCCAATTAATAATATAAATGTCTATATATTATTTGATTCGGGTGCTACCTTTTCATTTGTGTTTGAAGAATTTGCTAGTCGATTAAACTTACCCCCAGAACGATTAGAAAATCCTTTGAACATAGAAGTTGCGAATAAGGAAGTAATCCCCGTAGAGTTCGTATACCGAAATTATCACATAAACATTAGAGATCACGAACTAAGCGTAGACTTGATTCTGATTAGATTGGGAGAATTTGACGTATTACTGGGAATGGATTGGTTGTATAACCATGCTGCGATAATTGACAAACAAAAGTGTGAACCTTTAGACTCTGAATCGGTCTAAGGTGGTGTTTTATGGTAGCTCATCGCTTAAACAATCATGTTGTCTTATAATGATGCAGGCCAAGAAATTATTAAGGAAAGGATGTGTAGGTTACTTAGCTTACATTATAGATACTCGGAAAAAGGGAGCAGAAATGAAGATATATATGTAGTGAGAGAATTTTAAGACATATTTCCTGATGATCTTCCTGGTCTTCCGCCAGGCAGAGAAACCGAATTCGTTATAGACTTAGCATCGGGAACTACACCGATTTCAAAAGCTTCATATCGTATGGCGCAGGTAGAAATGAAGGAATTGATGATACAATTGCAAGAATTGCTAGATAAGTACATACAGCCAAGTGTGTCTCCTTGGGGAGCACCAGTGTTGTTTGTTAAGAAGAAGGACAGATCGATGAGGCTCTATATCGATTATCAAGAATTGAACAGATTAATGATCAAAAATAGGTATCCGTTACCGAGGATAGACGACCTTTTTGACCAATTGAAGGGAGCGAAGTGTTTCTCAAAAATAGACCTATGAACGGGTTATCACCAGTTGAAGGTACAAAAGGAGGACATACCAAAGACGGCGTTCCGAACCCGTTATTGGCATTACGAGTTTTTGGTAATGTCATTCGGATTGACTAATGCTCTGGCAACATTCATGGACTTGATGAACCGAGTTTTCAAGCCATGCTTGTATAAATTCGTAGTAGTTTTCATTGACAATATCTTGATTTATTCAAAGACCAAAGAAGAGCACGCCGAACATCTGAAGATGGTTTTGGAAGCGCTAAGGAGAGAGAAAATGTATGCAAAATTTTCTAAGTGTGAATTTTGGATGGAGAAAGTCCAGTTTCTAGGACACGTGATCGACAAGGATGGAATTTCTGTAGACCCTGCGAAGGTGGAGGCAATGAGTAATTGGGAATAGCCGAAGACACCAATGGAGGTAAGAAGTTTTTTAAGGTTAGCTGGGTATTATCAAAGATTTATCCAAGATTTTTTGAAGATAAAAACCCAGTTGACCAATCTAACGAGGAAGACGTTAAAGTTCGTATGGACGAAGAAATGCGAAGATAGTTTTCAGGAGTTGTAGAAGAGATTAAGTGAGGCGCATGTATTATCTTTGTCGGACGATGCGGGAGGTTTTGTGGTATATAGTGATGCATCGTACAAGGGACTTGGCTGTGTGCTAATGCAATATGACAGGGTCATTGCATATGCATCGCGACAATTGAAGGATTATAAAAAATGATACCCTACTCATGACTTAAGGTTAGCGGCAGTAGTTTTTGCGTTAAAGATATGGAGACATTATCTGTTCGGAGAAAAATGTGAGATATACACGGACCACAAGAGTCTGAAATATATCTTCACACAGAAGGAGTTGAACATGCGACAGAGAAGGTGGTTAGAATTGATCAAGGATTATGACTGCGAGATTCTTTATCACCCGGGAAAGGCAAATGTAGTTGCCGACGCACTGAGTAGAAAGGGAAGGGAGAAATTATTCCATTTAACAACTCAGGAGGAGATAATAACAGAAATAGATTAGAAATAGAAGTGAAGGGACCTGGAAAGTCTTAAGAAAAAGTATTTGTAATGGAAGCTCGTCCAACATTATTAGATAGAGTAAAGGAATCGAAAGAGAATGATGAAGAATGCAAAAAGATAAGAAATAGAATAATAGAAAATGAAGAAGAGAAGTTCAAGATAGATAGAGATGGTATATTGAGATTCGAGGGACGAGTATGGGTACCAGCTAACCAAACTAAGAAATGAAATCTTGCATGAAGCGCACAATACCACGTATTATATTTATCTAGGAAGCACGAAGATGTACTGAGATCTTAGACAACATTTTTGGTGGCCCAATCTGAAACGAGAGGTGGCAGAATGTGTCAGTAGATGCCTTACTTGTCAACAAGTCAAATAAAAGCACCAGAGGCCGAGTGGTTTACTTCAACCTTTAGAAATACCTAAGTGGAAATGGGAGCACATTATGATGGACTTCGTGGTAGGACTTCCAGTCACACAGAAGGGTTATGATGTTATCTAGGTTATCGTGGATCGACTAACGAAGACAGCTCATTTTCTACCGATCAAGATTCGGTTTAGTTTAAATCAGTTAGCGAGTCTATACGTAAAGGGAATCGATTCGCGACATGGAGTGCCGGTGTTAATTATTTCTGATTGAGATCCGCGCTTCACGTCAAATTTTTAGAAGAATTTGCAAGAGAGGATAGGAACACAGTTAAGGTTAAATACTGCTTATCATCCTCAGACAGACGAACAGAGTGAGCAGACTATACAAACGCTAGAGGACATGCTTAGAGCTTGCGTGATGGACTTCAAAGGGAATTGGGATGACCATCTACCCTTAGTAGAATTTGCGTACAATAATAGTTAACATGCGAGTATCGGTATGCCGTCGTACGAAGCTCTTTACGGGAGAAAGTGCAGAACACCATTGTGTTGGGAC
The DNA here is from genome assembly GCA_020205555.1 of Panax stipuleanatus. Classification (NCBI taxonomy): domain Eukaryota; kingdom Viridiplantae; phylum Streptophyta; class Magnoliopsida; order Apiales; family Araliaceae; genus Panax; species Panax stipuleanatus. The sequence goes on from CM035115.1 coordinate 47,168,401, forward strand.
AAAGTCGGAGAACGATGAATTTTGGGACCAGAGTTAGTTCAACAAACAGTCGATGTAGTAACAACGATAAGAGCTAGACTGGTAGCAGCTCAATATCGTCAAAAAAAGTGCGCGGATTTGCATCATCAGAACCGAGAATTTGAAGTCGACAGTTTTGTATTTTTAAAAGTATCACCCTGGAAAGGAAATATACGATTCGGCAAGAAAGGAAAATTGAGCTCGAGGTTCATAGGACCATTTGAGATATTGACGCGAGTGGGCGAAATGGCGTACAAAGTAGCTTTACCACCCAAACTGGAACATATCCACAACGTGTTTTATATTTTTGTGTTACGTCCGTACGAGCCCGACTATAATCATGTGATATCCTACAAGCTGATTCAAGTAGAGAAGAATCTGACTTACGAAGAGATTCCTGTCCAAATAATAGATAGGAAAGAACAGACTTTGAAGAATAAAGTTATATCTTCTGTTAAAGTAGTTTGGCGAAACCACAACGCCAAGGAGTCTAAGTGGGAATTAGAGGATAAGATGAGGAGGGACTATCCCCATCTATTTGTGTAACCTTGTATCAATTCCGATGATGAAATTTTTATAAGGGGGGAGGATGTAATACCCGAGAATTTTATAAACTAATTTAGAATTTAAAACAAAGATTATTGCAATTATCTGTGTACATATATATATATATATATGTGTGTGTGTGTGTGTGTGTGTGTGTGTGTGTGTGTGTGTGTGTGTGTGTGATTAATAATTGAATCAAGTATGTTGATGATAGTGATAAGCTTAATTAAGCTTAAATGTTAAGCCTTGTGTGTCATAATTAATTTATAATTAAACTAGTTGGGTCATTGATTTAATAATGTATTGGATTTAGGTTATATCCAAGCCCAACAACATTAATGTGACATGTTTGTAAGAGTTATGAGATGTGGCCCAATCAATAAAATGTGCTAGAATAAATATTAGAGTTCATGTGCATTAGTAATGTGCCTAGCCCAATTGAATTTAGCTTGATATGTCCTAATGAGTAATATATGATGATGGATACATGTATACATATATGTATAGGTATATATGTATATGGGTGTATAATAGAGGTATATATATATATATATATATATATATGTGTGTGTGTGTGTGTGTGTGTGTGTGTGTGTGTGTGTGTGTGTATAAGGGATATGTATGCTAGCATTGTGTACAAGGTGTGTAAAAATGTGACATGGTGAAATAGACCCCTCCCATAACCCTTAGAATGCTGATTTTTAAGCTTGTATAAGCTCACAAGCTAGCCCATGGGATGGCAATGATGATTAGCCCAATGGCTAAGGGTACAATTAATAGTAGTAGTTGGTGGAGCGAGTCACCAACTCCTTTCTTTGCCCTTTGTGTAATGACCATAGGGGGATAATAGATTGTCTATAAATAGAGGCCTTGTATTTATGTTAAGAGTTTGCCTTTTCATTTGCTAAGTGTAGAAATATAGAAAGCTAGATAGAGTTGAGAGAAAAAGGAGAAAACCTAGAGGAGTTCTTGCTAGTTGGTGGTGTCGACGTCGGGAAAAAAATCCTGTCGCGTTGGACAGAATCTTTCTCTTTTCCTAAGTCTTTTGTTTTTTACCCTTATTATATTATCTATTTTATGAAGGGTGAAGTTTTTTAGGAAAAGGCCAACATGTATCATGTCGACGATTTGAACGGTTTATAGAGTCGCCAGTTGATAGATTTAAAATGGTTGTACCAACTCAACCGAGTTTGTTTTAAAGTAGGTCCAATTACTGGACACTATCAAAACTTAGTCTTTGAAATCAAAATTCTAAGTTCATGGGCTTGGTTAAGTGGGGGAAGGTTTTAGGCACCCCCAACTCCCGTGAAAACATGGTACCGCATCTTTTCAATATTTCCCTTTTTATTTGCAATTTATGTGTGTGGATGCTGGAAGTAATTGAGCCTACGTTTTATTATTTTGAAAGTTGTGCTTTGCATTGTTGAACCTATATACGAAGGGTTTCATTTGATTTACAAAAGTCCATTTTCAGACAAGATATGAAAATGATGTTTTGAAAGGCGATTTTCAAACCCCTACGCTCTCATAGTAATAGAAGCCTTTTGATACTTTCATTTTTATTATTTTTAGCCTTCGGCTCGATTTTGATGGTGATTGTCGGGCTGCGGATAGTGGTGCACAACAGGCCGGCCTGGTCTGGTCCGGCCTGGGCCTGCCAGGCTTTGGCCGTTGACCAGGCCAGGCCAAGCCTTGACTTTTGGGCCTTTAGGCCAGGCCAGGCCAGGTTTTTCCCACCAAACTATGGCCTGCTGAGGCCTGTAGGCCAGGCCAGGCCAGACCTTGGGCCAGGCCCAGGCTGGTCCGGTCTGGTTCAAAATTTTAAAAAAAATTGTACTTGGGCCTTGTTTTGGGGGTGATCCGGTCTGGGGAAAGGCCTGGGCCTGGGACTGGCGGCTGGGGGCTAGGGGCTGGGGGCGGGGGCTGGGGGCTGGTCCAACTAGAGCCTGGAGGCGGGCAGCTGCTGCTACTATGAAGACTAGAGTGCTAAATGCTAACTACTAAGTGCTAATTAACTAATAATAAATAAATAAATAACTTATATTAATAATATTAATAATATTATATTAATAATATGCTATACAATATTAACTAACTTATGAATATTAAATAAACTAAGTAGTATATTAATATTAAAATTTAATCAACTAACTTATTAATATTAATAAACTAACTCATATATTAATATATGAATTATTAAATGTACTTGCAATAAAATTTTATAAAAATGATGCAAGATTTTTTGAGATTTATTTTATTTAACATTCTACTGCACACCAATATAAGTTGAATGATTAGAACAAAAATAAATATATTTCTCTTAAATTAAAAGAAAATGTAATTTAGATGTAACTGAATATAAAATAAATTAATTTTCTAAATATATGTATAGTTGTTTACTATGCATTTCGTAAAAAATACTCTAGATTACACTTTTATTTTTTAAATATAAAGTTAGTTTCATTGAAGTAACTAACAACTAAGTAACTAACTTATTATTAATATTAACTATCAACTATGTATAGTTGTTTACTATCAACTAAGTAACTAATTTATTATTATTATTAAATATACTAACTAGTTATATTCATTGAAGATGTATATTAATTAAATGTATCTAAAAAAATTAAAAATGAATAATTAAAATTTTAAACTTTATTGATGTATTAATTAAAACGAATGTATTATAATTTATAAACTATGAACTAACTTAAATGCAATTAACATGCAATTAACATATTAAATAAATATGCATATTAACTAAATAAACATATTAATATGCATATTAACATATTAAATAAATAAATATGCAATATTAAATAAATATGCAATAAACATGAATATTAAATAAATAAATAACATATTAAACATTAAATATTTAATATTTAATATGCATATTAAATATTTAATATGCATATTAAATATTAAATATGCAATATTAACATTAACATATTAATAGTAATATTTAATATGCAATAAACATGCTATTAACATATTAAATAAATAAATATGCAATAAACATGCTATTAACATATTAAATAAATATGCATATTAACATATTAACATATTAGCATGTTAAATGCAATTAACATGTTATGCAATATTAACTAACTTATGAATATTAAATAAACTAAGTAGTATATTAATATTAAAATTTAATCAAATAACTTATTAATATTAATAAACTAACTCATATATTAATATTTAAATTTAATCAACTAACTTATTCATATTAAATAAACTAGCTAATATATTAATTAAATGTACTTGCAAGAAATCAAGAATGAATAATTAAAATTTTAAACTTTATTGATGTATTAATTAAAACTAATGTATTATAATTTATAAATTACAATAATGAATAAGTTAAAATTTATTGTTTATTGACGAATAATTATAAATTTAAAGTTCAAAAATTATAAATAATTAATTAGGTAAAAAATCATGTAAGGCCTCAGGCCAGGCCAGACCAGGCCTCGCCAGGCCAGGCCAGGCCCCAGGCCAAACCAGGCCCAAGGCCAGGCCAGACTTTTTTGCAGTCCAGGCCAGGCCAGATTTTTACGTAAAAATACCGGCCTTGTAAGACCCCAACTTTTATGAATAAAGATTTAATTTTCTTTATATTATTTCGAAATAGTAAGGTGTTGATTTGATAAATATGAAAGTTATGGGTGAAATGTGCAAACATTTTTAAAATGAGCAAGTGGTTATAAAATATTCTTGTTGTCGGGGAATATTCGTTTGGTCGTGGAATATTCTTGTTGTCGGGGAATATTCGTACGACGGCGCAGCTATTTGTGGGCCCCCACAACGGAATAACTGTTGGATATAGAAAGCGACAGAAATAACTTTTTTACAAAATAACGGCGTGGTTGTTACCGTTAGTACTGTTGAAATACCCAGTGGTTAAAATACAGTGATACGCGGTGTTGCACAGTAGCACACGGTATTGCACAGTATTTCGAATTATTGAGTCTTACGTGAGAAGGAACTTATTCAATTATTGTTACAGTAATTACTGTTCAATATTTTATATTATTGACTCAATAATTGCTACGTTGATATTTTATATTATTGACTCAATAATTGATGCATTGATATTTTATTGACTCAATAATTGCTACGTTGCCATTTTATATGATTGATTCAATAATGGCTACAGTTGATATTTTGTAGTATTGATTCAATAATTGTCGTTGCACAGTATTTCACGTTATCAACTCAATAATTCATATTATTTGAATAATATTATTAGATAGCATTATTGACAATGTCTAAGGAAGTTCTGTCTAGGAGGGGTTATTTAATTGCGCGCCAGTAAGGAGAAGTCTTTATCGGAAGGCCCCCTCTGTCCTAGGAACGACCTGGTTGTTAATATTGTAGTTCTATAATATTATTTGTGAATAATTAATTATTGATTTATATGATAAGAAAATATTTATTTTGTGGATATTAAAGAAGGAATTGGCGCTGGTGAGTTTTTATCAATATTTTGGTGTGAGAAATCATCTGTTTTTGGATTTCGAATAATTTATGTTTGGAATTTGGAAAAACTTCCTTCTGCAAAGTTGTAGGGAATTAAATTTCCTATGGAAAGACATAGAATTTGTATTTTTCTGACAAATGGGCTATTTGTTATGAATTATTGAAGTTTCGAAAATATATATATATATATATATATATATATATATATATATTATTTAATGGGTGGGCCCCACTTTTGTTGAAAATCTGATTTTGGGCAGCAGCCGGCGGCGGCGGAATTATTTAAAAAAATAATAATATTTTATTATTTTAGTCTCCTTTGGCATCCTAAGCTTTTCCTATAAATAGGGTGCTTAGGTTAGAATTGAAAATCACACCAGAATCAGAAGTTTTCTCTCTCTATAATATCGAGCGTATTTTTGTGAGTATTTCAATAATTTGAGTATTAGTATTCAGTGCAAGTTTCCTTCGATATTATATCCGATATTCCAGTCAGAGGTACTATCTTTTTGAGGTAAGGGATGTTATTTTCTTTCGTAAATGATGTTATTCTTTTCAATATCATTATACAGAAATATTGTCATGGATTTTATGTTGAAATTCTTACTTTTTCCGTCGAGGTTACTATTCACGTATACGGCACTATTCACGTATACGGCACTATTCACGAAAAAATTAAATTTTCTTCTATTTGTCCAAATTGCTTGTTAAGGTTACTATCTTTGATTGTATCCAAGTCTATTCTTGAATGTTGCTCCATAATTGATTGTTACGAGGTATTTTTGAATTAGATATACTAAAATACGAATCCTTAGTCTTTGTCTTTTATCTCACTGGATTCGTTTTTTTAAAATATTTTTCATCATTCTTAGTCCTAAAAGGTGATGTAACTGAATATCTTTGGCCTGTAGAGCAAAGATGAATGATTACTTGATGAATATCTTTGGCATGTAGAGCAAAGATGAATGATTACCTGATGAATATCTTTGGCCTGTAGTGCAAAGATGACAGGTGTTGAGATGAATATGACCACTGATGATACAAATGAATATCTTTGGCCTGTAGTGCAAAGATGAATATTTGATTCGAGATGTATATTGATTGATGTTACAGGGATAAAATATTGATGATGGACTTTTAAATCATAGAAGATAGTAGACTTTATTCTCTGCTTAATTCTTCTAATGAACTGTTATTTTCGCTGCGAATATTGATCTGAAGTTGGTTGTCCATTATATTTTATCCTATTTTGTTGAAGACTAACGATAATTTGTTTCCCATTATCTTAGTCATAATATTCTTTACTGAGCTAGTTGAGCTCACCCTTTTTATCTGTTGTCCTCTTCAGGAAATGAGAATGTTACGGGAACTAGTCGGGGGACAGAGTGATGGTCCGAGTTAGAGCAGTAGTAGTCCTCACTATTTCTGATAAATAGTGTGATAATAATTGTAATGAGGACTTAGTTTGAATCTTAATATTTTTTACATATTTGTATTGAGACTCACAGTTGTGTGGTCGTATTTTGCACGACCGTATGATATAAAGTTTGTATTTGAATTCTGTACCATGTATTTGGCGACTCAGAATGGGTTGGGTTGAATGGACCTATTCTGGGGGCGTCACAGTTGGTATTAGAGCCATAAGTAAATAGCCCCGAGCCTCTATCTGGTGACTTCCTGTGTATGGGGATGCACCGAAGCCAGACTCTCCGTAGGGGACGCCGTTCTGCGGTGCCAAACTGATAGGTATCATTGTGAGGTGCTGTCCAAGGTTGGGACATGAGTCAGTTGGTATCAGAGCTTAGGGATATGATCTCTGGCGGAGATCGGGGAATAGAACTAGGAGGGGAGAGACGAGTAAATCCTTCGCTAGTGTGTCCTACCTAAGCTTATGTGGTATTTAATTGGTCAGTCGGAGCATAGGGTTAATATGAAATATGTTAATTTGTTTAATTAACCCTTGTTTTATGGCAGTATTTGAGAATGGCAGCTGAGAATGTTAACAACGAAGTGAATGAGACCGTGGAGACACCTTTAATCGTTAACCAGGAGAACGTGCAACAAGAAGGCAATGTTCATCCTGAAAATAACGCTGGTCAGACGATAAACGATGAGATGTTTAGAAGTTTTTTGCAGTTTATGCAAAATCAGACGAGGGAGACTCGTGTGCAACATATAGGTGGCGATAATAACAACACGCGAGTTGTTACTGCCAAGCAGTTCAAAGAATTGGGACCACCAGAGTTTCTGGGAAAGCCAGATCCGATCAAGGCGGAGACGTGGATTAAACAAATTACCAAGATATTTGATGTCTTGGGATGCACGGAGGAACAGAAGGTTCCATTCACCACGTTTATGTTCCGTGGAGAGGCAGATTACTGGTGGGAATCCGTAAAGCGTACCCAGCCTGCCGCACTCAAGATGTCTTGGGAAGCGTTCCAGAAATTATTTAATGACAAGTACTTTCCTGAAAGTATTCGTCATATGAAGGAAGTAGAATTTATTAGACTCAAACAAAACAACATGACGGTATCCCAATACGAGGCTAAGTTCGCGGAGCTGTCCAGGTTTGCACCTCATTTGGTGGAGAATGAGGAACGTATGACGCGGATGTTTCTAAGAGGTTTGAAACCCGAAATACGTCAATACCTCATTTCTCATAAATTTTCTTTATATTCAGATGTAGTAAATAGGGCCCAGTTATTAGAACGAGATAATGATTATGTTCAACCGAGGGACCACAACCAAGGTCGTACCGGTGGCAGCAGTCATCGGAGCAATGACAACCAGCGAGGAGGAAAGTATGACAAAAGCGGTAACCACTCCGGTGGTTATCGTGGCCATGATAGTAGAAGAAGCAAATCGGGAGGAGATTTCAAGAAGAAAAGGTACAACAATGAGAACGTGAAGACGTCGACATCAGCACCAGCATCAACTGTTTCGAGGGGAGGAGAACGACCACCGGTCGTATGCTTTAAATGCGGGAAAGAGGGACATATCAGCACAAACTGCCCACAACAATTCAAAGGATGCTATAACTGTGGAAAAGAAGGACATATAGCTCGAGATTGTCCTGTTACGAAACCAAGTTCAGCGGGGGTGGTGATTCCAAAGGCGGTTGCAGACAAGTCAAAGTCGGTGATTCCTGGAAGAGCGTTTGTCATGACAGCCCAAAACGCGAGGAATCCACACGAGGTGATTACGGGTAAGCTGATCATAAACTCTTGCGAAGTTTATACCTTGTTAGATACCGGTGCTACCCATTCTTTTATTTCACCTGCTTATGCTCAACGTTTGAACTTGACTTCTGATAAATTAGACTTTGACTTATCTGTTGAAACTCCGTTAGGAGAAACCTTTGTTACATCTACAGTTTACAAATCTTGCTTGATTCAGATTGGTACCCTTACCTTACCTGTTGATCTTATATCTTTGAAAATACTTACATTTGACGTGATTTTAGGAATTGACTGGTTAACCACTTACCATGCCAAAATTGATTGTTTTCGTAAGGTTGTTAGTTTTCATATTCCTAATCAACCAGTTGTACGAATTCAAACCACCAAACCACTAAAATCAGTCAATATCATTTTAAATCCCAAGGCTATTCGTTTATTGAAAAACGGATGTCAAGCTTTCTTAGCTCATGTCACTGATCTAAATCAGAATACATCAGATTTGAATGATATTTCCGTTGTTAATGAGTTTCCTGATGTATTTTCCGAAGAACTTCCCGGTCTACCCCCAGAACGTGAAGTTGAATTCTTTATTGACCTTGAGCCCGGTACAAAGCCCATTTCTAAAACCCCATATCGAATGGCTCCTATTGAACTTCAGGAGTTAAAGGTTCAATTACAAGAGTTGTTAGATATCGGTTTTATTCGTCCTAGTACGTCTCCTTGGGGTGCTCCTGTTTTATTCGTAAAGAAAAAAGACGGGAGTATGCGACTTTGCATTGACTATCGGGAGTTGAACTATGTCACCATCAAGAATAGGTATCCATTACCTCGTATTGATGACCTGTTCGACCAGTTGCAAGGAGCGCAATTCTTTTCAAAGATCGATCTTCGTTCTGGATATCATCAGTTGAAGATTAAAACTGAGGATATTCCAAAGACTGCTTTTAGAACACGGTACGGGCATTATGAGTTCTTAGTCATATCTTTTGGATTGACTAATGCTCCTGCTGCTTTCATGGATATGATGAACCGTGTATTTAAGGAGTATTTAGATCAATTCGTTGTTGTCTTTATTGATGACATCCTCATCTATTCTAAAAGCCGTGAAGATCATGAACACCATTTGAAGTTAGTACTTCAAAAGCTTCGTGAGAACAAGCTATACGCCAAGTTAAAGAAATGCGAGTTCTGGCTTGAGGAAGTAGCATTTCTTGGGCACGTGGTATCAAAACGTAGAGTATCTGTGGACCCGGCGAAGATTGAAGCAATACAAAGCTGGGAGCAACCTAAGTCGGTGACCGAAGTACGAAGCTTTCTGGGCTTAGCTGGTTATTATCGGAGGTTCGTAGAGGGATTTTCTCGAATCGCTACTCCATTAACTCAGTTGACTCGGAAAGATACGAAATTCGTTTGGAGAGAGGAATGCGAGAAGAGCTTCCAAGAGCTCAAGAGGAGACTTATTTCGGCACCTGTTCTGACAATACCATCTGGTTCGGATGGATTTGTTATTTACATCGATGCTTCGGGCAAAGGGTTAGGATGTGTTCTCATGCAACATGGGAAAGTCATAGCCTATGCCTCGCGACAACTCAAAGAATATGAGAGGAATTATCCTACTCATGATCTAGAGTTGGCAGCAGTCGTTTTCGCGTTGAAGATCTGGAGACATTACTTGTACGGAGAGAAAGTGGAGATTTATACGGATCATAAGAGCCTTAAATATTTCTTCACTCAGAAGGAACTCAACATGCGGCAACGACGTTGGCTTGAGCTGTTAAAAGATTACGATCATACTATCCTGGAAAAGCGAACGTGGTAGCTGACGCGTTGAGTAGAAGATCATATGTGGGAACGAGTGCGATGATGTCAAGTATACGCATAGAACCAGCTTTGATTGATAAAGTTAAAGCTGCTCAAGCTACGAATGCGGAGCTGATGAAGATGAAGAAGAAGGTGCAAGAAGGTGCAATTCCAGAAGCGAGAATCGATGAAGATGGAATACTTCGAGTCAACTCCAGACTTTGTGTTCCTAACGATTCCGACTTGAAGTATAGAATCATGATGGAGGCACACAACACACCGTTTGCGATCCATCCTGGGAGTACTAAAATGTATCGTGATCTTCGACATACATTTTGGTGGAGCAATATGAAGAGAGAGATCGCGGAGTTCATCTCGAGATGTTTAACTTGTCAACGTGTAAAGGCGGAGCATCAAGTGCTGAAGGGTCCATTGCAACCACTGGAGATTCCGAAATGGAAGTGGGAACACATTACGATGGATTTCGTTATAGGTCTTCCTAAAGTTTCTCAAGGCTTAGATGCGATTTGGGTTATTGTTGATAGATTAACCAAGTCTGCTCATTTCTTGCCGATACGAGAGACTTATTTTCTTGAACGTCTTGCTCATATTAACGTGAATGAGATTGTACGATTGCATGGCATGCCAGTATCCATAGTTTCGGATCGTGACCCCAGATTTATTTCACGATTTTGGATCAGTTTGCAGAAAGCTATGGGTACGGATTTACGATTCAGTTCGGCTTATCATCCTCAAACAGACGGACAATCGGAAAGGACTATCCAAACTCTTGAAGATCTATTGAGACTCTGTGTTCTAGACTTCAAAGGGAGTTGGGATAAGTACTTACCATTGGTGGAATTCTCCTACAACAACAGTTATCAGGCAAGTATAGGCGTAGCTCCATTCGAGGCATTGTATGGGAGAAAGTGTCGCTCTCCAGTATGTTGGAACGAGGTGGGTGAAACAACATTGTTGGGACCGGAGTTAGTACGTATGACTACGGAAAAGATCCAAATGATCCGACAACGTATACAAACGGCACAGGATCGACAAAAGAGTTATGCGGATCTTCATCGAAAGGACGTGGAATTTAATGTTGGAGACCATGTGTTATTACGTGTTGCTCCATGGAAGGGAGTTACGAGGTTTGGGAAGAGAGGAAAGCTCAACCCACGATTCATTGGTCCATTTGAGATTCTTGACCGAATAGGAAATGTGGCCTATAGACTCGCTTTACCTCCAAGCATGTCTCGTGTTCATAACGTGTTTCATATATCCGTGTTACGTAAATATGTGAAGGATCCAAACCGCATTATTGAGTTAGAACCAGACGAGATAGCTGAAGATTTAACGTACGAGGAGGTACCTGTCAAGATCTTCGATAGGAAGGAGCATGTCCTACGCTCGAAAATTATACCTCAAGTTAAAGTTTTGTGGAGAAACCATGCAATTGAGGAAATGACCTGGGAGTTGGAATCGGAAATGAAAGCGAGGTATCCTCACCTTTTCGACATACCAGGTACGTACGTCAATTTCGAGGACAAAATTTCATAAGGAGGGGAGGTTGTAAGACCCCAACTTTTATGAATAAAGATTTAATTTTCTTTATATTATTTCGAAATAGTAAGGTGTTGATTTGATAAATATGAAAGTTATGGGTGAAATGTGCAAACATTTTTAAAATGAGCAAGTGGTTATAAAGTATTCTTGTTGTCGGGAAATAATCGTTTGGTCGTGGAATATTCTTGTTGTCGGGGAATATTCGTACGACGGCGCAGCTATTTGTGGGCCCCCATAACGGAATAACTGTCGGATATAGAAAGCGACAGAAATAACTTTTTTACAAAATAACGGCGTGGTTGTTACCGTTAGTACTGTTGAAATACCCGGTGGTTAAAATACAGTGATACGCGGTGTTGCACAGTAGCACACGGTATTGCACAGTATTTCGAATTATTGAGTCTTACGTGAGAAGGAACTTATTCAATTATTGTTACAGTAATTACTGTTCAATATTTTATATTATTGACTCAATAATTGCTACGTTGATATTTTATATTATTGACTCAATAATTGATGCATTGATATTTTATTGACTCAATAATTGCTACGTTGCCATTTTATATGATTGATTCAATAATGGCTACAGTTGATATTTTGTAGTATTGATTCAATAATTGTCGTTGCACAGTATTTCACGTTATCAACTCAATAATTCATATTATTTGAATAATATTATTAGATAGCATTATTGACAATGTCTAAGGAAGTTCTGTCTAGGAGGGGTTATTTAATTGCGCGCCAGTAAGGAGAAGTCTTTATCGGAAGGCCCCATCTGTCCTGGGAACGACCTGGTTTTTAATATTGTAGTTCTATAATATTATTTGTGAATAATTAATTATTGATTTATATGATAAGGAAATATTTATTTAGTGGATATTAAAGAAGGAATTGGCGCTGGTGAGTTTTTATCAATATTTTGGTGTGAGAAATCATCTGTTTTTGGATTTCGAATAATTTATGTTTGGAATTTGGAAAAACTTCCTTCTGCAAAGTTGTAGAGAATTAAATTTCCTATGGAAAGACATAGAATTTATATTTTTCTGACAAATGGGCTATTTTTTATGAATTATTGATGTTTCAGAAATATATATATATATATATATATATATATATATATATATATTATTTAATGGGTGGGCCCCACTTTTGTTGAAAATCTGATTTTGGGCAGCAGCCGGCGGCGGCGGAATTATTTAAAAAAATAATAATATTTTATTATTTTAGTCTCCTTTGGCATCCTAAGCTTTTCCTATAAATAGGGTGCTTAGGTTAGAATTGAAAATCACACCAGAATCAGAAGTTTTCTCTCTCTATAATATCGAGCGTATTTTTGTGAGTATTTCAATAATTTGAGTATTAGTATTCAGTGCAAGTTTCCTTCGATATTATATCCGATATTCCAGTCAGATGTACTATCTTTTTGAGGTAAGGGATGTTATTTTCTTTCGTAAATGATGTTATTCTTTTCAATATCATTATACAGAAATATTGTCATGGATTTTATGTTGAAATTCTTACTTTTTCCGTCGAGGTTACTATTCACGTATACGACACTATTCACGTATACGGCACTATTCACGAAAAAATTAAATTTTCTTCTATTTGTCCAAATTGCTTGTTAAGGTTACTATCTTTGATTGTATCCAAGTTTTGAGCTCTATTCTTGAATGTTGCTCCATAATTGATTGTTACGAGGTATTTTTGAATTGGATATACTAAAATATGAATCCTTAGTCTTTGTCTTTTATCTCACTGGATTCGTTTTTTTAAAATATTTTTCATCATTCTTAGTCCTAAAAGGTGATGTAACTGAATATCTTTGGCCTGTAGAGCAAAGATGAATGATTACTTGATGAATATCTTTGGCATGTAGAGCAAAGATGAATGATTACCTGATGAATATCTTTGGCCTGTAGTGCAAAGATGACAGGTGTTGAGATGAATATGACCACTGATGATACAAATGAATATCTTTGGCCTGTAGTGCAAAGATGAATATTTGATTCAAGATGTATATTGATTGATGTTACAGGGATAAAATATTGATGATGGACTTTTAAATCATAGAAGATAGTAGACTTTATTCTCTGCTTAATTCTTCTAATGAACTGTTATTTTCGCTGCGAATATTGATCTGAAGTTGGTTGTCCATTATATTTTATCCTATTTTGTTGAAGACTAACGATAATTTGTTTCCCATTATCTTAGTCATAATATTCTTTACTGAGCTAGTTGAGCTCACCCTTTTTATCTGTTGTCCTCTTCAGGAAATGAGAATGTTGCGGGAACTAGTCGGGGGACAGAGTGATGGTCCGAGTTAGAGCAGTAGTAGTCCTCACTATTTCTGATAAATAGTGTGATAATAATTGTAATGAGGACTTAGTTTGAATCTTAATATTTTCTACATATTTGTATTGAGACTCACAGTTGTGTGGTCGTATTTTGCACGACCGTATGATATAAAGTTTGTATTTGAATTCTGTACCATGTATTTGGCGACTCAGAATGGGTTGGGTTGAATGGACCTATTCTGGGGGCGTCACAGGCCTTTTCAATCCTTCCAGGCCAGGCCTGATCGGGCCAGGCCTTGACCAGGCCAGGCCGCAGGCCTCGGCCCTTTTGTGCACCACTGGCTGCGGAGCATCCTCGTCCTTGACCACAAAATATATACAAGTGTCGGTCTTCTCATGGGCATGACAGCCATCGGAGTGACTCTAGCACGATAAACCATTATTTCATTATATTTGAGACCTTAAACCCGGATAACCATTTTAAGGTCTTTCGGATATACATTTTTACAGAAAAACTGACAGGGTACATTTGTAATATGGAGTTTGTCCATCGTGGGAATCAGATTCTGATCAGTTTGATCATAAATCCCACGATTCTTAGGCTCACATAAGGAGGCCAAGAGTACCTGCACAACACAAATTTTTACAGAAAATATATAATTACATCCAGAAGTTTCAAAAACCAAGGATTCATCAGTCAAATCCTGACATGCTTGTAGCCAAATCTTCTCGTTCCCACTAGATAGAAATCTGAGGGTCACGAGGTTGCTTTCATATTTAACAAAACTAGAAAGAAAGCTAGATTTAAACAAATCTTAGCCATTCTAGCTTCCCGGATCCGGTTGGACCTATTTTGAACCGTTTGAAAAGTAGAAAGGGCTATATTCAAATAAATCTAAACCACCAAATTTGTATTAAAACGAATTCATATCAAATGAATAATTGAAACAGATATTTAATCACAATGAATAAAGTATATATATATATATATATATATATAAAAGCTGTAAAGGGAGACAGATTTCCAATCTCAGACCCGGATAGAATTATATATATATATATATATATATATATATATATATATAAGCTGTAAAAGAGCCACAGAATAATCCAGGCTTGACAGAAAAGTAAATATATATATATATATATATATATATATATATATATTTATAAAAGCTATAAAATATCCACGGAATAATCCAGGCTTCACAAAAATGTAAATATATATATATATATATATATATATATATAAATGCGGTAAAGAGCCACGAATTTCTCCAGGTTCAACTGGAATGTAAATATATATATATATATATATATATATATATTTATAAAAGCGATAAAAAGGCCATGGATTTCCAATCCAGGCCAAACTGAAATATAAATGTTAATATATACAGTTAGTATATGTATATTAAAGCAATAAAGGCCACGAATTAGCAATCCATGCCAAACAAAGTCAAAAAATTTTATATATATATATATATAGTTATATATATAAAAGCAGTAACTGCCACGGATTTGCAATTCGGGCTTTACAAAATTAAAAATTAGTATATATATATAGTCAAATATATACATAATAAAGCCAAAAAGGCCACGAGTTAGCGACCCAGGCCTAGCAAATTAGTACATATATGTATATACATATATATATAAGCGATTAAAAGCCCCAGATCGACGATCCAGGCTGTGCAAACGCAGAAAAACGTATATATGTACTAAAATATACTAAAAAGTAAGCAAAACAGGCCACGGAACTGAGATCCGGGCAAAATCAGAAGATGAAACTTTACGTGCACGTGTATAAATACGTAATGAAGTAGGAAACAAGTTCTGATCGAAAAATACTTACAATGGACTGCAACACGGGCTTTTGGCCACTTGGTAGGCTTCAAATGGATGTTTTCACCGGTTAATTTTTGATATGTGGTAGTATATGAGTATACCTATGTGTTAGAGTAATAAAATCTAGGTTTGGAGTACTAGAAGTCGGGCTAGAAAACAAAATGGGCGGAGTTTCATAGCGTTTTCTCTTCTTTTTGGCAAGGGGTGGCCTTGTATTTAAAGACCCGATGGTAGCGGGTCTACCCGCGGTAGCCGCAGGTCTACCTGCGCTCCCCAGGGTGGGACCCACTTGGTGGGTCCTGTTGTCTCGAAGTACGTACACTCTGAGCAACGCGATGTCAAGTTCAAAACTTTCTAACTTTTAATCTGAGCGTCCGTTTGAGGCGTGCTATACCTTTCTGAAAAGCCCTTGTCGAGAGCGTCACAATGACATGGGACTTAACCTTTTTTGAGTCCAAGAAGATAGGTTTATAACTGGATCTTTGTTTCTTCGTAGTTTATCCGTTGAGCTGTATTGTGCTGTTTTCACTCGGGGTCAATGTTATGGTTCTTTCTAACCTTCATTGCATCAATTCAGCTTAATTTTGATCGAATTGGCTTTAAGTTGGTAAAATTACTATTTTCCCCCTCCAAGGGTTGTCTCCTGTACTGGCACAGTCTTCGACTATTTTCCTGGGGTTGTTTCCGAGGTTTTGATCCCAAACGACTCTGTTTGTCCTCAGGGTTGTCTCTGAGGCTGACTTGGTTTCCCAGGGTTGTCTCTGGGGATGATGTGATGCTTCGGGGTTGTCTCTGAAGGTTAGATTGATCTCCCAGGTTTGTCGCCGGAGCTGCTTGACATCTCGGTATGGTCACCGGGGCTTCACTTGACATCCCAGTATTGCCGGGGTTTGACTTGACATCCCGGTATAGCGACCGGGGTTGAGCTTGACATCACAGGGTTATCGCCGGGGCTTCTTGACATCCCGGTATTGTCACCGGGGCTTCACTTGACATCCTAGAGTTGTCAAGGTCTGACTTGACATCCCGGTGTAGTGACCGGGGTTGAGCTTGACATCTCGGGGTTGTCGCCGGGGCTACTGATATTTTGGTATTATCACCGGGGCTTCACTTGACATCCCGATGTTGCCGGGGTTTGACTTGACATCCCAGTGTAGTGACTAGGGTTGAACTTAACATCCCGGGGTTGTCTTCGGGGCTGCTTGACATCCCAGTATAGTGACTGAAAGGAAAAAGGCAGTTTTACCCTCCTGCAGGGTTAGTAACAAGAATGCAAAATTTTGAGTATCTATAGATGCCCCTCTTTATCATGTTTATACAATGTAATGGAATGAATAAGATAAAGATTGCTAGACACTAGAAATATGATATATACAAATGTAATGCAACGCATGGCATGATATGTTATGAATGTTAGATACCTTTGAGGGGGTAAGGCTTTCACTGGTTGTTTACGTTACTTTCTGCTAGGGATAACGTTATCCGTGATAACCCTTGATGCTAAGCTATCATTGTTTGTTTATGCCATTTTCTGCTGGGGATGATGTTATCCATGATAGCCTTTTTGGGGGAAGATTTTCTCTTGGCTGATGCCGCGGGATATTTCTGAACTCGACGTTGGGGTTGTCATCAACACTCTTCACCTTCAGATAAGCTTTCTGACTTCTTTCTTCGCTGGGGATGTTCTTTTTGCGATGAGTTATCCTATTGGAGATTCTCGATGCCTATTCCTGACGATAGCTCCTACCGATTTACATCATCGAACCTTTCCCAATGCTACGTTGGAGTGGTCGGATTTAAATTATCATTCAGTTTATGTCTATGTTCATGTGGATGACTATCCGACTGATAGTTTACACTGATCTATTGACCTTGACTCGATTCTGACTCAAACAGTAATTTGCAGGGTTTGACTATCACCGAACCTCCTCGGTGCCTACTCGAACGGTAGTTTGCAATAGTCGGTTGAATCATCGATCCTTCTCGATGTTTCCTCTGGGGATTTGTATAACAGATTCCATCATCTGTCCTCTATGGGGATAAACTTATACACTATTTTCATCACCGGCTCATTCCCGATGCTTCGCTGGAGTGATCGCCAACGGTTGATAGTGTCAGACCCTCTGACCTTCGCTGAAGTAGCCTTCAACGGCTGATACCAACGGACCATTCCCGATGCTTCGCTAGAGTTATTGCCAACGACTGATCCGACATTCATTCTGACCTTCGCTGAAGTACCTTCAACAACAGATATCACCAGACCGTTCCCGATGCTTCGCTGGAGTTGTCGCCAATGGCTGATAGTGTCAGACCCTCTGACCTTTGCTAAAGTAGCATTTAACTGCAGATATCACCGGACCGTTCCTGATGCTTTGCTGATGTTATCGCTAACAGCTGATAATGTCAGACCCTCTTACCTTCCCTGAAGTGGCCTTCAACGGTAGATATCACAGGATCGTTCCCGATGCTTTGCTGGAGTTATCGCGAATGGTTGATAGTGTCAGACCCTCTGACCTTTGTTGAAGTAGCCTTCAATGGCAGATATCACCGGACCGTTCCCAATGCTTTACTGGAGTTGTCACCAACGGCTGATAGTGTTAGACCCTCTGACCTTTACTGAAGTAGCCTTCAATGGCAGATATCATCGGACCGTTCCCGATGCTTCGCTGGAGTTGTCGCCAATGGCTGATAGTGTCAGACCCTCTGACTTTCACTGAAGTAGCCTTCAATGGCAGATATCACCGGGCTGTTCCCGATGTTTCGCTGGAGTTGTCTCCAACGGCTGATAGTGTCAGACCCTCTGACCTTCGCTGAAGTAGCCTTCAACAGCAGATATCACCGGACTGTTCCCAATGCTTCGCTGGAGTTATAGCCAACGGCTGATAGTGTCAGACCCTCTGACCTTTGCTAAAGTAGCCTTCAATGACAGATATCACCGGACCGTTCCCGATGCTTCGCTGGAGTTATCGCCAATGGCTGATCTGTCAAACATTGATCAATCTCGATGGGGGGGCTACTCTTTCTGACAAATCACACCCTCAGATCAATCTGGATGCCTTGATACAGTCAGAACTTGCCATTCGTACCGTCGGACCTTCTCGATGCTCTGACAGCGGTAGTTTTAAGCAGTTTTTCGTAGTTTTTCAGCAGTTCTTCAGCAGTTTTCATCATTGGTCCCCGGATATCACTTCAGGATCATAACCAATGGCTTATATGAAGTTCTTCCCTCCATTAGGAATCCGCTGCTTATACGCAGGATTTCAGGTCAATCCGCTCAATCGCGTAGCAGTTTTTTTTAGATTTAACTTTTCAGCTTCTATAAACTCCATTTCAAACTGGACTGAGTCGAAGGGGGTGGGCCCCATCTTAGGGAGCATCAGGTAGGGGTGCGGCAGTCGCAGGTGGGGTTGCTCCATCCTGCGAGTTTAAGTTGGGCATCCATGGCTTCTCAGATTCATTTTCAGTTTTAAATCCTAAAGGCAGTCCAATTTTCTTTCTCAAATCTACGGATTTCGAACAGCTTTTTTTAGATTCTGTCACCGTACAAACGTTATGCGCATCTCTGGTAACGTTTACATCCTTTCTTTTCTAGTTTTGACCGTTAGAAGGTTATAAACCACGTTGTATGCTTTTAAACACAATGAATCAAAAATATATGCCATATGACTTGATAAAAATTTTCAGACTTAGTAAATATGCATATTTTACTATACTAAACGTTTTGATGTAAAAAAATTTGATTTCTAAGACAGTCAATTAACGCCCTTTTTGATCAGTTTACTCATCCATTTTGAGGCCAATTGAGCCTAGATTTTCAACTAAAACTGCCTGTGGTAATTTAGCTGCCACGGGGAGTTTACTTTTGATTTTTTTTCATAAATATGAAATGCTTCTGTTTTTGGGTAGGTGTGCTACTGAATGGCCACCTAGTCATGCATGTGTGCATGAGGACAATCCATTTTACAAAGGAGACTGGCGAAATTTTTTCAAAAGCCTGAGTATTTAATAAATAAATAATTTTGACTCTACTAGGGATTTTGTTAACGAAAGCATGTTTTAGGAGTTAAAATGAATAAAGTAATGATTTAATTTAATAAGTCACAAATTTAAGGCTTACCTCACCCTTTCTGAGGTGATTTAGAGACTTTGTCCAAGTTATAGAGCTAGATAGACCCAGTAGTGCTAGCAAGGTCACTTCAGGAGTTAGGCGGAGGAGAGTCTCTGATGTTCCTCAGCCACGTCCAGCCCGGCCGCCTCGCCATTTGGCTGAGTTTATGATTCGTCCCATCCGGGTTGAGCCGCCGGTTGATGTAGACGATAAGGATGTCCCATTTGTTGATCCCGCCCCAGCTCAGGCTCCACGTGGGGAGCTTCCAGGCATTGTGGTGCCACTTCAAGAGCTTCTGGGAGATATGAGGCACCATCCATCGAGATACATTCACGCCAACGAGGTGACTAAAGTTTTTCTTCTGGATTTTCTTTCTTTCTTTTGCCATTTTTAGGGCACAGGTTTAATCTGGACTGACTTTTTGATGCAGGTTCCCTGCTTTACACAGCCCAGGGGGAACTGGTTTATTGTCCATTCCTTGTACCATACTCTGCATCCGGAGTATCGAGCCATTATTGACACTTGGGGGTTTCAGGTGTTCTTTTCTATCCCTCCCCACCTTTGGCCCTGGGGTTATCTGAGGGCTTTGTCTGAGCGCTGGTTCCTGATGAGTTGGTTTTATACCTACGAATTAATAACCTTTTTAGCTTGATTCCTTGCTATCTCAAGTAATTATAGTATTATTTTATACTGTTTTGGTGTTGTTGATTGCAGGAAGTATAATGGATAGAAAAAGGACTTAAACGCAAAAATTCAGCATTTTATGGCCATGACACCCGCCGGGGCCGACATTCATAGAACAAACCACCCTCCGCGGCGGGGGTGCAGGAACTCTTCAGAGAAAGTGGACACCCTCCGGGGCGGGCTCCTTCAATGCAAAACCCCCGAGGGGGCGGGGGTATGCGGCAGACATGGTAGTTTCCTTGTGTGATTAAAATTCTGCAGAAGGAAAGAGGGATTGTTTGGCTCACGATTGGGGGACTTGATGAGGCCATCAGAGAGGCTTATAGTAGATATACTTAGACAAAAAAAAGCCATAGTTCGGGAGAGTTGACACGTGAGGAGGATTGAAGCAAAGCAACGCACGACGAACGCAAGGCGAATGTGAAGACGAGTATTGATACAATTCTAGATTCTTCTTTCTCTCTTCATATTTACATTGTATTCAGGATGTTATTTACTTTGTGGATTATGGTTTTTACTTCATTGATGATGAAGTAATTCTATTTAAGTCTACAACGAATCTTATTATGTAACTAAGGATTGACATGCTTTCAATTTAGTTTATGAAGATTATTTCCAGGTTATTTGCTATGGTTTGTGAATAATTTATGTATTTGTTTGATCACCATTTACCTGTTATCCCATATGAACTAGAGATAACATATGGGATTGGAACTAGCCATAGTGACGTATGTTTGTGATTTCTATAGTTAGTTAGGATTCATAATTCATGTGTAGGATAGAGATATCTATGCATCATGCGTAATATGAAGAGAACTTGATATTAAACCTTTTTTAATTATAATTCACATAGAGATATAGTGAGTTAGTTAATTAAGGTGTCTCGCTTAATTCTATCAATTGTGGATTTGAGTGAGTATGGATGTAATGCATTGAGAGATGGTTATATCTACTGTGGTGTTCTCGGTTAATAATCTGGAATAATTGATATAAACCGATAGAAAGTTTGTTGTTCGAAGTGAACTAATAAGTGAAGTTGTAGGCTTAATTCTCCGAAAACTTGTGAAATCTCTGGAATAGTGTTAATTATAGTCTGAGTAGTAATTAGTCATAAATATCACCATTTAATCATTTATTTAATAAAATTGAACTAGTATAAAATTGGTACTTGTTAGGATAAAGTGTGATTATTGTCTCTGTGGGAACGATACTTTTCTTATCATTATATTACTTGTTGATAACGTACACTTGCGTGTTACGCGTATAGATTTTACCCAACAGTTCCACCAGACCAAGTCTCTCCATTTGTTAGATTGTGAGGTGATGATAACGCCTATGGACTGGAGGTTCATCACGGAGATAGAGTTTGCAGGTGAGCCAGTGCCGGTTGTGGCTGACATTTCACCCACTGCCATTCGGTCCCTCTTAGGAGTTCCAGCGACGTCCATAAAGGGTCGGACAGTCCGTTCTGGTCCCTTGAGCATAGATACCCAGAGTGGGGCTTTGATTGAGCCTCTGCCTGATGATCAGAGGGTTAGAGATCGCATCTTGCAGCGACTATTTTTGGTGATCATCAGGGGTTGTTTCCTTGCGGACAACTCCTCGACAGTGTCTTTTTCCCTAGTCAGCGCTACTCGATATGTGGAGCGCCTTAGTGATTTCGATTGGGGTACCTACACCTTTGCCTATTTTCTCCGAGAGATGCGCATGCGTTCGGAGGGTGTGCGGAGGCTTGGCTAGGTTTTTACCCATTCCTGCTGGTGAGTATATTTCTCTTTCACCTTTTTGAATCCCTCATTTATATTTGTCAGTCTTGATCACTGAGGACTTTTGATATTTGCATGGCCAGTTTTGGGCATATGAGAGGCTTCCTTGCCTACGTCCAGCCACTACTCTGGGCTTGAAGACGTATTCGAGGGGACGACACTGGCATCACTCCACGTTGACGGAGGTCCCCGTAGCTGAGGGATTCACCCACTCCCGCCTGCAGCTAGAGCTATTGACGGTCGGGTCAATTTCATGGGTCCCGTATACCTCAGACTTTTTGACGGTCAAGTTTGAGGACGGCTTTCCCACTGGCCGGGACTTTACATTATCCACCTGTCGAGTTCCATTTTTGACAGAGGGAGGTTGGGAGCTCTATTTAGGAGAGCTTGCTATTCGGAGCACCACGGGAGATATCCGCATTCCCTTTGTTCCTCCTGCTTGGCATCATTGGCCATTAGCTCAACCACTCACAGACATTCCACTGGTGGGCGTAGATGGCTTCACCTTGTCAAAGGGTCCTTACAGCCAAGAGGCATTTCACAGCTGGTGGAGTCCTTATACCATTAGGGCTTAGACTTGTGCTACCCAGTTAATGGCAGACATGGTGCCAAGGTCTATGATGATGACATACTGGATAGCTTGCCTCCAAGATCCTACTCATTTGGACCATATTACTGAACTGACCCAGCAGTTGGAGGGAGCTCATTTGTTCATCAGGCACCTTGGCTGGGAGCCATCCAAGGTAGACTCTTTTGATCTATCCAGCTCTGGAGCTGGCCCCTCATCAGGTCCAATTTCTAGCAGCTTTGTAGGTGCTGATCCTGCCTTATATCGACCGAACATTCCCACTGGCCGAGACTTTGTGACTCAAGAGGAGCTGTAGCAGGTTAATATCCTAGAGATAGATATTCTTGATCTCTTCAGATAGCTTTTCTCGCTATATCTTTTGATAGGCCTCTATTTAGCTATTGGACGGTTGTGCCCCATTTCTCGTTATATCTTTTGATAGGACTCTGTTAGTAGTTGGGCGGCTGTGCTCTATTCCCTGTACTTTTTACTTTTTATTTTATTAGCATACAGAGATGATGCTTGCAGTAAATAGTTTATTTTTGATATGCATAATATTTCCTATCTATTGTATCATTTTTTATCATTGTCATTATGCATGTATTATGTCATGGATATGCATTTAGACAGGTGAGTTCAGATTTGACCCCTGGATGGTCTTATGATACTGTGATACAGATGTCGTCATCCACCGTCAGCCATATTGAGCATTCGCCGCCGTCCTCGGTGGCATATTCATTGCAGTCGTGGTATAACAGTCTACCCCTCATAGCCAGAGGGACAGTAGATCATATGCTAGGGCATTCTCTAGCCCTTCTAGCTTTCTAGGTTCCTTATGGATTTGTGGATGGCATTTTATCATGCTGGATACTTGAGAAATAGGTTTTTCGCTTTGGGCTACATGAGTTAACTCCTACCTTAGAGGAGTATGAGTGTCTTAAAGTCTTGGCACTGGATCTGCCTTGCACTCGTATAGCCATCAGTGACATGAGGAGACCATTTATGACTATGTCGGGTCTAAGACGTCGAGTCGTCACTGAGGAGATCATTGCAGGACATGTGATATCCATAGACTTTTTGATTGATCGCTTTGGCCGGCTAGACAGCTACGAGTGACATTCTGGGGATTTTATCATTTCAGTAGATGAGTGGCAGCTTGCCCTTGTAGACGTCTTGTTGATGTGCGTCACGGCTTATGTATACATGCCACTATATTTGGACCATTTGGATATTGGCTTGATGGCAGTGGTTCGTGCCCTTAGATAGGTTAGTACTATTCTATCTATGATACTGGCCGAGACCTTGAGGTCGGCTACATTTTTCAGCACCCATCCCGAGGGGTTTTTTAGAGTAGCTCTGTCCTACTGTATGTATGGCTCATGACACATTTACGTCCGATTGGTACCTTTAGACACCATGGGTTCTTTACCCATGAGAGAGCCATGTTGTAGACACTCAAAATTTTTCTTACCCCAATACTAACACTGTAGGAGGGAAAAGTCGTCAATCAAAATCAACCCCCCGGTCCCGACACCGGGCTTTCAATCCAAACCCGGCCCCAATGCCGGTCCTCCAGTTCAAAACCTGCCACCAATGCTAGTCCTTCAACCTAAATCCGATCCCCAATATCGGTAAACCTAAATCTGATCCCCAATATCGGTAAACCCAAATTCGATCCCCAATATCTGTAAACCTAAATCCGATCCCCAATATCAGTAAACCCAAATCTGATCCCCAATATCGGTAAACCCAAATTCGATCACCAATGTCGGTACTCAACCAAAATTTGATCACCAATGTCGGTACTCCAGTCAAATCCGATCACTAATGCCGGTACTCCAGTCAAATCCCATCACCAATGTCGATACTCCAGTCAAATTCGATCACCAATATCGGTACTTCATTCAGCTCCGATCGTCAATCAGACCGTCAATCCATCTTCGATCTCCAATCAAACCGTCTATCTAGCTCCAATCGTTAATCGGACCGTCAATCCAACTTCGATCATTAATTGGACCATCAATCCAGCTCTGATCTCTAATCGGACCGTCTATCTAGCTCTGATAGTTAATCGGACCGTCAATCGAACTCCTATCATCAATCGGACGTCTATCTAGCTCCGATCATCAATCGGACCGCCAAATCAACTCCGATCTCTAATCGGACCATCAGATCAACCCCGATCTCAATATTGGGCCATCAGCTCAAACCCGATCACCAATATCGGGACAACCACGGCCCCGTTCAATTATATTGGGATGTCAACTCAGCCCCGGTCTCAACCCGGGAGGTACAGATCAACCCCGGCAGCAACCCGGGAAGTGCAGGTCATTCCCGGCAGCAACTCGAGAAGTCAGGACAACCTCAAGCACAGACCTAAAGCATCACAACACCTCCAAAAGTAAACATGGAATGACCATGTCAGCTTCAGGTGCAACACTAAGGACGAACAGGCTCGATTAGGATCCAAATCTTGGAAACAAGTCCCGGAAGACGACCAAAGGCCGTGCCGACACTACAGGCAGCCCCAGGAGGGGCAAAATAGTCATTTTATCAACTCTCAGCCGATTTGGTCAAACTCAAGCCGAATTGATGCCAACAAAGTCAGAACGAACCATAACGACGATCCTGAATGCAAACAATGCAACACAGCTCAACGAATAAACTGTAGGGAATCGAAGACCTGGTTATGAACCCAATTTCTTGGACCTAGAAAATGTTTTATCCCATCTCATTGCGATACTCTCGGTGAGGGCTTTCCAAAAAGGTATTGCACGCCTTAAACGGACGCTCTGATCAAAAATTAGAAAGTTTCGACTTCGACTGCGCATTGTCTGGAGTGCACGTACTTTGAGATGACGGAACCCGGCATCGCGGGCCCCACCAGGGGAGCCGCACCTCTACCTGCGATAGTAACAGGTAGAGTGGAGGCTCCCAGGCCTATAAATAAATGTGCCCCCCTTCATTTTCAAAAATTCAAAAAAGCAGCGAAGTCCTGCTAGTTTGGTTTTCTAACTTTTACACCTCTTCCAAACCCAAATATTTTCATTCTAACACGTAGATATACCCATATACTACCACATATCAGAAAATAACCGGTAGATTTGGATGTATAGAGCCTACGATTTGGCAAAAAGCCCGTGTACCAGCCCATTGTAAGTATTTTCACGATCAGAAAGTGAATATTACTTCTTCGTACTTTTATACACTTGCACATTAAGTTTCGCTTTCTAAAAATGCCCGGAACTTAGTTCCGTGGCCGTTTTCGTCAAAATTTGATATATTTTTGTACATAAACTAATTTTCTAGCATTTCTATAACTCAAATTGACAATCCGTTAGCTCCAGCAGCTTCAATGCACAAAACTCTTCGTTTTGACAACTTCGCCGGAGTGGGTTATCTTTCGAGTCCGGGTTTGGCCCTTTTTGTATATATTTAACTGTATATATACTAACATTTCAATTCTGTCAAGCCCGGATGTCAAATCTGAGGTAGTTTACTATTTTTATATATATTTACGCATATATAAATGATTTTCACCATCACTGGGTTCTCTTCCCAATCTTGGTTGACTACATTTCTGTCAATATATATATATATATATATATATATTTCAATTCCAGTCCGGGCACCGACGTGAAAACCCATCGCCCTTTATACTATTTTTGCACTCTTCACCATACTGGGTGATCTCCCCAGTCACTGGTTGACTACTTTTCTGCAATTTATATTCTAGTCTGGCCTGGACTATTTCGTGGCCTTTATACTATTTTTGCACACTTCACCATTACTAATTTATCTTCCTAGTCCCTAGTTGACTACTTTTCTGTACATTTACATTCCAGTTCAGCCTGGATCATTCTGTGGCCTTTTTACTGCTTTTAAATATACTTATGCATATATAAGCAGCCTTCACCACCACTGGGTTCTCTTCCCAGTCTTGGTTGACTACGTTTCTGTCTATATATATATATATATATATATATATATATATATATATATATTTCAATTCCAGTCCAGGCACCGACGTGAAAACCCATCGCCCTCTACAGCTTTTATATATAACTGTATATATATATATATATATATATATATATATATATATATATATATATATATATATATATATACAGTTACTCGCTTTCTACTCAACTACTGCCTTAAATATTCAGTTTATATGAAAGGGCACTGACATATCTGCGGGTGGACTAGATTTATTTAAATCTCTCCAATTCTAGTTTTCAAACGGTTCAAAACCTCCAGACTGAACCGGGAAGCTAGAATGGCTGAGATTTCCTTAAATCTAGCTTTCTTTCTAGTTTCAGCTTCAAAAGCAACCTCACGTCCCTTAGATTGCTATCTAGTGGGAACGAGACGCTTCGGCCGTGCAGACCGGGATTTACTGAATGAATCCTCGGTTCTGGCAATTTTGGGATATATATCTGTTTCTGTACAAATTTGAACTGTGCAGGTTTGGTTACTCATATGTGAGCCTAGGAATCGTGGGATTCATGATCAAACTGAGCAGAATCTGATTCCCACGATAGACAAACTTCGATTTACAAATGTACCCTGTCAGTTTTTCTGTAGAAATGTACATGTAAACAGACCTTAAAATGATTATCCGGATTTAAGGTCTCAATATAATGAAAAAATGTGGATTGCCGTGTCAGCGTCCCTCCGATGGTTTTCATACCCATGAGGAGACCGACACTTGTCTATTTTTTGGTCGAGGATGCTTCGCAGCCCGACAAATCATCATTCACATGCAGCCTTAAGGCTATAAAGATGAAATTGGAAGTATCAATAGGCTTCAAGTCCTATGTTAGCATAAGGGTTTGATAAACCAGCTTTCAAAACATCATTTTCAATTCAATCAAAAGAAAAGCTTTTCAAAGAAAATCAAATTAAATGCTTTTGCAAATCAAATCAAAGACTGATTTTCAAATCAAATCAAACCCTTCATATATAGGTTCAACGAAGCAAAGCACTACTTTCAAATCAATCAAATCAATAGGCCTAATTTTCAAACAGCATTCACCATACATTCCAGTTTTTAAGGGAAATATTGAAAAGATGCAGTACCGTGTTTACACGGGAGTTGTGGGGTGCCTAACACCTTCCCCACACTTAACCAAGCCCCCAAGCTCAAACTTTGATTTCAAAGATCAAGTTTTGACAGTGTCCAGCAATTGGGCCTCTTTCAAACAAAACTCGGTTGAGTTGGTACAACCATTTCAAATCTACCAACTGGTGACTCTGTAAAAACGTTCAAATCGTCGACATGATACATGTTGGACTTTTTCCTAAAAAAACCCTTCAAAACCTTTTTCCTAAATAAAAAGAGTGAGGGTAGAGAGAACTTAGGAAAAGAGATTAAAAGATCCGGGTTGTGACCCGGCCTGCGGATTTTTTAAACCGACGTCGACAGGTGGCGACTCTGCTGGGGACAGTAGAGGGCTTAGGTCGCTTTCAAATCTTTTCAAACATTTCCCTTTCAAAACTATTAAATACGTGAAATTCTGTTTCTCCATAGTCAATGAATGAGTGAATGCTGCGTCTTTACATTGAATGAATGTGAATGAATGCTTTTCTGCTTTTTAGTGCTTCGCACCCATATTTAGTGCATCGCACCCATGTCATCATATGCACAACGGTGAGACACGATGTATGTAAATGTATGTTGTGTGTGCCTCTCACAAGGAGGATAACCAGGTCGGTGATAAGTAATGTCTTTGGGGACGACTAAGTCTCTGGGGCTCATGAAAATGCACCACCCAGATTTGCTCCAGTTGAACAATCGAATTAATTTCCCTTCTAGTAGATTGCGATGATCTGGGAACCTTCATGCCGAAAACAAAGCCGCGAGAGTAATCTAGGATAGGTCAACCTCTGATTAACCAAATCTAAAGGGAAGCTTCTTCATGCCTTCCTCTTTCAAGTCCATGTTAAGTCTCCAATTACCAAGGAGAACAATGTAAATATCATAATGAAAGATTTACTTTCCCTGTCAAAATACCATGTCATCCTATCATCAAAACAACTAACCTCGGTTTTGTAGGATAAAATCTAAAAAACACATCATGCATCATGTCCTTGCCTACATCAGGAAATTGACACACCTACGTTTTGTTGTAGGTAAAAATTGGTATTGTTACTAGGTCTAAATCTAAAGCACCCAATCCATCCACTGACATGGCTTCCAGTGCTCAACCAGAATCCACCCCGGTATCCAGGGAAGCGTTCGAAGGTCTGAAAAAATTAGATAGCCGAATTAGTCAGTTTCCTACGAGAACAAAGCAAGGCCCTTAAAGGGAAATAATTTCAAGCTCACACAGAACCAGGAGCATCGGGTGGTAGTGCTGGAGGTCAAGAGACTGAAAAGGCCAAAACTCAAGTTCTTGAACCACAAAACCAGGACACGACCAACAAAACCCCTGAAATCACCCCCTCGTCAAAGATCAGGAAGCTGGTGACATTACGAAAAAAGTACAACAAATGGAAGAAACCCTCCGGTCTATCAAAGGGACTGGGGCCTTTGGCAGTGTCAATTACTTTGACCTCTGTATTTTCTCTGGGGCCCGTTATCCCGAGAAATTCAGAACTCTCGATTTCAAAAAATATGACAGATTGGGGGATCCTTACACACACCTGAAAGTATTCATCAGAGAACTCGGATCCTATGCAGAGGACGAGAAGCTTCAAATGCAGCTATTCCAGAAGAGTCTAACCGGAGAGGCGAGAGCCTAGTATGCCCATCTGGATAACTCCAAAATCCAAAGCTGGGAAAAACTGGCCCATGCTTTCCTTAGTCAGTACAGTTTCCAGTCTCAGCTGGCTCCGGACAGATATCAAATTACTAAAATCAAGAAAAAGAACACTGAATCATTCAGAGAATATGCCCAGCGATGGAGACGGGTCGCAGCACAAGTCACCCCAGCTATGAATGAATCTGAAATAGTCATAACCTTCATCGACATCCAAGAAGCTCCTTATTATAAGAGGGTCCTAGCAGGCATAGGGAAACCATTCTCTGAAATGATCAAACATGGCGAAATGGCAGAAATGGGGCTCAAATCCGGGAAGATAAAAAATCTAACCGCCCTCGAAGCTGTCGCTGAGCATATCCAGTCCAAAAATTACGGAAGTAATCCCCGGAGGGTCCATAAGAAGAAAGATGAAGAAGTCTCCTTAGTCTTACAAGGACAAAATCCAAGGGGCGAGTCAAACAGTATGCCCATTCAAAGGAGGAACTATACTCCTTTTCAAAATCCAGCACAGCCTTCAAACCCTCCACTCCAGAAAAATATAGAGGTTAGGCGTCGAAGAACTTTCACCCCTCTAGGGGATTCACTCGAGAACGTATTCAAACTTTTGACAGACCTGAAGAAGATTGTTCAACTCCTTCCACCAACCAACACTAATGGTCGGAATTTAGACCCAAGCAAGAAGTGTGCTTATCACTCTGGATCTCCAGACCATGACACCCAAGAATGTAGGTCTCTTAAGCACAAAATACAAGACTTGATTGACAGCAGAGAGATTGTGGTCACAAAGTCTGAGCAACCCCATGTGCAGGACAATCCTCTGCCACATCATAAAGAGGAGAATGTCAACATGATCAGCACTACAATTAGAGAAGGATCCAAGTACCTCCGTTATATGGGAGAATCAACTCCATCCAGCCATAGCACCCCAGACAGTTGGGAAATATCAGAAACACAATTCCTGATAGAGCAGGAGATCAAGTCTATCAAAGAGCAGATCGAACAATTGGCAGAACTGATCGTCTATCAGCATCAGATCACCCAAAAAAATGATAAAACGGGCCAACAGATTTGACATTGATTTTCCTCCCACATCGGAGATCAATCCTATGCAGGACCATAGCCGATCTCATGAGCATGGATCCTGGACTGACAAGGGGGTAGAAGAAGCGAGTGTCCAAACTGATAGAAAATTTCTATTTCAAAGGAACTTCACCAACCTAAACCAATCAATGGAGGAAATCCTTCAAATGCTGATCAACGAGAGAATGGTTGCAGACTTGTTACCTCCATTGAACCTTCAAGCCAGAAAATTCAAACATGACCAAATATGTCAGTACCATTCCCAGTCACCCATCCATGACACTGAGGATTTCTGGGCGCTTCGTAACCTGATTCAAGATATGATTGAAAATGGTGACCTGATAAGGGGAAATTAAATTCTCGATCTTCCAGATAATGACACTCTCTAGATCCCCACTTTATGGAACAAGAACACAGTGGCTGTTATATCCTGCGATAGGGAACCGACCCTAAAACCCTTGGTACTGACAGGGAAAGGGGTCCAAGAGATACAAAATCTTGTGAAGGTGGCTGCACCTCAGCCTCTAATCTTGCCTTTTAAACCTCAATATCCAATTATCAGTCTGAAGAAGGTCCCATGGAACTATGAGAACAATGAAGGATCCACTTCAAACAACATTACCATTGTGCTGAAGGACAATCCATTATACCTACCTCAGAGGGTAATCAAACCAGTCATCAAAGCAAAAGAGAAGGTGGCTGAAGAGAAAATCAAAGAGTTCCTCAAACAGATGGGACACCATGAAATCAAAATAATGCAAAGCTTAGAGGACGCACCTAAATAAGTGTCCATCCTCGACTTGATCCTATTCTCAGCGGATCATCGCAATATTCTAGTGAAAGTACTAGAAGAAGCTCATTTGCCACATACAGTGGATACCGAAAAATTTCATCACGTGATCGAACACATTTTCAACAACAATATAATATCTTTCACTGATGATGATATCCCGGCAGAGGGAACGAACCACCACAAGTCCCTGCATATAGCTATAATGTCCTCTAGATCTGTGATCGGAGGTGTGCTCATCGATGAAGGATCATCCCTCAACATTTGTCCATACGATACTTTAGAAAGGATGAAGATCAATCCGAACATGATCAAAACCAGTCATATGGTTATCCGGGCCTTCGATGGATCTCGTCGACAAGCTATAGGGGAAATAGAGCTTCCTCTAGAGATTGGCCGACACATTTTCTACATATTTTTCCAGGTGCTCAACATCGCCATTGGATATAACTTGTTGCTGGGCAGACCCTGGATCCACATGGCAGGGGCAGTGCCATCCACCCTCCATCAACAACTCAAGTACATTATCGACGGCAGCCTCATCACAGTGAATGTCTAACCAAAATACCTTACCTACATACATGGGGATATGCCAGTGATCAGCCTGGAAGCGGGGATTGAACATGCCAGTTTTAAAGCTCTAGAGGTGAGCGATACTCAGTACCTACCTATCGGGGCACCAGCCCTAAAGCCTAAAGTCTCCACTGAAGTAATGACAGTGGGGCAAGAAATGTTTTCTTTGGGTTTCCAACCTAAAGAAGAGTTGGGAAAGGATAAGCAAGGTATCAAGATGCCAGTCCAAATCCCAAGTCAGACCGGGAGAGCAAGATTGGGATATTCATCCGGGTCAAGTCGCCGGAACCCACATAAACATCCCAAGGCTCATGCCTCCACAATTCTGCTGCCAAACCTCACAAATGCCGGATGGATGAAACCTATGAGGAAAATCCCGACTGCGGTATCAGCTATGCTATTTCCTCCAATCATACTTATCCAAAAAAGAAAAGCCCTCAAGCCTAAGGCATACAGCGAAAAGGGAAAAGAAAAGATCATGTATGAAGGACGAGACCCATTCGCTAATATGAGGGTCATCATAAACTACGAGGGTATGAATGATGAGATCCCAGACAGCGACGACGAGGATCAAGTTCAAATTCCTAGTATCAAGAAGGGAAAAGGGAGCAGTTCAAAGAAGAGCCCTGGCCCTATTATAAAGGATGTCTCAGTTATAATCCAAGATGAGATAAATAATCACAAATCCTTGATCCTCCCGGTTCATGAGGATATGACCTTGGATAACTGGAGCAGTGTCCTTTGCCTCGATCGAAAAGGGTAAAGGGGCAGAGAGAGTCAATCTGCCCTTTAATCATGCTTTCATTGACTGCTTACTTTTGATTACGCAACTATAACAACAACTTTGTCATGCTTTACAGAATGCTCTATATAGTTAACCAGTTGTCAATATCTAAGATGAAAGCTTTTTTGTTTTCAGGACTCAAGCGTTGGATGTGTTTGTCTCTGTTGATGAGATGCCAACCTGTCAAAATGACTACGACTTTGATGTAGAACTGAACTTCGACTTGATGGATATTGATCAAGAGGAGGAAGATGACTATGAGGTGCCCGAGGTGATCAAAGAATAGGTCAAAGACAAACCCAAACCAAACCTCGAACAAACCACCACTATCAACATAAGAACTTTCAAAAACATCAAAGAAATTTAAATAGGTTAAGACCTCACACCCAATCAAAAAGCTGACCTGACCGAACTCCTAACACAGTACCAGGATGTATTTACATGGTCATATGAAGACATGATTGTCTTGTCTACTGATATTGTCATCCATTGAATGCCCATCAAAGAAGGGTTCAAACCAGTCAAGCAGAAGCTCAGGCTATTGAAACCTGAGTGGAGTCTGAAAGTCAAAGAAGAAATCGTTAAATAATTCAAATCCGGAATCATCATGGTATCAACATACCCAGAATGGCTGTCAAATATAGTTCCCGTGCCTAAGCCCAGAGGAAAAGTACGAGTCTGTGTGGATTACCGGGATTTAAACAAAGTCTGCCTCAAGGACAATTTCCCGGTTCCTTTCATCCACATCCTGATTGACAATACTGCGCAGTATGGCATGTATTCCTTCGTGGATTGCTTTGCTGGTTATCATCAAATCATGGTTGCTTAAGAGGACCGGGAGAAAACAACTTTCATCACTCCCTAGGGAACCTTCTGCTACCGACGACTATCCTTAGGCCTCATCAATGCCGGGGCCACATATCAGCAAGCCATAATGGCCCTCTTTCATGATATGATACACAAAGAAATAGAGGTCTATATCAACAACATCATCATCAAATCCCGGAGGGAGGATGATCACATCGACCATCTTAGGAAGTTGTTCAACAGGTTACGTAAGTATAACCTCAAGCTAAATCCCGCCAAATGTGCTTTTAGCGTCAAAGCAGGTAAACTGCTAGGAATTTTGGTGAGCCCTGCCAAGATCAAAGCCATTACTAAAATGCCCATACCTCGTACAGAGAAGGAGAAACGTAGATTCCTAGGAAGGATCAACTTCATAAGTCGATTCATTTCACAGCTCACAGCAACCTGTGAACCTATCTTCAAGCTATTAAGGAAGAATTCCTCCACCAAATGGAATGAGGACTGTCAACAAGCCTTCCTTGCCATCAAAAAGCAGCTGATCGAAGCACCGGTATTGGTACCCCCAAGGGATGGAGCTCCCTTGTTCATGTACCTGTCTGTCAATACCAACGCAATGGGCTGCATATTAGAACAGAAAGATGATAGTAGTAAAGAAAGAGCTATCTACTACATCAGCAAAAGATTCAGTAGTGGTGAACAGAAATACACCCTAATTGAGAAGACATGTTGTGCATTAGCATGGGCAGCCATGAGGTTGCAACACTATTTGCATGGGCATACGACCTACCTCATATCCCGCATGGATCCACTCAAATACGTATTCAACAAACCAATGCTGAATTGTCGACTGTTCAAATGGTAGTTGATCCTACAGCAGTTTGACATTGTCTACATGACTCAGAAGTCAATCAAGGGTCAAGGCATTGCAGATCAATTAGCTGAAGCACCTTCAAGAGGGTTCGAGCCCCTGGAAACATATTTCCCGGATGATGGGATCATGACAATTCAATAACTCTAGTTTAAGAATACAGTCCAACCATGGAAAATGTATTTTGACGGAGCGATAAACAAGGAAGGTGCTGGAGCTGCGGCAGTCCTCATCTCTGGTGCAGGAAAGCAGTATCCTGTGGCTATCAAACTTCAATTTGGCAACACCAACAACACGGCAGAGTATGAAGGCTGTATAATGGGGTTGAAATTAGCCCAATCCATGTCTATCAAGAACCTACTCATCTTCGGAGATTCTGAGCTGGTCATCAGACAAACCACCGGTGCGTATCTCACCAAAGAACTGCATTTGATGCCCTATTATCGACAGGTCCTCAAAATATCCCAGGAATTCAAAGAAATAACCTTCGTTCATATTCCTCGGGGTCAGAATGACTTCGCTGATGCATTGGCAATGTTGGCTTCATTAATTCGTATATCTGATAAGAGTGGATTTCCCAACATCAAGTTCACAATTCAGAAAGCCCCGACGCGACCTTGGTATCAAGACATCAAGGAATATCTCCGTGATGGATCCACACCCGCTAGGGCAAGTCAATTCGAGTAAAAGTAGATTCACAAAATGGCCATGAAGTTCTATTTGAGCGGAGATGCACTTTACAAAAGGGATGCTGGAATAGGCCTGTTAAGATGCCTCGACAAAGAGCAAGCCCAAAGACTTATGGATGAAATCCACGGTGGAGTCTGTGGTCCACACATGAGCGGTCATCTGCTGGCCAAGAAAATATTAAGAACTGGACATTACTGGATCGCTCTTAAGGCTAACTATGACGATCACGTTAAGAGATGTTTTCAATGCCAAATACATGGAAATGCCATCCATGCTCCTCCAAATGAGTTGCACAACATGAGTTCACCATGGCCTTTCTCCATGTGGGGAATGGATGTGATAGGTCCAGTGGAACTAAAAGCCAGCAATGGTCATCGATTCATCTTCACCATGATCGATTACTTCACCAAATGGGTTGAAGCAGCCTACTTTACCAAAGTCACAAAAGAGGTCATCATTAGTTTCATCAGAAACAATGTCGTATATCTATATGGATAACCGGAGGTGATCGTATCAGACAACCCCAAGAACCTGAACAATTAAATGATGAAAGAATTGTGCAGTAAGTTCCACATTAAGTATCTCAACTCCATTATCTATCGGCCTAAGATGAACGGTGCTGTCGAAGCGGCCAATAAAAATATAAAGAAGATCATACAGAAAATGTCTGCCAATCACAAGGAATGGCCTGACCTGCTGCCTCTCACCCGTTTAACATGCAGGACGTCAATGCGCACCTCTATTGGAGCTACCCCCTATTCGTTGGTTTATGGCATGGAGGCAGTCCTCCCCATAGAAGTAGAGATGGAATCCTTGCGAGTGATGATCGACGCTCAGGTAGACGAAGATCAGTGGTTGCAAGACCGGTATCATCAACTATCTCTGATAGATGAAAAGAGGGCTACAGCCATTTTCCATGGACAGTTATACCAGCAAAGGATCGCCAGATCCTATAACAAAAAGGTCCAAATCCGGCAAAAAGGTGCTAACGAAAGTCCTGGCCAATCAGGATGAATCCAAAGGAAAGTTTGCCCCAAATTGGGAAGGCCCTTTCATTGTCAAGGAAGTGTTGACAGGGGGAGCTATCAGACTATAAGAAATGGATGGGAATGAATTTCCCCAACTCATCAATTCAGACACCATCAAAAGGTACTACGTCTAAGTCACATGCATACCCACATCTGGGTCCTACGAATCAAATTAGGTTCAGTTTTTCACTAGAAAGCCAGAACTACGAATGACCTGATCTCCTTACACCCGGGAGTACGTAGGCAGCCATTTCTAGTGCGGTCAAACCAAATAAAAAACTCAAAAACTCATCAAACCAAACTCAAAAACCTAAGATAAATACTTTTCAAACCTCTCCCCAACCAAACAGCCTGAACTACGAATGACCTGATCTCCCTCAACCCGGGAGTACGTTGGCAGCCATTTACGGCGTGGTTGGACCTTCAAGAAAAAAAACCAATAAAAGACAAGTCTCAAGACACCGAAAATTGGTAAAACCTAAACTCTATCAAGCTACCCTGGTCAACAGGCCCATTTGAGATACTCCCTGACATCTCAACTGTCAGTCCATCAAGGAGAAGCTCAAGATACATCTACAACTGTGAGTCATGAAAGAAGTGGTAATCACTCAATAATGACCGTACATATCCAATCAGGGAAGTGAATCAAAACTATATTTCTCTGATATATAACATTGTTTAATATATACATAATGCCCTGTACATGATAAAAATGGTTGATCTAGTCTGTGTAGGAAAAATACAGCTAGTCTATGGACCCAAGGACAAGCGGGTCAGCAATGCAGCATGGCATCTCTCTCTGAAGATGGGGGAGCAGCTATAAGTGTAATCCACTCAGCCTCCATACGACCCAAAACCTCCACAGTCATCTGCAAGGTGGCGCTATGGTCATCAATGTACGCACTCTTCTCGGTGACCAAACCATGAGTGTAAGATCAAAGAGCGGTACTATCAGTAATGTGGAAATCACAGGAAGCTATAGCCTCATCCCTCTCCGCAAATGCTGCATCCTGAGTAATCAAAGTCTCTTCGATCTAAACATATGTTGCATCCCTGGCCGAGCGGATCTCATCTCGCTCTATAATAGTTGTGTCTCTGGCAGATCAGAGCTCCTCTCGCTCAATTAATCCAGCATCCATAGCGGCCCTGAGCCCATTTCTCTCTGCCAAAGCTAAATCTCTGTCAGACAAGGCAGTCAACATCTACGCTCTAGCCGAATCTCGCTCAAAGGTCATCCTGAATAGTAAGTTTGCTAAAGCCGGAGAATCCAGATCCTCCGTAGGCTCATCCTCAGTAGGAGAATCTAGATCCTCCATAGGCTCCTCCTCGTCGGAGACCACAATCGGAGATAAATGAGGCTCTGCTGCTGCAACTGCTGTCTCTACCTCCAACCATGCAGAATACTCCGGAGAACAACCCGAATGGCTACCAGAAAAATTAACCCTCTCTCGATGAGTCCAACACTCATATACTCTAACCAAGTCGGTGGATGACATAGAAGAAGCCGACATCCTTTGATCAGCAGACCCCTCCAAATGGTGCAAACTCTGCAGCTGATCAAACTGACACATAACTACAAAAGAATGATAGGTAGTCACTCCCCTCAAACCCTCTAGGGGAAAATAATGTAGGCCAGAAGCATGGGTGATGAAGCTATATGGGGACGCTAGCCCTGAGTATGGCAAGATCAAGAACGGATGCTCAATGTCCGACAAAAATGCCAACCATGACTCTGCATCAATGCACTCTGCAGGCTAAA
This sequence comes from Panax stipuleanatus, assembly GCA_020205555.1. NCBI lineage: Eukaryota > Viridiplantae > Streptophyta > Magnoliopsida > Apiales > Araliaceae > Panax > Panax stipuleanatus. The sequence goes on from CM035115.1 coordinate 47,206,409, forward strand.
AAGAGTAGGACATCCCTATATTATGGGAAAAATAATACCCATGATGCCTAAAAGATCATATTGGTCGGATATGGGACATCAGCCATATGTACAGCAAGACCAAACTGCCTCTGAAGAACCCCTCCGGGTGGGTAATACAGTAAGTGGCTGAACGCAGCGTCTCAGCCAATATCATCGTGATGAGGGTACTACCCTGTCTAAGGGCCCTAACCACGACTATCAATCCCACATCCAAATGATCCAAGCGAATCGACATATAGACGTATGCCACAATACACATCAGCAGAATATCTATCCTAGCCGCATGTCATGCCTCTTCTAAAATAACTAAATCCCTGACATGGTGATCATAGCTATCAATCTCACCAAAGCTCTCAATCAAGAAGTCAATCGAGATCACGCGCCCAGATATGATCTCGTTCGTGACTACGCTTTGGTAAAGACCTGGACAAAATCTCCAAATCACCTCAGAAAGGGTGTAGTAAGCCTAAAAACCTATGTCTTATTATTGTTCAATGCTCTATGCATCTCTAAGTCCTAAAACATGCATGGGTCAGTCAAAAATACTCAGTAAAGTTAAAACTGCATATTTTTCAAAAGATTAATCCTAAAACCTGCATGGGTCAGTCAGAAATCCCCAGTAGAGGCAAAATTGAATGTTCATTAAATACTCCACTTGTGGCACCCCAGGGTGGGTCCCACTTCCCCAGGTCCAGTTTGGTTCGAGTCAAAATGGAGTTTAACTGAGCTGCCAAGTCAAATCTGAAGAAAAATTGCTACGCAATTGAGCGGTTTGTCCTGAAAGTCTGCGTTTAAGCAGCGGGAATCTAACAGAAAGGGAAACCCAACAGAGACCCTTGGTATTCATCCCGGAGCTATGTTCGGGGATCAGCAAAGCTAACTACGAAAAAATTGCACAAAAAACTATGCAAAACTGCAGAAAACTGCCATTTTTGAAGTTCGGGTACAGACCTAAGCCAAGTTCAGCCGTTGGTTCCATTCCAACGAAGTTAGGGTACAGACCGAAGTCAAGTTCAACCGTTGGTTCCATTCCAATAAAGTTCGGGTACATACCGAAGCCAGTTCAACCGTTGGTTCCATTCCAGCAAAGTTCAGGTACAGAACGAAGCCAGTTCAGCCGTTGGTTCCATTCCAGCAAAATTCGAGTACAGACAAAAGCCAGTTCAACCGTTGGTTCCATTCCAGCAAAGTTCAGGTACAGACCGAAGCCAGTTAAATCGTTGGTTTAACTCCAGTGAAGTCCGGGTACAGACCGAACCCAGTTCAATCGTTGGTTCCATTCCAGCGAAGTTCGGGTACAGACCTAAGCCAGTTCAACCGTTGGTTCCATTCCAGCAAAGTTCGGGTACAAATCGAAGCCAGTTCAATCGTTGGTTCCATTCCAGCGAAGTTCAAATACAGACCGAAGTCAAGTTCAACTGTTGGTTCCATTCCAGTGAAGTTCGGGTACAGACCGAAGCCAGTTCAACCATTGGTTTAACTCCAGCGAAGTTCGGGTACAGACCAAAGCCAGTTCAACCGTTGGTTTAACTCCAGCGAAGTTCGAGTACAGACCAAAGCTAGTTCAGCTGTTGGTTCCATTCTAGCGAATTTCAGGTACAGACCGAAGCCAAGTTCAACCGTTAGTTCCATTCTAGCGAAGTTCGGGTACAGACCGAAGCCAGTTCAACCGTTGGTTCCATTCCAGCAAAGTTCGGGTACAGACCAAAGTCAAGTTCAACCGTTGGTTCTATTCCAATGAAGTTTGGGTATAGACCAAAGTCAAGTTCAGCCGTTGGTTCCATTCCAGCAAAGTTCGAGTACAGACCAACATCCAGTTCAGCCATTGACTCAACCCCAATGACGCTTCAACTGTCAGATTAGCCCCATGAGACATCGGGAGATGATCTAGGAGCAAAAGCCATATATTACTTCATCCCCACAGAGGACATATGATGGAATCTATTATACACATCCTCAAAGGGATTATTAGCCAGGATCGATGATGCATTCTCCTGTGGAAAACTACCAGTGCAAACTATCGTCCAGGTAGGTGTTAGAAGCTTCCGTTGAGGTAACTCGATAACCGGAAGCTATCCCCATGGACGAACTTTCAAAATGTGCAACAGCACATACGCAGAATATCGATTGATAGAGAAACCATTAGTCTCAAACCAAGGAAGCATCCATAATATTATCCCCATCAGAGTTAAGAAGGCTATCATGAATATCGTCATCCCTAGCAGAAAGTGATGAAAGCCGGCTTTTATAGCCTAACTCTGATAACCCATCGGGGAGGTCAATTAATGACAATCTTATTAACCTCAAGGGTCGTCATGGATAGCGTTACCCACAACAATCAATGACATGAAGCAATTTCGGCTGACCCTACCTCCTTAAAGGTATCTAACTTGCACAACAAGACTTTCAACGATCACATTTCAAGTGTCTAGCAATCTTTATCCTGCTCATTCCATTGCATTGCATGAACATGATAAAGAGGGGCATCTGTAGACACTCAAAATTTTTCTTGCCCCAATACTAACACTATAAGAGGGCAAAGTCGTCAATCAAAATTAACCCTGGTCCCGACACCGGGCTTTCAATCCAAACCCGGCCCCAATGCCGGTCCTCCAGTTCAAAACCTGCCACCAATGCTGGTCCTTCAACCTAAATCCGATCCCCAATATCGATAAACCTAAATTCGATCCTCAATATCGGTAAACCCAAATCCGATCCCCAATATCGGTAAACCTAAATCCGATCTCCAATATCAGTAAACCCAAATCCGATCCCCGATATCGGTAAACCCAAATTCGATCACCAATGTCGGTACTCAACCCAAATTCGATCACCAATATCGGTACTCCAGTCAAATCTGATCACCAATGTCGATACTCCAGTCAAATCCGATCATCAATATCGGTACTCCATTCAGCTCTGATCGTCAATCAGACCGTCAATCCATCTCCGATCTCCAATCGAACCGTCTATCTAGCTCCGATCATTAATCGGCCCGTCAATCCAACTCCGATCGTCAATTGGACCGCCAATCCAGCTCCGATCTCTAATCGGACAGTCTATCTAGCTCCGATCATTAATCAGACCGACAATCCAACTCCTATCATTAATCGCACCGTCTATCTAGCTCTGATCATCAATCGGACCGCCAAATCAACTCCGATCTCTAATCGGACAGTCAGATCAACCCCGATCTAAATATCGGGCCGTCAGCTCAAACTCGATCACCAATATCGGTAAACCCAATATCGGTAAACCCAAATCCGATCCCCAATATCGGTAAACCCAAATCCGATCACCAATATCGATACTCCAGTCAAATTCAATCACCAATGTCGTACTCTAATCAAATTCAATCACCAATGTTAGTACTCCAGTAAAATCCGATCACCAATATCGGTACTCCATTCAGCTCCGATCGTCAATCGGACCATCAATCCAGCTCCGATCTCCAATTAGACCGTCTATCTAGCTCTGATAGTTAATCAGACCGTCAATTTAACTCTGATCGTCAATCAGATAGTTAATCCAGCTTCGATCTCCAATCGGACCTTCTATCTAGCTCCGATCATTAATCGGGCCATCAATCCAACTCCGATCATCAATTGGACCGTCTATCTAGCTCTGATTGTCAATGGGACAGTCAATCCAGCTCTGATCGTCAATCCGACCATCTATCCAACTCCGATCATTAATCAGACCATCTATCCAGCTCCGATCACCAATCAAACTGTCTATCCAGCTCCGATATCCAATCGGATCGTCTATCCAGCTCTGATCATTAATTGGACCGTCAAATCAACTCTGATCTCCAATCGGACCGTCAGATCAATCCCGATCTCAATATCGGGCCGTCAGCTCAAACTCGGTCACCAATATCGGGACAACCACAGCCCCGATCAATTATATCGGGATGTCAACTCAGCCCCGATCTTAATCCGGGAGGTACAGATCAGCCCCGACAGTAACCCAGGAAGTGCAGGTCATTCCCGACAGCAACCCGGGAAGTCAGGACATCCTCAGGAACAAACCTGAAGCATCACAACACCTCCAAAAGAAAACCTAGAATGACCACGTCAGCTTCAAGTGCAACATTGAGGACGAACAGGCACGATTGGGATCCAAATCTTGGAAACAAGTCCCGGAAGTCGACCAAAGGTTGTACTGACACTACAGGCAGCCCCGGGAGATGCAAAACGGTCATTTTATCAACTCTCAGCCAATTCAATCAAACTCAAGCCTAATTGATGCCAACAAAGTCAGAAAAAACCATAACAACGATCCGAAGTGCAAACAACGCAAGACAGCTCAACGGACAAACTGCGGGGAATCGAAGACCTGGTTATGAACCCGTCTTCTTGGACCCAGAAAATGTTTTATCCCATGTCATTGTGACACTCTCAGTGAGGGCTTTCTAAAAAGGTATCGCAAGCCTCAAACGGACGCTCCGATCAAAAGTTAGAAAGTTTTGACTTCAACTGTGCGTTGTCCAGAGTGCACGTACTTTGAGACAATGCAACCCGGCACTGCGGGCCCCACCAGGGGAGCCGCACCTCTATCTGCGGCAATAACAGGTAGAGTGGAGGCTCCCTGGCCTATAAATAAACGTTCCTCCCTTCATTTTCAAGAATTTAAAAACGCAGCGAAGCCCTGCTAGTTTGGTTTTCTGACTTTTACACCTCTTCCAAACCCAAATATTTTCACTCTAACACGTAGATATACCTGTATACTATCACATATCAGAAAATAACCGGTAGATTTGGACGTATAAAGCCTATGATTTGGCAAAAAGCCCGTGTAGCAGCCTATTGTATGTATTTTCACGATCAGAAAGTGAATATTACTTCTTCATACTTTTATACACTTGCACGTTAAGTTTTGCTTTCTAAAAATACCCGAAACTTAGTTCCGTAGCCGTTTTTGTCAAAATTTGATACATTTTTGTGCATAAACTAATTTTCTGGCATTTCTACAACTCGAATTGACGATCTGTCAGCTCCAGCAGCTTCAATGCACTAACTCTTCATTTTGGCAACTTCGCCGGACTGGGTTATCTTTCCAGTCCAGATTTGGCCCTTTTTTGTATATATTTAACTGTATATATACTAACATTTCAATTCTGTCAAGCCCGGATGTCAAATCCGAGGTAGTTTACCGCTTTTATATATATTTACGCATATATAAGCGATTTTCACCATCACTGGGTTCTCTTCCCAGTCTTGGTTAACTATATTTCTGTCAATATATATATATATATATATATATATATATATATATATATATATCAATTCCAGTCCGGGCAACGGCGTGAACCCATCGCCCTTTATACTATTTTTGCACTCTTCATCATACTGGGTGATCTCCCCAGTCACTGGTTGACTACTTTTCTGCAATTTACATTCCAGTCTAGCCTGGACTATTTCGTGGCCTTTATACTACTTTTGCACACTTCACCATTACTAGGTTATCTTCCCAGTCCCTGGTTGACTACTTTTCTGTGCATTTACATTCCAGTTCGGCCTGGATCATTCTATGGCCTTTTTACTGTTTTTAAATATATTTATGCATATATAAGCAGCCTTCACCACCACTGGGTTCTCTTCCCAGTCTTGGTTGACTACGTTTCTGTCAATATATATATATTAATTCCAGTCCGGACACCGACGTGAAAACCCATCGCCCTCTACAGCTTTTATATATAACTGTATATATATATATATACAGTTACTCGCTTTCTATTCAACTGCTGCGTTAAATATTCATTTTATATGAATTGGCACTGACATATCTACGGGTGGACTAGATTTATTTAAATCTCGTCAATTCTAGTTTTCAAACGGTTCAAAACCTCCAGACTGAACCGGGAAGCTAGAATGGCTGAGATTTCCTTAAATCTATCTTTCTTTCTAGTTTCAGCTTCAAAAGCAATCTCGCGTCCCTTAGATCGCTATCTAGTGGGAACGAGATGCTTCGGCCGTGCGGACCGGGATTTACTGAATAAATCCTCGGTTCTGGAATTTCGGGATATATATCTGTTTCTGTACAAATTTGAACTGTGTAGGTTTGGTTACTCATATGTGAGCCTAGGAATCGTGGGATTCATGATCAAACTGATCAGAATCTGATTCCCACGATGGAAAAACTCTGATTTACAAATGTACCCTGCCAATTTTTCTGTAGAAATGTACATGTAAACAAACCTTAAAACGGTTATCCGGATTTAAGGTCTCAATATAATGAAAAAATGTGAATTTCCATGTCAGCGTCCCTCCGATGGTTTTCATGCCCATGAGGAGACCGACACTTGTCTATTTTCTGGTCGAGGATGCTTCGCAGCCCAACAAATCATCATTCACATGCAGCCTTAAGGCTATAAAGATAAAATTGGAAGTATCAACAGGCTTTAAGTCCTATGTTAGCGTAAGTTCAAAACATCATTTTCAATTCAATCAAAAGAAAAGCTTTTCAAAGAAAATCAAATTAAATGCTTTTGTAAATCAAATCAAAGACTGATTTTCAAATCAAATCAAAGACTTATTTTCAAATCAAATCAAACCCTTCGTATATAGGTTCAATGAAGCAAAGCACTACTTTCAAATCAATCAAATCAATAGGCCCAATTTTCAAACAGCATTCACTCATGCATTCCAGTTTTAAAGGAAAATATTGAAAAGATGTGGTACCTTGTTTATACGGGAGTTGTGGGGTGCCTAACACCTTCCCCACACTTAACCAAGCCCCCAAGCTCAAACTTTATGTTCAAAGATCAAGTCTCGACAGTGTCCAGCAATTGGGCCTCTTTCAAATAAAACTCGATTGAGTTGGTACAACCATTTCAAATCTACCAACTGGCAACTCTGTAAAAACATTCAAATCGTCGACATGATACATGTTGGCCTTTTTCCTAAAAAACCCTTCAAAAAATTTTTCCTAAATAAAAAAAGTGAGGGTAGAGAGAACTTAGGAAAAGAGATTAAAAGATCCGGGTTGTGACCCAACTCGTGGATTTTTTAAACTGACGTCGACACATGTCATACTCCTTCCAGCCAGCGGAGTGTTCAGATGCAGCAACATGGTCAGCCTTTTTATCAGATATTGAGCATCCCTTTTCGATTTTACCATGCTCAGGGCTTGTCTCCCCTTATAGCTTCATCACCCATACAGTCGGCACGGATTATTTGCCCCTAGCGGGATTGAGAGGGGTGACCACTTATCATCTGTTGGCAGTTATGGGTCAGTTTGATCAGTTCCAGAGCCTTCACCAGTTTGAGGGAGCCATTGATCAGTGGATATCAGCTTCATCTTTGTCGTCAGCTAACCTGATCAGGATTTATAAGTGTTAGACTCATAGGGAGAGGGTTGATTTCTCTACTAGCCATCCAGATCGTTCTCCAGAGTATTCGGCATGGTTGGAGTCCGATATAGCAGCTGCTGTAGTTTTCCAGCCAGCTCCGAGTGTTGATTCAAATGAGGAGGAGCCTATGGAGGATCCAGCTTCTCCCACGGAGGATGATTTGTTTACCGTCTTGACAGCGGCTTTAGTTAGTGACCCTCCGAGCATCCCTGCTGAGACAGATCTAGCTATTGCTGATTCACTAGCTCGGATGACTTGAGAGAGATCAGGCTAGAGCGTTGATGTTGGCAGCCCTTTCTAGCAGAGACACAGCTTTTGCTGCGAGAGACGACGCTCTAGCTACTCGGGATGTAGCATTGGTTGAGAGAGACGAGGCTCGATCTACCCGAGATGCAGCTCTTGAGGAGAGAGATGAGGTTCAATCTATCCGAGATGCAGCCTTTGAGGAGATTGAGGAGGTCTTTGTTGCCCGAGATGATGCTTATGCTGAGAGGGATGAGGTCATAGCTACCCGAGATGTCTATATTGTAGACAGCATAGCACTCCGATCATATACACACAGTCTGGTGGCAGATATGAGCACTTTTATAGATGGTCATAGTAGCACCATACAGATGGCTGTGGATGTTCTTGATCGTATGGAGACTGAAGGTATTGAGCTTGCAGCTGCTCCTCCATCTTCAGATAGGGATGCCATGTTGGCACTGCTATCCCGCTTGTCCATGGGTCCATAGACTAGCTTTATTTTTCCTGCACATACTAGATCAGCCATTTTTATCATGTACAGGACACCATGTATATATTAAATAGTATTATATATCAGAGAAATATATTTTAATTCAGTTCCCTGTTGGGTATGTATTTTCATTGCTGAGTGCTTACCACTTCTTTCATGACTTGATGTTGTTGATGTATCACGAGCTTCTCCTTGATGGATGCATAGTGAGATGTCGGAGAATATCTCAGCAGGGCCTGTTGACCAGGGAGACTTGATAGTATTTGGGTTTTTTAGGGTTTCGGTGTCTTGTGACTTATTCTTATTGGTTTTTTCTTTGATGGTCACACCGCACCATGAATGGCTGCTTACGTACTCTCGGCTTGAGGGAGATCAGGTCATTCATAGTTCAAGTTTTGAGTGAGAGGTTTGAGAACTATTTCTTTTAGGTTTGGTTTGATAGGTTTTTTTTTGAACTTTTTATTTGGTTTGACCGCACCGGGAATGGCTTCCTACGTACTCCCGGGTGGAGGGAGATCAGGTCATTCGTAGTTCGATCTTCTAGTGAAAACTCGAACTGATTTGATCGATTTGCATGACCAGGATGATGGCTGGCATATGTTTTAGACATAGTATCTTTTCACGATGTCTGAGTTGATAAGATGGGGAAATTCGCTCCCGTCCATCTCTTGCAATTTGATAGCTCCTCCTGTCAACACTTCTTTGACAATGAAAGGACCTTCCCAATTCGGGGTGAACTTTCCTTTGGCTTCATCTTGATTGGCCAAAACTTTCTTCAATACCAAGTCATTTTCTTTGAATTACTGGATTCGAACTTTCTTGTTGTATGATCGAGCAATCCTTAGCTGATATAATTGTCCGTGGAAAATGGTTGTAGCCCTCTTCTCATCTATCAGGGACAGTTGGTGGTACCGCTCTTGCAACCACTGATCTTCTTCCATCTGAGCGTCTATTAACACTCTCAAGGACTCCATTTTTACTTCTATGGGCAGTACTGGTTCCATGCCATAGACCAATGAATAGGGGGTAGCCCTAGTAGATGTACGCATTGACGTCCTGTATGATAACAGAGTCAGAGGCAACAGGTCAGGCCATTCTTTGCGATTGGAGGACATTTTCTGCATGATCTTCTTGATATTCTTGTTGGCTGCTTCAACAGCACCATTCATCTTGGGTCGGTAGATGACGGAATTGAGATGTTTAATATGAAACTTGCTGCATAAATCTCCTCATCTGATTGTTTAGGTTCTTGGCGTTGTCTAAGATGATCACCTCCGGCTATTCGTATCGATAGACGATATTGTTTCTGATGAAAATTACCTCCTTGGTAACTTTGGAAAAAGAGGCAGCTTCAACCCACTTGGTGAAATAATCGGTCATGGTGAAGATGAATCGATGTCCGTTGCTGGCTTTGGGTTCTATCGGCACAATCACATCCATTCCCCACATGGAGAAAGGCCATGGCGAATATATATTATGCAGCTCATTTGGAGGAGCGTGAATAGCATTTCCGTGGACTTGGCATTGGTAGCATCTGCTGACGTGATCATCACAATCAGCTTTGAGAGAGACCCAGTAATGCCCTGTTCTTAATATCTTCTTGGCCAGCAAATGACCGCTCATGTGTGGACCATAGACTCCACCGTGGACTTCATCCATTAATCTTTGAACTTGCTCTTTATCGAAACATCTTACAAGGCCTATTCCAGCATCCCTCTTATAGAGTGCATCTCCGCTCAGATAGAACTTCATAGCCATTTTGTGAATTCGCTTCTTTTCGACTTGGCTTGCCCAGCGGGTGTAGATCCATCTCGGAGATATTCCTTGATGTCTTGATACCAAAGCTGATTGATAGGAGGTATTTCATATGATACTTCTCCAATATAATTCCCGTATGTCGAGGCCTTTTGGTTTGTGAATTTGAGGTCGGGAATTCCCCTCCTAACAGATATGTGGATCAGGGAAGCCAAAGTTGCCAATGCATCCTTAAAGTCATTCCTTCCTCGAGGGATGTGGATGAAGGTTATCTCCTCAAACTCCATAGATATGTTGATAACCTGCCAGTGATAGGGTAGCAAATGCAATTCTTTGGTATGATATGTTGGGTTTGTACGAAATCGTGACGCAATCAAATTGCAAAAATTAGCGGAAGCATGGTATATCAGAGTTTAAAAAATTTCTACAAAACCATTACCCGGATCATCCTTTATGCAAATTATTAATTTAAAACGATAAATAAGAAGTTATGGAATCATACCCTTGTAGAACGAAGCTTCCACAGGTACTAGTTCAACTCCTTGTTCTTCGTGATCTCCTTGAATTTCCGGGTTAGATTCCTTCCTTTGATCAACGTTAGCCACCCAAGTGTTTGGCCTCTAGAGGTGATCCACCAAGGAAGATGAATTATCAAGAAGGAGGGTGTTTGGCTTAACCTTAGTTTTCTATCCTCTATAGAAAAGGAGTACTCTCCAACAATTGGAATTGCATCAATCTAATATCTATTATAAGACTTCTCTTATATAGACATTGGTCAACCCTTCTAATCCTATTAGACATGGGATTTCTTTTAATTAATTAAACTTCTAATCCTATTAGACATGGGATTTCTTTTAATTAATTAAACTCCTTTAATTAATTTAGGCTTCCCACCACATGGGAATAATTAATTAAATTCATTTAATTAATTTGTCTCCTAATCTTATTAGGAATAAATGAGAGTACTAAATATTAAATTAATTACTAAACTCCTTTAGAAATTAAAATAATAATAATTGTAATAATATTAATAAGACTCCTCTTATTAATTTATATTTAATATTTCCAAAATATTAAATAATAAACATTAAGCTATTTAATTTATTCTATCACCATAGATTAAATTAATTATACTTAATGCATTATTACGATTATGCCATTACCTTCTTAAATAATTATTCTTCCTTTTATGGTGTGACCCTTTAGGTTCTCCATATTAAACCGGTTGTGAATAAATCAATTAAAACAATTTTAATCTTATTTAAATAAATAAATTAAACTAATAATTTATTTAAATAAATAATATTTATTCTACAATAGGGATAAGCCTCCCTAGCGATCAACGACTTTCCAGATAATATAGATTTCAACATTAATCATAAAAGAACCTGTGAGTTAATAGTTACCATACAATTCAATCCTTCCACCATACAATGTCCCAATTAAATATAAGACATGGATTTACTGTCAAGTCTTATTTTATTTAATTATATGTATTTCGATTAGAAAATGCACAACTCCAAATAATGCAAATTAAAAACTCCTTTCTAATTTCATTTCACCTTGGCCAAGGATTCCTGGGTTGTCATTTAACGAATCACATGGGACATATCTCCTCTTTTACTAGAGGTGGTAGATTCTTTATTGATCATTCATTATCTCCATATGTAACTCATTATACCCAAGCATACCCTATATATGCCTTAAAAGGTCTTAAGGAATAAGTCAAAGTATAATTTGTTACATACAAGATACTATGATGATCTCAAGTCCAATGATCACTTGTACTACTATCACATTAGGAATTCCTATTGACATGCGAGTAAAACTCCATTAGGTATTCCATAGCGAATCACGTTCAGTGAACTTATTCTTCAATAAGCACCTACATACTTGCTTTAGTGTCTCCACACAAATGATCATGAGATCAATCATCCTCATCCAATGAGCAAGCAACATATGTACCAATCTATCCGGATTTACTAATCCCCTTTTTAGTAATCCCACGATTGGGAACTATTTAAGTTTTAAAACTTTCTAAGAATTTAGATCTCATTAGCATGATCATCATCATGATTCTAAAAGCATTGCTTAAAACTATGGGTTATTTACATATTATAAAAACAGCAACATGTAGATAATTAAATGCCTGTAATAAATGATTATTTCATTAATAAATAAATAAGATTGTTTACAAAGTACGTGCTTTATCATCATACATGATTGGCTTGTATGCACACTACTATCAATCTCCCACTTGCACTAAAGCCAATCGCCATGGTATCTCATACCCATCTTCTCTAAGTGACGATCAAACTGCTGTTGTGTTAAAGCTTTAGTAAATGGATCTGCAATGTTGTCTTGAGAGTCTACACGCTCCAAGGTGACGTCTCCTCTTTCAATGATCTCCCTGATCAAATGAAATCGCCGCAACACGTGTTTAGATTTCTGATGAGACCTCGGTTCCTTAGCCTGTGCAACTGCTCCTGTGTTGTCACAGTAAATGGGAACTGCTTCTCCAATGCTAGGAACCACACCAAGTTCAGTTATGAACTTCTTCATCCAAACAGCTTCCTTTGCAGCTTCACTTGCAGCTATATACTCTGCCTCTATCACTGAATCAGCAACTGTTTGCTGCTTGGAACTCTTCCAACTCACTGCGCCTCCGTTCAAGGTAAAAACATACCCCGAAACAGATTTACTGTCATCTTGGTCCGTTTGAAAACTTGAGTCTGTGAAGCCCTCGAGTTTTAATTCAGACCCACCGTAGACAAGAAAAATATCCTTAGTCCTTCTCAAGTATTTTAGGATATTCTTCACTGCCTTCCAGTGCTCTTCTCCTGGATTCGACTGGTATCTGCTCATTACACTAAGTGAATGAGCAACATCCGGTCTAGTACATATCATACCGTACATGATAGATCCTATTGCAGAAGCATAAGGGATCTTACTCATTCGGTCTCTCTCCTCAAGTGTCTTTGGGGCCTGTTTCTTGGAGAGATGTATTCCATGGCTCATCGGCATGAGTCCTCTTTTGGAATCTTCCATGCTAAATCTATTTAGCATTGCATCAATGTACGTTCCTTGGGATAAACCAAGCATCCTTTTAGATCTATCTCTATAGATCTTTATCCCCAAAATATAGGATGCTTCTCCCAAGTCCTTCATGGAGAAGTGTTTAGATAACCAGATTTTAATTGATTGTAGCATAGGAATGTCATTCCCTATCAGTAATATATCATCAACATATAATACAAGGAATGAAACTGCGCTCCCACTAACCTTCTTGTACACACATGGTTCATCGTCATTTTTGATAAAATCAAACTCTTTGATTGTCTCATCAAAACGAATGTTCCATCTACGAGAAGCTTGCTTCAATCCATAAATGGATCGTTGCAGCTTACAGACTTGATTTATTCCAACCTTTGAAACAAATCCCTCTGGCTGTGTCATATACACATCCTCCTCAAGTTTCCCATTGAGGAAGGCCGTTTTCACGTCCATCTGCCAGATCTCATAGTCGTTATAAGCTGCAATCGCAAGCAAAATCCGAATGGACTTGAGCATAGCTACTGGTGAAAAGGTTTCATCATAATCAACTCCTTGTCTTTGTTTGAAACCTTTTGCAACCAGTCGGGCCTTATAGGTCTCCACCTTGCCGTCCGCTCCAGTCTTTCTTTTAAAGACCCATTTACACCCAATAGGCTTAATGCCTTCAGGTGGTGAAACCAAAGTCCATACTTTGTTTTCATACATGGAGTCCATTTCGGATTTCATGGCTTCAAGCCATTTCCCTGAGTGTTTATTACTCATGGCCTGTTCGTAATTCAATGGATCATCATCATTCATGATGCGTACCTCATCGTCATCCTCTACAACGAATCCATACCTCTCAGGTATCTTCGGTACTCTTCCAGATTTACGAACAGGGTGTGGTATAGTAGGTTCTTCTACTTGGTCAGGTACCTGACTTTGATCCGTGGTAATTTGTGGTTCTTGAGCTTCTTCAAGATATATCTTACTCCCACTGACCCCTTCATGGATAAACTCCTTTTCCAAGAAGGCAGCATGTTTCGCAACAAACACCTTTTGATCAGTTGGATGATAGAAATAATACCCTACAGTTTCTTTAGGGTATCCCACAAATCTACACTTTTCGGATTTAGTCTGTAGCTTATCATGTTCAAACTTTTTGACATAAGCTGGACAACCCCAAGTCTTAACATGCTTAAGATTTGGTTTCCTTCCCTTCCACATCTCATATGGAGTCTTTGGGGCGGATTTGGTAGGTACCTTGTTAAGTAGGTATGCAGCCGTTTCTAGGGCATATCCCCAGAAGGAAATTGGAAGGTCGGTAAAACTCATCATGGATCGAACCATGTCTAACAGTGTTCGATTTCTCCTTTCAGATACTCCATTTAACTGTGGTGTACCTGGAGGAGTCCATTGTGAGATTATACCATTTTCTTTGAGACAATTGAGAAACTCACTGCTTAAGTATTCTCCGCCTCGATCTGATCGAAGTATCTTTATACTCTTGCCCGTTCGTTTCTCTACTTCACTTCTGAACTCTTTGAACTTTTCAAATGATTCTGATTTGTATTTCATTAAATACACATATCCAAATCTTGAGTGATCATCAGTGAAAGTAATAAAATAAGAATACCCACCCCGTGCACTTGTTGTCATAGGCCCACAAACGTCTGTGTGAATCAATGTCAACAACTCTGTAACTCTTTCTCCTCTTCCACTAAAAGGAGCTTTAGTCATTTTACCCATGAGACAAGATTCACAAGTTGGATATGATTCATAATCGGATAGCTCGAGGAGCCCATCTTTATGCAACTTGGATAATCTTGTTTCATTGATATGACCGAGTCTACAGTGCCACATGTAGGTATAATTAATATCATCTCTTTTCCTTTTCTTAGTTTGTTCAATTTGAAATATATTTTCTTGTAAGTCAAGTGTATAAAGTCCATTTCGCAAATTTCCAATACCATATAAAGCATCGTCTTTATAAATAGAACAACTATTGTTCTTTATAACAACGTTAAATCCTTCCATATCCAATACAGAAATTGAAATAATGTTTTTAATAATATTCGGAACATAATAACAATTATTAAGATAAATGGACTTGCCCGAAGGCATTGCTAAATAATAAGTTCCTACAGCTAATGCAGCAACCTTTGCTCCATTCCCTACTCGTAGGATCACCTCATCATTGTTCAGCTTTCTACTTCTGACCAGTCCCTTCACATTATTACATATGTGAGAACCACAGCCGGTATCCAATACCCAAGTAGAATTTTGACTTTCTGAAAAATTAATTTCAATCATGAACAAACCTTGATTGGAAGTCGAAGCTTCTCCAAGCTTCTTGTCTGCCAGAAACTTCTTGCAGTTTTTCTTCCAATGACCCGGCTCGTTGCAATGGAAGCACATTCCTTTGCTAGCTGGATCAGATTTCTTTTGTTCCTTTATGTTCACCTTGCCCTTGGTCATCCGAGATCGGAAGAGCTCCTTAGATATCTCATATCTAACAGTCCTACTTTGTTCACCATACAACTCCTTGAGGTGAATCAACATAGTAGGAGCATCCATGTTTTCTTGCTGACGCTGAAGCTCGTTATTCATGGATGCGAGCATGATGCATTGAGCTACAGATGCATCATCTTGCCACTTTACAATGGTGGCAATCTCTTCCTCAGAGGTTGTTTCTGGAACAGTTCTAGGGACATGTGAGCTTAGGACATAAGAAATCTTTTCAGTAGTGAGAACTATTCTCAGATTTCTTGGCCAGTCCGTATAATTCGGCCCGGTAAGCTTATTAGCATCAAGTATGCTTCGCAGTGAAATTAGTGATTTTGACATTTTTAAAATTCTGCATGTGAAAAACAACATTTTAGCAAACATTCATTTTATTAATTTTGCATACCAAAATAAATTTAGGTCTTTATTTTAAATTGGTATCTCCCACTATTTTTATCAAACTATATTACCCTCACTTATATAGTTCGGCAACATCTAATTAAAAATTTGCTAGTGAGAATAAGGATCCCATTTCAAATGTATATAACCTTGTGGATAGCACAACAAGCGATATACAAATAAATAGGTAGACAACTCTTGTCAATTACATCACCATGTAATTCTTTTTATTTTGCCTCTTAAATCATAATGGTCAAGTGTGTGCACATCCGAACTAAAATAATTTAAGTTAAGTCCAGCCTAGCACTTTCATAAATTCAAAAAAGAAAAATGTTCGTCCTTGTGGATAGCACAACAAGACTAGATCGTTCAATTTTCTTGATAAGCATCAAATGTGATTAATTAACATCTTAAATACGCAATACTCGCCTTGTGGATAGCACAACAAGCTCATATTAAATATCTAATACTCTATTAATTTATCATGCTAGAAGGCGACGTTCGATATTCCAAATATCATTTGAACACTTCGGACTTAATATTATTTCTTTGAGGGATTTGTTATTATTAGTCTCATCTTTGTTTAGCGCGCATGCACATATATATATAAAATACGCGTCATTTTATTAAACATGCGAAGCATGTTTGCATAAAATATAATATATATAATATTTAGCATGCAATATAGAATACTATATTCTACCCGGATTGATTATGGACTTTTATTCTAGTTTGGTTCACTAGAGCCACCAAGTGAACCAAAAGGTCAAACCTAGGGGTGCAAGAATTTAAATTTAAACGTAACTATTACATTTAAACCCGGGCTCCATACAAACGGGTCTTCACGCGCTCCTTGCTCCTTGGTCTCTAATTTTTAAAGATAATTCTAACTATTTCTATTACATTAAACTATTTAATTTAAATAGAAACCTTGATCAACAGTCAAGGGGAAGTACATAGGAGGGAGATAGAATTTTACATCAAGAAAAAAAATTAGAGAAGACGAGGTACGCAGACCCCATTTAATAAAACCCATTCATTCAAGCATTCAACTAAAATAAAATCCAATCACATTGGTCAAATAGTCCATAATCAATCCCCATTTATTTTCATACATATCACCATATATATTAATAAATAAATATTCATCTCATGAATTAAAACATTCCATATATATATGAGTATCATTTAATGGGCAATTTTAAATTGCATGAAATCCAATTTCAAGATTAAAATAAACTCTTTATTTTAATTATAAAATTATTTAGAATATAATATATAAATATATCATATTTATTTATTTTTTAAAAAAAATCACCTTCTTTTATTAAAAGAGTCCTGCAGGTTTACTAAAAAAGTCCTTTCTTGATGGGTCACATTCTTTTTGGAGTAAGAAAGAGACAACACCTTTTCTTTGCAGAATTCAAGATTAGCACCAAAAAAAAAATTATGATTCTTCCCAAAAAAAGTCTTCTTTTTTTTTCTTTTTTTTCTTTTTTTTTTTCTTAAAAAATATAATTTTATACAATAAAATTATGCCCAATAAATTATTTTAAATACATACCCATATGTATATGAAATCAAAAATAAATTAATAATTGCATAAAGATTTGGCTCTGATGCCACTGTTGGGTTTGTACGAAATCGTGACGCAATCAAATTGCAAAAATTAGCGGAAGCATGGTATATCAGAGTTTAAAAAATTTCTACAAAACCATTACCCGGATCATCCTTTATGCAAATTATTAATTTAAAACGATAAATAAGAAGTTATGGAATCATACCCTTGTAGAACGAAGCTTCCACAGGTACTAGTTCAACTCCTTGTTCTTCGTGATCTCCTTGAATTTCCGGGTTAGATTCCTTCCTTTGATCAACGTTAGCCACCCAAGTGTTTGGCCTCTAGAGGTGATCCACCAAGGAAGATGAATTATCAAGAAGGAGGGTGTTTGGCTTAACCTTAGTTTTCTATCCTCTATAGAAAAGGAGTACTCTCCAACAATTGGAATTGCATCAATCTAATATCTATTATAAGACTTCTCTTATATAGACATTGGTCAACCCTTCTAATCCTATTAGACATGGGATTTCTTTTAATTAATTAAACTCCTTTAATTAATTTAGGCTTCCCACCACATGGGAATAATTAATTAAATTCATTTAATTAATTTGTCTCCTAATCTTATTAGGAATAAATGAGAGTACTAAATATTAAATTAATTACTAAACTCCTTTAGAAATTAAAATAATAATAATTGTAATAATATTAATAAGACTCCTCTTATTAATTTATATTTAATATTTCCAAAATATTAAATAATAAAAATTAAGCTATTTAATTTATTCTATCACCATAGATTAAATTAATTATACTTAATGCATTATTACGATTATGCCATTACCTTCTTAAATAATTATTCTTCCTTTTATGGTGTGACCCTTTAGGTTCTCCATATTAAACCGGTTGTGAATAAATCAATTAAAACAATTTTAATCTTATTTAAATAAATAAATTAAACTAATAATTTATTTAAATAAATAATATTTATTCTACAATAGGGATAAGCCTCCCTAGCGATCAACGACTTTCCAGATAATATAGATTTCAACATTAATCATAAAAGAACCTGTGAGTTAATAGTTACCGTACAATTCAATCCTTCCACCATACAATGTCCCAATTAAATATAAGACATGGATTTACTGTCAAGTCTTATTTTATTTAATTATATGTATTTCGATTAGAAAATGCACAACTCCAAATAATGCAAATTAAAAACTCCTTTCTAATTTCATTTCACCTTGGCCAAGGATTCCTGGGTTGTCATTTAACGAATCACATGGGACATATCTCCTCTTTTACTAGAGGTGGTAGATTCTTTATTGATCATTCATTATCTCCATATGTAACTCATTATACCCAAGCATACCCTATATATGCCTTAAAAGGTCTTAAGGAATAAGTCAAAGTATAATTTGTTACATACAAGATACTATGATGATCTCAAGTCCAAGGATCACTTGTACTACTATCACATTAGGAATTCCTATTGACATGCGAGTAAAACTCCATTAGGTATTCCATAGCGAATCACGTTCAGTGAACTTATTCTTCAATAAGCACCTACATACTTGCTTTAGTGTCTCCACACAAATGATCATGAGATCAATCATCCTCATCCAATGAGCAAGCAACATATGTACCAATCTATCCGGATTTACTAATCCCCTTTTTAGTAATCCCACGATTGGGAACTATTTAAGTTTTAAAACTTTCTAAGAATTTAGATCTCATTAGCATGATCATCATCATGATTCTAAAAGCATTGCTTAAAACTATGGGTTATTTACATATTATAAAAACAGCAACATGTAGATAATTAAATGCCTGTAATAAATGAATATTTCATTAATAAATAAATAAGATTGTTTACAAAGTACGTGCTTTATCATCATACATGATTGGCTTGTATGCACACTACTATCATGATATGCCCTAGTGGTTTGTCTGATAACCAACTCAGAATCTCCAAAGACTAATAGACGCTTGATACCCATGGACTGGGCTAATTGTAACCCCATTATGCAGCCTTCATACTCAGTTGTGTTGTTGGTGTTGACAAACTGCAACTTGGTAGCCATAGGATACTGTTCTCCTGTACCAGAGACAAGGACTGCCTCAGCTCCGGCACCTTCCATATTCACCGCTCTATCGAAATATATTTTCTAGGGGACTGTATTCTCTTGAAGGTCTTGCTGAACTGTCATGATTCCATCGTCCTGGGAATAAGTTTCCAAAGGTTCGAAATCCCCTGACGATGCTTGGACGAGTTGATCTGTAATGCCCTAACCCTTGATGGACTTCTGAGTCACGTAAACAATGTCGAATTATTGGAGTATCAACTTCCATTTGGATAATCGACAATTCAATATTAGTTTGTTGAATACATATTTTAGTGGATCCATGCGGGATATGAGGTAGGTCGTATGCCCATGTAGATAGTGTTGTAACCTCATGGCGGTCCATGCCAATGCACAACATGTATTTTCAATCAGCGTGTACTTCTGTTAGCCGCTACTGAATCTTTTGTTGATGTAGTAGATATCTCTCTCCTTGCTACTATCATCTTTCTGTCCTAGCATACAGCCCATTGTGTTGGTATTGACAAATAGGTACATAAATAGGGGAACTTCATCCCTCGGGGGTACCAAGACAGGCGCTTCGATCAGCTGCTTTTTGATAGAAAGGAAAGCTTTTTGGCAATCCTCATTCCATTTCGTGGAGGAATCCTTCCTTAGTAGCTTGAAGATGGGTTCACAAGTCGTTGTGAGCTGGGTAATAAATCGACTTATAAAATTGATCCTCCCCAAGAACCCGCAGATCTCCTTCTCTATTCGAGGTACTGGCATGTCCGTGATGGCTTTAATCTTGGCGGGATCCAGCTCAATGCCACTATTGCTTACCAAAACTCCCAGCAACTTGCCCAATTTGACACCGAAAGCGCTTTGGTCGGATTCAGCTTGAGATTGTACTTACGCAACCTGTTGAACAGCTTCCTGGGATGGTTGATGTGATCATCCTCCTTCCGAGATTTGATAATGATGTCATCCATATAAACCTCTATCTCCTTATGCATCATGTCGTGGAACAGGGCCATCGTGGCTCGCTGAAATATGGCTCCTGCATTGATAAGGCCAAATGATAAACGTCTGTAGTAGAAGGTTCCCCATGTAGTGATGAAAGATGTCTTCTCACTGTCCACTCTAGTGACCATGATTTGATGGTAACCAGCAAAGCAATCCATAAAAGAATACATGTCGTACTGTACTGTATTATCTATCAGGATGTGGATGAAAGGTACTGTGACACCCCCAAATCCGGGTACTTTAATTCCACGAAATTTGGTGTTCACTGTACAAATATTATCTATCTATCTACCCATAATAAATGTAAACCATGTAATAGATAGAAATAAATCCTCCCCTTATGGGGTTACAACATCTTAATAATAAATACAATCCCAGGTCATACTAATCTTAAACATCTGTGCGGAAACATAAACAAATAAATAAGTCTTAAACATCTTTAACACAAGTCTTAAACAATGACATATCAAATAAACAACAAGTCTTCATCACTTGTTAACCTTGCCTTTGCCTTTGCCTTTGCTAGAAGAAGGCTCGTCGGACCTTTTGTTCTTAACTGCAATGTTATTATTACGCAAGAGTGAGCACGATTGCCCACAAGTATAACAATATAACAATATAATAACATGCGAGTGAATCAAAGACTTCTGAATAATGAAAACTCGACTTTTGAATCAAGAATGAATAACAAGAATCAAAAGAACATCTAAGGGTCATAAGACCTCGAACTATATCCTAGGTTGTAAAGTGTTTATACTTTAAACCTTTAACATTCATAAGACTATGGACTCTACTTCTCGTACTTAGGGGGATCAGCCCTTAGTACCATACTGTGCACAATATCTCAACGCTAAAGCGTAAATAATTTCCTATATAGGGTTGTTCATCTCAGTTTTGACATCAGAGTCCGCACCAAAGGAAGTTTGGTTTTGATAAGCTCAATAAAAATTCTAGAATTTGGAACGTTCATCAACTATGGACTAGTCGAATCAATAAGGGTTCGCTAGTCTTATAAGGTTCAACAATAACATCGATATTCAACTTGAATAATAAATCTTAAGAGTATACAATCGAATAAGTATTGTATAACTGAAGTAATACTTAAAGGAATAGTAATATCTCATATGGAAATCTCAACTTGAATAAACAAGGATAAGAACTTTCTCAATTGATAACTTTGAATTTAGAAAGCTTGTTCAATGAAAGTAAAGATGGGAAACTTTCTCAATGTAAAAGTAAGGTTTAGAAACTTGCTCAATTTAAAAGTTTGAGTTTAGGAAACTTGCCTCTTGCACAAGCTACAACTAATTCACATTCCTTATTAAATCCTACATATTAATACATTCATAATACCCATTAATCATAAATTTGATACACTTATCAAATCATAACATTGTTCTTTGAACTCATTATTTGACTTTTTAGATAATGGTTTAAGTCGTGTAATTTACTTATTAATTAATCGCATAACATAAGTTAACTAACATATTATTATATGCTTAACATGTATTCATGTTCATTACATTAGGTTTTAAAACACATCTTTGAAACTTGAACACTTAAAAAATTTTCTAAAATTCTGCAGGTAGGGTGCGGCCGCTCTCCAATTGCTCTTTGGAGAGGCGCGGGCACGCTGCATAGCATGGGCGCGCTGCATGGCACGAGCGCGCTCTATTTGTTCTTTGGAGTGGCGCGGCCGCGCTGCGACGCAGACCCAGATTCTGCAGTTCGCGATGAACGCACAGAACAGCCCAATAAATCCCAAATTAAACTAATATAACGATTTGTAATGTTACCCATGATGTATAAACTTCACAGGAACATCATAAATCGATTCTAGCATGCTTCTAATACTTTAAATCATGAAATTACACAAATCACAACATTTAATTTCACTGTTTTTCATGTTTTGTAAAACTTTAAGGAAAAATATGAATTTTAACGTTACAAATTCGTTAATTCACCGAATCCATCCATTTTAATTCTGTTTGGTTTGTTGCAACATACATAATCATATTCAAGTGTCAATTTTAATACAAATATATGATTAAAACATTTAATTTACCCATATGGGTTATTTATACAATATTTATACTCTGTAATCCATGAAATCCCAATTTAATCAAAATTCCATGGTATGATCATTGTAAATTCATGTATACATGATATATAACATATTATTAACAATTTATAAAACATATATAGACATATAATCAACAATTGTCAAATTTCCTATTCACAAAGAACCTTTAAAACACGTAAATGGATAAACTATATAACTTTTCAAAACTCCAATTTAGACATGCTTTCATGGATTAATTACTCTAAAATAGATATAAATCACATACAATTGAGTTATGTATGTTAATAGACATCTAACATTAAGTAATAAACAAGAACTCGTGAAATTCCATTATCAGAGAACTTAGTTGGGAGAAAATATAATACGTGAAATATAAAACTTAGATTAGGGTTTACCCTTGCTTTCTCTGTTTGAAGGTGATATAAACTTGAATTCTCCAACTCTTCTCTAATCAATATTTTTCTTAACTTTTCTCTCTGAACTCTCTCTCTCTCTGAACTCTCTCTCTCTCTCTCTGTGTGCTTCTCTGATATATGAATATACAATATATGGAAGTCTGATATAAATATAGTATATAAAAGTATACGTATATGTTTAGTCGTGGAGTTATGGGTCGTCAGTTAATCCCATAATGGGTTAACTGGCTCCAACTCCCTTTAGGGCCTCGTTTGGCTAGCTCTTTTATTCTCCCTTTCCATTTATTTTAATTAACTCTTATTATATAGTTAATAATGTCACACCTTAATTAATCAATTAATTTTATTTTATTTAATTTAATAAAATAGAATAAAATCACATAAATTCACATAGTCACATAATTAAAATTCTTATTTATTAATTATGTCAAATCATTAAATCTCTAATTAATTATTAAATTAATTAGAATAACATTATGCTTATTAATAAATTCATTTAATCAATTAAGCTCAATTAAATACATACATTGAATAATAAAATTCTCCACATTAATTTAATCAATGTAACACATATAATTAAATTACTCTACCACAAATTCATTAATTAATTATTTAATTCAATAATTAAATCATCAAAAAAATTTATTTCATTCAATAAATATTCAAATTAAATTACAAAATCTCGTTCGTCACATCTTTCCCCCCTTAAAAGGATTCTGTCCCCATAATCACGGTTCATCTAAATTCGTCCCGTTACATTCTCCTTCCTTACAAAGATTCTATCCCCAGAATCACTTACACATAAATTAAGTAAATAAGTGTGGATAATTCTTCATCATATGCTCTTCGAGTTTCCACGTAGCTTCTTCAGCGTTGTGGTTCCTCCAAATTACCTTAACAGAAGGTATAACTTTATTTCTGAGAACTGGCTCTTTCCTGTCAACAATTTGAACAGGAATTTCTTCATAGGATAAGTCTTACTCAAAATGTAGGGGTTCGTATTCAATCACATGCTTGTAATCTGGTTTGTAGGGTCGTAAAACTGAAACATAGAAGATGTTGTGGACATTCTCGAGGGTCGGAGGTAAGGCTACCTCACACGCAACTTCTCCAATCCTTCGCAGTACCTCAAAGGGTCCAATGAACCTCGGGCTCAATTTTCCTTTCTTTTCGAATCTGATCTTTCCCTTCCAGGGAGAGACTTTCAAAAACACATAGCTACCCAATTCCAACTCAACGTTCTTACGATGTGGATCGGCGTATTTCTTCTGCCTATCCTGAGCGGCTACCAGTCTTGTCCAGATCACTTTGACTATCTCTGTTGTCTGTTGTACCAACTCTGGACCTAGCAATTGTCTCTCGCCAACTTCATCCCAGTATAGCGGAGTTCTACACTTTCTGCCGTACAACGCTTTGTAAGGCGGCATACCAATACTAGCGTGGTAACTATTGTTGTAACCAAATTCAACAAGCGATAGGTGGTCATCCCAGTTGCCTTTGAAATCCATGATGCATGCTCTCAGCATATCTTCTAATGTCTGGATCGTTCTCTCACTCTGCCCGTCTGTCTGAGGGTGATAGGCCGTACTCATTCTCAACTGTGTCCTCATGCATTCTTGTAGTCACTTTCAGAAGTTTGATGTGAAGCGCGGATCTCGGTCAGATATAATTGACACTGGAACTCCGTACCTCGAAACAATCTCTTTCACATATAACCTTGCCAACTGGTCTAAGTTGAATTTGATTCTGATCGGAAGGAAGTGAGCTGATTTCGTCAGTCGGTCAATGATAACCCATACTGCGTCGTAGCCTTTCTGAGTTGTCGGAAGGTCAACCACAAAATACATCGTAATATGTTCCCATTTCCATTCTGGGATCTCTAAAGGTTGTAGCAAACCACTCGGTCTCTGATGTTCTGCTTTTACTTTCTGACATGTCAGACACTTGGCAACACACTCTGCAACATCTCGTTTCAAATTCGGCCACCAGAAATATTGTCGAAGATCCTGGTACATCTCGGAACTACCGGGGTGAATCGAATATCATGAGCTATGAGCCTCACTCAAAATTTCCTCCTTAATCTCTGGCACTGACGGTACCCAAACTCTGCTCTCAAATCTTAGTAGTCCCTCACTGTCTATCTTGAATCTCAGTTCGGTTCCTTTAGATATCTTCTTCTTCACCTTCTCACATTCTTCGTCCTGAAGTTGAGCCTCCTTAACTTTATCCAGCAAGGTTGTACCAACTTGCATCTGGAATAGTTTCTTGTCAATCTCCATCGGATACTTCACTTCCAATTCCAGCTTCTCCACTGCTGAAATTAGTTCCTCT
Organism: Panax stipuleanatus; assembly: GCA_020205555.1. Lineage (NCBI taxonomy): Eukaryota > Viridiplantae > Streptophyta > Magnoliopsida > Apiales > Araliaceae > Panax > Panax stipuleanatus. The sequence goes on from CM035115.1 coordinate 47,231,689, forward strand.
TGAGCAGTCAACATCATCAACTTCTCCCTACCCTTTCTGCTTAAGGCATCGGCAACAACGTTTGCTTTACCCGGATGGTATAAGATCTCGCAGTCATAGTCCTTAATTAACTCCAGCCATCTTCTCTGGCGCATATTCAAGTCCTTCTGTGTAAAAATATATTTCAGACTCTTATGGTCTATATATATTTCACACTTCTCCCCATAGAGATAGTGTCTCCAGATCTTCAAAGCAAATACCACTGCAGCTAACTCTAAGTCATGGGTCGGTTACCCCTTCTCATATTCCTTCAGTTGTCGTGACGCATACTCAATGACTTTGTCGTTTTGCATAAGCACACAGCCTAGTCCTTTATGCGATGCATCACTATAAACCACAAAATTTCCTGTGTCATACAGAAGAGATAACATAGGTGCCGAACACAACCTCTTCTTAAGCTCTTAGAAACTTTCCTCACACTTCTACGTCCAAACAAATTTTACCTATTTCCTAGTCAAATTCGTTAACGAAGTTGCGATCTTAAAAAAGTCTTGAATGAATCTTCTATACTAACCTGCCAATCCAAGAAAACTCCTTACTTTCGACGGCGTCTTCGGCTGATCCCAGTTCATCACAGCTTCGATTTTAGAGGGGTCTACCGAAATTTCGTCCTTATCAATCACATATCAGAGAAATTGTACCCGCTCAATCCAAAATTCGCATTTTAAAAATTTGGCATACAACTTCTCCCTCCTTAATGCTTCCAAAGTTACCTTCAGATGCTCTACGTGTTCTTCCTTGGTCTTCGAATATACCAAAATGTCATCGATAAACACCACCTCAAATTTGTCCAAAAACGGCTTGAACACTCCATTCATTAGGCTCATAAATGCTGCAGGAGCATTTGTTAGACCAAATGACATCACCAAAAATTCGTAGTGACCATATCGAGTCCTAAATGATGTCTTCGGAACATCCTCTGGCCTCACCTTCAGTTGATGATAACCACTCCTCAAGTCTATCTTTGAAAAGTATATTGCTCCCTTCAATTGATTAAACAAATCGTCGATCCTCGGTAATGGATATCTATTCTTGATGGTGACCTTATGCAGTTCTCTGTAGTCGAGGCAAAGTCGCATCGTCCCGTCCTTCTTCTTCATAAATAAAACCGGCGCTCCACACGGTGATACGCTCGGTTGAATGTACTTCTTGTCTAGCAGCTCTTGCAGTTGTACCATTAATTCTTTCATCTCTATCAGAGCCATCAGGTACGGTGCCTTCGATATTTGAGCCGTTCCTGGCGCCAAATCGATCACAAACTTAACCTCTCTGTCTGGCGGAAGTCCTGGCAGATCATCCAAAAATACGTCTATGAAGTTCCTCACGACTAGTATATCTTCTAATTTTGGGTTCTCTTTACGACTATCGACTATGTAGGCTAAATATCCTACACAGCCTTGTCTTAGAAACTTCCTAGCCTGCAGCATCGTTAGACAACTCATTTGTCTAGGTGACTTGCTGCCATAAAACACAACCTTTGACTGAGTTATAAGATTAATACATTTCCTCTGGCAATCAATTACAGGCCCATAATTGAATAGCCAATCCATTCCCAGAATAACATCGAATTCCCCAAGCCTAATCAGGATAAGATCTACGTTCATAATGTTACTTTTAATATCCACCCTACAGTTCTTGTGCACATACTTAACAGGGATCACTTCTCTATTTGTAATCTCTATGTTCATGGGGTATTCTAACTCATCCTTAGGCAATTCTAAGTTCTTAGCAAAGTCATCGGATGTAAGACCCCAACTTTTATAAATAAAGATTTAGTTTTCTTTATATATTATTTCGAAACAGTAAGGTGTTGTTTTGATAAATATGAAAGTTATGGGTGAAATGTGCAAACACTTTTAAAATGAGCAAGTGGTTATAAAATATTCTTGTTGTCGGGGAATATTCGTTTGGTCGTGGAATATTCTTGTTGTCGGGGAATATTCGTACGACGGCGCAGCTCTTTGTGGGCCCCCACAACGGAATAACTGTCGGATATAGAAAGCGACAGAAATAACTTTTTTACAAGATAACGGCGTAGTTGTTACCGTTAGTACTGTTGAAATACCCGGTGGTTAAAACACAGTGATACACGGTGTTGCATAGTAGCACACGGTATTGCACAGTATTTCGAATTATTGAGTCTTACGTGAGAAGCCATTACTCAATTATTGTTACAGTAATTACTGTTCAATATTTTATATTATTGACTCAATAATTGCTACGTTGATATTTTATATTATTGACTCAATAATTGCTGCGTTGATATTTTATTGACTCAATAATTGCTACGTTGCTATTTTTATATGATTGATTCAATAATGGCTACAGTTGATATTTTATAGTATTGATTCAATAATTGTCGTTGCACAGTATTTCACGTTATCAACTCAATAATTCATATTATTTGAATAATATTATTAGATAGCATTATTGACAATGTCTAAGGAAGTTCTGTCTAGGAGGGGTTATTTAATTGCGCGCCAGTAAGGAGAAGTCCTTATCGGAAGGCCCCCTCTGTCCTTGGAACGACCTGGTTGTTAATATTGTAGTTCTATAATATTATTTGTGAATAATTAATTATTTATTTATATGATAAGGAAATATTTATTTTGTGGATATTAAAGAAGAAATTGGCGCTGATGAGTTTTTATCAATATTTTGGTGTGAGAAATCATCTGTTTATGGATTTCGGATAATTTATGTTTGGAATTTGGAAAAACTTCCTTCTGCAAAGTTGTAGAGAATTAAATTTCCTATGAAAAGACATAGAATTTGTATTTTTCTGACAAAGGGGCTATTTATTATGAATTATTGAAGTTTCAGAAAATAAATATTATTTAATGGGTGGGACCCACTTTTGTTGAAAAAAATTCTGAGTTTGGATAGCAGCCGGCGGCGGAATTTTTTAAAAAATAATATTATTTTATTATTTTAGTCTCCTTTGGCATCCTAAGCTTTTCCTATAAATAGGGTGCTTAGGTTAGAATTGAAAATCACACCAGAATCAGAAGTTTTCTCTCTCTATAATATCGAGCGTATTTTTGTGAGTATTTCTATACTTTGAGTATTAGTATTCATTGCAAGTTTCCTTCGGTATTATATCCGATATTCCAGTCAGAGGTACTATCTTTTTGAGGTAAGGGATGTTATTTTCTTTCGTAAATGATATTATTCTTTTCAATATCATTATACAAAAATATTGTCATGGATTTTATGTTGAAATTCTTACTTTTTCCGTCGGAGTTACTATTCACGTATACGGCACTATTCACGTATACGGCACTATTCACGAAAAAATTAAATTTTCTTCTATTTGTCCAAATTGCTTGTTAAGGTTACTATCTTTGATTGTATCCAAGTTTTGAGCTTTATTCTTGAATTTTGCTCCATAATTGATTATTACGAGGTATTTTTGAATTGGATATACTAAAATACGAATCCTTAGTCTTTGTCTTTTATCTCACTGGATTCATTTTTTTTAAATGTTTTTCATCATTCTCAGTCCTAAAAGGTGATGTAACTGAATATCTTTGGCCTGTAGAGCAAAGATGAATGATTACTTGATGAATATCTTTGGCCTGTAGAGCAAAGATGAATGATTACCTGATGAATATCTTTGGCCTGTAGTGCAAAGATGACAGGTGTTGAGATGAATATGACCACTGATGATACAAATGAATATCTTTGGCCTGTAGTGCAAAGTTGAATATTTGATTCGAGATGTATATTGATTGATGTTACAGGGATAAAAAATTGATGATGGACTTTTAAATCACAGAAGATAGTAGACTTGATTCTCTGCTTAACTCTTCTAATGAATTGTTATTTCCGCTGCGAATATTGATCTAAAGTTGGTTGTCCATTATATTTTATCTTATTTGTTGAAGACTAACGATAATTTGTTTCCCATTATCTTAGTCATAATATTCTTTACTGAGCTAGTTGAGCTCACCCTTTTCATCTGTTGTCCTCTTCAGGAAATGAGAATGTTGCGGGAACTAGTCGGGGGACAGAGTGATGGTCCGAGTTAGAGCAGTAGTAGTCCTCACTATTTTTGATAAATAGTGTGATAATAATTGTAATGAGGACTTAGTTTGAATCTTAATATTTTCTACATATTTGTATTGAGACTCACAGTTGTGTGGTCGTATTTTGCACGACCGTATGATATAAAGTTTGTATTTGAATTCTGTACCATGTATTTGGCGACTCAGAATGGGTTGGGTTGAATGGACCTATTCTGGGGGCGTCACAGTTGGTATCAGAGCTTAGGGATATGATCTCTGGCGGAGATCGGGGAATAGAACTAGGAGGGGAGAGATGAGTAAATCCTTCGCTAGTATGTCCTACCTAAGCTTATGTGATATTTAATTGGTCAATCGGAGCGTAGGGTTAATATGTGATATGTTGATTTGTTTAATTAACCCTTGTTTTATGGCAGTATTTGAGAATGGCAGCTGAGAATGTTAACAACGAAGTGAATGAGACTGTGGAGACACCTTTAATCGTTAACCAGGAGAACGTGCAACAAGAAGGCAATGTTCATCCTGAAAATAACGCTGGTCAGACGATAAACAATGAGATGTTTAGAAGTTTTTTGCAGTTTATGCAAAATCAGACGAGAGAGACTCGTGTGCAACATATAGGTGGCAACTCGCGAATTGTTACTGCCAAGCAGTTCAAAGAATTGGGACCACCAGAGTTTCTGGGAAAGCCAGATCCGATCAAGGCTGAGACGTGGATTAAACAAATTACCAAGATATTTGATGTCTTGGGATGTACAGAGGAACAGAAGGTTCCATTCGCCACGTTTATGTTCCGTGGAGAGGCAGATTACTGGTGGGAATCCGTGAAGCGTACCCAGCCTGCCGCACTCCAGATGTCTTGGGAAGCGTTCCAGAAACTGTTCAATGACAAGTACTTTCCTGAAAGTATTCGTCATATGAAGGAATTAGAATTTATTAGACTCGAGCAAAACAACATGACGGTATCCCAGTACGAGGCTAAGTTCGCGGAGCTGTCCAGGTTTGCACCTCATTTGGTGGAGAATGAGGAACGTATGACGCGGATGTTTCTAAGAGGTTTGAAACCCGAAATACGTCAATACCTCATTTCTCATAAATTTTCTTTATATTCGGATGTAGTAAACAGGGCCCAGTTATTAGAACGAGATAATGATTATGTTCAACCGAGGGACCACAACCAAGGTCGTACCGGTAGCAGCAGTCATCGGAGCAATGACAACCAGCGAGGAGGAAAGTATGACAGAAGCGGTAACCACTCCAGTGGTTATCGTGGCCATGATAGTAGAAGAAGCGAATCGGGAGGAGATTTCAAGAAGAGAAGGTACAACAATAAGAACGCGAAGATGTCGACATCAGCACCAGCATCAACTTTTCGAGGGGAGGAGAACGACCACCGGTCGTATACTTTAAATGCGGGAAAGAGGGACATATCAGCCCAAACTGCCCACAACAGTTCAAAGGATGCTATAACTGTGGAAAAGAAGGACATATAGCTCGAGATTGTCCTGTTGCGAAACCAAGTTCAGCGGGGGTGGTGATTCCAAAGGCGGTTGCAGACAAGTCAAAGTCGGTGATTCCTGGAAGAGCGTTTGTCGTGACAGCCCAAAACGCGAGGAATCCACACGAGGTGATTATGGGTAAGCTGATCATAAACTCTTGCGAAGTTTATACCTTGTTAGATACCGGTGCTACCCATTCCTTTATCACCTGCTTGTGCTCAACGTTTGAACTTGACTTCTGATAAATTAGACTTTGACTTATCTGTTGAAACTCCGTTAGGAGAAACCTTTGTTACATCTACAGTTTACAAATCTTGCTTGATTCAGATTGGTACCCTTACCTTACCTGTTGATCTTATATCTTTGAAAATACTTGCATTTGACGTGATTTAAGGAATTGACTGGTTAACCACTTACCATGCCAGAATTGATTGTTTTCGTAAGGTTGTTAGTTTTCATATTCCTAATCAACCTGTTGTACGAATTCAAACCACCAAACCACTAAAATCAGTCAATATCATTTCAAATCCCAAGGTTATTCGTTTATTGAAAAACGGATGTCAAGCTTTCTTAGCTCATGTCACTGATCTAAATCAGAATACATCAGATTTGAATGATATTTTCGTTGTTAATGAGTTTCCTGATGTATTTCCCGAAGAACTTCCCGGTCTACCCCCAGAACGTGAAGTTGAATTCTTTATTGACCTTGAGCCCGGTACAAAGCCCATTTCTAAAACCCCATATCGAATGGCTCCTATTGAACTTCAGGAGTTAAAGATTCAATTACAAGAATTGTTAGACATCGATTTTATTCGTCCTAGTACGTCTCCTTGGGGTGCTCCTGTTTTATTCGTAAAGAAGAAAGACGGGAGTATGCGACTTTGTATTGACTATCGGGAGTTGAACCATGTCACCATTAAGAATAGGTATCCGTTACCTCGTATTGATGACCTGTTCGACCAGTTGCAAGGAGCGCAATTCTTTTCAAAGATCGATCTTCGTTCTGGATATCATCAGTTGAAGATTAAAACTGAGGATATTCCAAAGACTGCTTTTAGAACACGGTACGGGCATTATGAGTTCTTAGTCATGTCTTTTGGATTGACTAATGCTCCTGCTGCTTTCATGGATATGATGAACCGTGTATTTAAGGAGTATTTAGATCAATTCGTTGTTATCTTTATTGATGACATCCTCATTTATTCTAAAAGCCGTGAAGATCATGAACACCATTTGAAGTTGGTACTTCAAAAGCTTCGTGAGAACAAGCTATATGCCAAGCTGAAGAAATGCGAGTTTTGGCTTGAGGAAGTAGCATTCCTTGGGCACGTGGTATCGAAACGTGGAGTATCTGTGGACCCGGCGAAGATTGAAGCAATACAAAGCTGGAAGCAACCTAAGTCGATGACTGAAGTACGAAGCTTTCTGGGCTTAGCTGGTTATTATCGGAGGTTCGTAGAGGGATTTTCTTGAATCGCTACTCCATTAACTCAGTTGACTCGGAAAGATACGAAATTCGTTTGGAGAGAGGAATGCGAGAAGAGCTTCCAAGAGCTCAAGAGGAGACTTATTTCGGCACCTGTTCTGACAATACCATCTGGTTCGGATGGATTTGTTATTTACAGCGATGCTTCGGGCAAAGGGTTAGGATGTGTTCTCATGCAACATGGGAAAGTCATAGCCTATGCCTCGCGACAACTCAAAGAATATGAGAGGAATTATCCTACTCATGATCTAGAGTTGGCAGCAGTCGTTTTCGCGTTGAAGATCTGGAGACATTACTTGTACGGAGAGAAAGTGGAGATTTATACGGATCATAAGAGCCTTAAATATTTCTTCACTCAGAAGGAACTCAACATGCGGCAACGACGTTGGCTTGAGCTGTTGAAAGATTACGATCATACTATCCAATACCATCCTGGAAAAGCGAACGTGGTAGCTGACGCGTTGAGTAGAAGATCATATGTGGGAACGAGTGCGATGATGTCAAGTATACGCGTAGAACCAGCTTTGATTGATAAAGTTAAAGCTGCTCAAGCTATGGATGCGGAGCTGATGAAGATGAAGAAGAAGGTGCAATTCCAGAAGCGAGAATCGATGAAGATGGAATACTTCGAGTCAACTCCAGACTTTGTGTTTCTAACGATTCCGACTTGAAGTATAGAATCATGATGGAGGCACACAACACACCGTTTGCAATCCATCCTGGGAGTACTAAAATGTATCGTGATCTTCGACATACATTTTGGTGGGGCAATATGAAGAGAGAGATCGCGGAGTTCATCTCGAGATGTTTAACTTGTCAACGTGTAAAGGCGGAGCATCAAGTGCCGAAGGGTCCATTGCAACCACTGGAGATTCTGAAATGGAAGTGGGAACACATTACGATGGATTTCGTTACGGGTCTTCCCAAGGTTTCTCAAGGCTTAGATGCGATTTGGGTTATTGTTGATAGATTAACCAAGTCTGCTCATTTCTTGTCGATACGAGAGACTTTTTCCCTTGAACGTCTTGCTCATATGTACGTGAATGAGATTGTGAGATTGCATGGCATGCCAGTATCCATAGTTTCGGATCATGACCCCAGATTTACTTCACGATTTTGGATCAGTTTGCAGAAAGCTATGGGTACGGATTTACTATTCAGTTCGGCTTATCATCCTCAAACAGACGGACAATCGGAAAGGACTATCCAAACTCTTGAAGATCTATTGAGACTCTGTGTTCTAGACTTCAAAGGGAGTTGGGATAAGTACTTACCATTGGTGGAATTCTCCTACAACAACAGTTATCAGGCAAGTATAGGCGTAGCTCCATTCGAAGCGTTGTATGGGAGAAAGTGTCGCTCTCCAGTATGTTGGAACGAGGTGGGTGAAACAACATTGTTGGGACCGGAGTTAGTACGTATGACTACGGAAAAGATCCAAATAATCCGACAACGTATACAAACAGCACAAGATCGACAAAAGAGTTATGCTGATCTTCATCGAAAGGACGTGGAATTTAACGTTGGGGACCATGTGTTATTACGTGTTGCTCCATGGAAGGGAGTTACGAGGTTTGGAAAGAGAGGAAAGCTCAACCCACGATTCATTGGTCCATTTGAGATTCTTGACCGAATAGGAAATGTGGCTTATAGACTCGCTTTACCTCCAAGCATGTCTCATGTTCATAATGTATTTCACATATCCGTGTTGCGTAAATATGTGAAGGATCCAAACCGTATTATTGAGTTAGAACCAGACGAGATAGCTGAAGATTTAACGTACGAGGAGATACCTGTCAAGATCTTGGATAGGAAGGAGCATGTCCTACGCTCGAAAATTATACCTCAAGTTAAAGTTTTGTGGAGAAACCATGCGATTGAGGAAATGACCTGGGAGTTGGAATCGGAAATGAAAGCGAGGTATCCTCACCTTTTCGACATACCAGGTACGTACGTCAATTTCGAGGACGAAATTTCATAAGGAGGGGAGGTTGTAAGACCCCAACTTTTATAAATAAAGATTTAGTTTTCTTTATATATTATTTCGAAACAGTAAGGTGTTGTTTTGATAAATATGAAAGTTATGGGTGAAATGTGCAAACACTTTTAAAATGAGCAAGTGGTTATAAAATATTCTTGTTGTCGGGGAATATTCGTTTGGTCGTAGAATATTCTTGTTGTCGGGGAATATTCGTACGACGGCGCAGCTATTTGTGGGCCCCCACAACGGAATAACTGTCGGATATAGAAAGCGACAGAAATAACTTTTTTACAAGATAACGGCGTAGTTGTTACCGTTAGTACTGTTGAAATACCCGGTGGTTAAAATACAGTGATACACGGTGTTGCATAGTAGCACACGGTATTGCACAGTCTTTCGAATTATTGAGTCTTACGTGAGAAGCCATTACTCAATTATTGTTACAGTAATTACTGTTCAATATTTTATATTATTGACTCAATAATTGCTACGTTGATATTTTATATTATTGACTCAATAATTGCTGCATTGATATTTTATTGACTCAATAATTGCTACGTTGCTATTTTTATATGATTGATTCAATAATGGCTACAGTTGATATTTTATAGTATTGATTCAATAATTGTCGTTGCACAGTATTTCACGTTATCAACTCAATAATTCATATTATTTGAATAATATTATTAGATAGCATTATTGACAATGTCTAAGGAAGTTCTGTCTAGGAGGGGTTATTTAATTGCGCGCCAGTAAGGAGAAGTCCTTATCGGAAGGCCCCCTCTGTCCTTGGAACGACCTGGTTGTTAATATTGTAGTTCTATAATATTATTTGTGAATAATTAATTATTGATTTATATGATAAGGAAATATTTATTTTGTGGGTATTAAAGAAGGAATTGGCGCTGATGAGTTTTTATCAATATTTTGGTGTGAGAAATCATCTGGTTGTGGATTTCGGATAATTTATGTTTGGAATTTGAAAAAACTTTCTTCTGCAAAGTGGTAGAGAATTAAATTTCCTATGGAAGGACATAGAATTTGTATTTTTCTGACAAAGGGGCTATTTATTATGAATTATTGAAGTTTCAGAAAATAAATATTATTTAATGGGTGGGACCCACTTTTGTTGAAAAAAAATTCTGAGTTTGGATAGCAGCCGGCGGCGGAATTTTTTAAAAAATAATATTATTTTATTATTTTAGTCTCCTTTGGCATCCTAAGCTTTTCCTATAAATAGGGTGCTTAGGTTAGAATTGAAAATCACACCAGAATCAGAAGTTTTCTCTCTCTATAATATCGAGCGTATTTTTGTGAGTATTTCTATACTTTGAGTATTAGTATTCAGTGCAAGTTTCCTTCGGTATTATATCCGATATTCCAGTCAGAGGTACTATCTTTTTGAGGTAAGGGATGTTATTTTCTTTCGTAAATGATATTATTCTTTTCAATATCATTATACAGAAATATTATCATGGATTTTATGTTGAAATTCTTACTTTTTCCGTTGGAGTTACTATTCACGTATACGGCACTATTCACGTATACGGCACTATTCACGGAAAAATTAAATTTTCTTCTATTTGTCCAAATTGCTTGTTAAGGTTACTATCTTTGATTGTATCCAAGTTTTGAGCTTTATTCTTGAATTTTGCTCCATAATTGATTATTACGAGGTATTTTTGAATTGGATATACTAAAATACGAATCCTTAGTCTTTGTCTTTTATCTCACTGGATTCATTTTTTTTAAAATATTTTTCATCATCCTCAGTCCTAAAAGGTGATGTAACTGAATATCTTTGGCCTGTAGAGCAAAGATGAATGATTACTTGATGAATATCTTTGGCCTGTAGAGCAAAGATGAATGATTACTTGATGAATATCTTTGGCCTGTAGAGCAAAGATGAATGATTACCTGATGAATATCTTTGGCCTGTAGTGCAAAGATGACAGGTGTTGAGATGAATATGACCACTGATGATACAAATGAATATCTTTGGCCTGTAGTGCAAAGATGAATATTTGATTCGAGATGTTACAGGGATAAAATATTGATGATGGACTTTTAAATCACAGAAGATAGTAGACTTGACTCTCTGCTTAACTCTTCTAATGAATTGTTATTTCCGCTGCGAATATTGATCTAAAGTTGGTTGTCCATTATATTTTATCTTATTTGTTGAAGACTAACGATAATTTGTTTCCCATTATCTTAGTCATAATATTCTTTACTGAGCTAGTTGAGCTCACCCTTTTCATCTGTTGTCCTCTTCAGGAAATGAGAATGTTGCGGGAACTAGTCGGGGGACAGAGTGATGGTCCGAGTTAGAGCAGTAGTAGTCCTCACTATTTCTGATAAATAGTGTGATAATAATTGTAATGAGCACTTAGTTTGAATCTTAATATTTTCTACATATTTGTATTGAGACTCACAGTTGTGTGGTCGTATTTTGCACGACCGTATGATATAAAGTTTGTATTTGAATTCTGTACCATGATTTGGCGACTCAGAATGGGTTAGGTTGAATGGACCTATTCTGGGGGCGTCACATCGGATATGAATGAACAAGTAGCACCCGAATCAAATAGTATATAAGCATTAACTTTATTGATCGGAATGATACCTGACACCACATCGCGAGACTGCAAAGCATCCTACACTGTCATGTTGAAGGTCCTGGCGGTCGGTCGATTGGTTGCGGTTGGTCCTGTGATAGTTAAAGCACTTCCACCACTGTTTCCCCTGTTCCCTCCTGATCCTGCCCCTCCAGATCCCTTCTTGGGGCAGTCCCTTGTTGGGTTTGTACGAAATCGTGACGCAATCAAATTGCAAAAATTAGCGGAAGCATGGTATATCAGAGTTTAAAAAAAATTTCTACAAAACCATTACCCGGATCATCCTTTATGCAAATTATTAATTTAAAACGATAAATAAGAAGTTATGGAATCATACCCTTGTAGAACGAAGCTTCCACAGGTACTAGTTCAACTCCTTGTTCTTCGTGATCTCCTTGAATTTTCGGGTTAGATTCCTTTCTTTGATCAACGTTAGCCACCCAAGTGTTTGGCCTCTAGAGGTGATCCACCAAGGAAGATGAATTATCAAGAAGGAGGGTGTTTGGCTTAACCTTAGTTTTCTATCCTCTATAGAAAATGAGTATTCTCCAACAATTGGAATTACATCAATCTAATATCTATTATAAGACTTCTCTTATATAGACATTGGTCAACCCTTCTAATCCTATTAGACATGGGATTTCTTTTAATTAATTAAACTCCTTTAATTAATTTAGGCTTCCCACCACATAGGAATAATTAATTAAATTCATTTAATTAATTTGTCTCCTAATCTTATTAGGAATAAATGAGAGTACTAAATATTAAATTAATTACTAAACTCTTTTAGAAATTAAAATAATAATAATTGTAATAATATTAATAAGACTCCTCTTATTAATTTATATTTAATATTTCCAAAATATTAAATAATAAACATTAAGCTATTTAATTTATTCTATCACCATAGATTAAATTAATTATACTTAATGCATTATTACGATTATGCCATTACCTTCTTAAATAATTATTCTTCCTTTTATGGTGTGACCCTTTAGGTTCTCCATATTAAACCGGTTGTGAATAAATCAATTAAAATAATTTTAATCTTATTTAAATAAATAAATTAAACTAATAATTTATTTAAATAAATAATATTTATTCTACAATAGGGATAAGCCTCCCTAGCGATCAACGACTTTCCAGATAATATAGATTTCAACATTAATCAAAAAGAACCTGTGAGTAAATAGTTACCGTACAATTCAATCCTTCCACCATACAATGTCCCAATTAAATATAAGACATGGATTTACTGTCAAGTCTTATTTTATTTAATTATATGTATTTCGATTAGAAAATGCACAACTCCAAATAATGCAAATTAGAAACTCCTTTCTAATTTCATTTCACCTTGGCCAAGGATTCCTGGGTTGTCATTTAACGAATCACATAGGACATATCTCCTCTTTTACTAGAGGTGGTAGATTCTTTATTGATCATTCATTATCTCCATATGTAACTCATTATACCCAAGCATACCCTATATATGCCTTAAAAGGTCTTAAGGAATAAGTCAAAGTATAATTTGTTACATACAAGATACTATGATGATCTCAAGTCCAAGGATTACTTGTACTACTATCACATTAGGAATTCCTATTGACAGGCGAGTAAATCTCCATTAGGTATTCCATAGCGAATCACGTTCAGTGAACTTATTCTCCAATAAGCACCTACATACTTGCTTTAGTGTCTCCACACAAATGATCATGAGATCAATCATCCTCATCCAATGAGCAAGCAACATATGTACCAATCTATCCGGATTTACTAATCCCCTTTTTAGTAATCCCACGATTGGGAACTATTTTAGTTTTAAAACTTTCTAAGAATTTAGATCTCATTAGCATGATCATCATCATGATTCTAAAAGCATTGCTTAAAACTATGGGTTATTTACATATTATAAAAACAGCAACATGTAGATAATTAAATGCCTTTAATAAATGAATATTTTATTAATAAATAAATAAGATTGTTTACAAAGTACGTGCTTTATCATCATACATGATTGGCTTGTATGCACACTACTATCAATCTCCCACTTGCACTAAAGCCAATCGCCATGGTATCTCATACCCATCTTCTCTAAGTGACGATCAAACTGCTGTTATGTTAAAGCTTTAGTAAATGGATCTGCAATGTTATCTTGAGAGTCTACACGCTCCAAGGTGACGTCTCCTCTTTCAATGATCTCCCTGATCAAGTGAAATCGCCGCAACACGTGTTTAGATTTCTGATGAGACCTGGGTTCCTTAGCCTGTGCAACTGCTCCTGTGTTGTCACAGTAAACGGGAACTGCTTCTCCAATGCTAGGAACCACACCAAGTTCAGTTATGAACTTCTTCATCCAAACAGCTTCCTTTGCAGCTTCACTTGCAGCTATATACTCTGCCTCTGTCACTGAATCAGCAACTGTTTGCTGCTTGGAACTCTTCCAACTCACTGCGCCTCCGTTCAAGGTAAAACATACCCCGAAACAGATTTACTGTCATCTTGGTCCGTTTGAAAACTTGAGTCTGTGAAGCCCTCGAGTTTTAATTCAGACCCACCGTAGACAAGAAAAATATCTTTAGTCCTTCTCAAGTACTTTAGGATATTTTTCACTGCCTTCCAGTGCTCTTCTCCAGAATTCGACTGGTATCTGCTCGTTACACTAAGTGCATGAGCAACATCCGGTCTAGTACATATCATACCGTACATGATAGATCCTATTGCAGAAGCATAAGGGATCTTACTCATACGGTCTCTCTCCTCAGGTGTCTTTGGGGCCTGTTTCTTGGAGAGATGTATTCCATGGCTCATCGGCATGAGACCTCTTTTGGAATCTTCCATGCTAAACCTCTTTAGCATCGTATCAATGTACGTTCCTTGGGATAAACCAAGCATCCTTTTAGATCTATCTCTATAGATCTTTATCCCCAAAATATAGGATGCTTCTCCCAAGTCCTTCATGGAGAAGTGTTTAGATAACCAGATTTTAATTGATTGTAGCATAGGAATGTCATTCCCTATCAGTAATATATCATCAACTTATAATACAAGGAATGAAATTACGCTCCCACTAACCTTCTTGTACACACATGGTTCATCGTCATTTTTGATAAAATCAAACTCTTTGATTGTCTCATCAAAACGAATGTTCCATCTACGAGAAGCTTGCTTCAATCCATAAATGGATCGTTGCAGCTTACAGACTTGATTTATTCCAACCTTTGAAACAAATCCCTCTGGCTGTGTCATATACACATCCTCCTCAAGTTTTCCATTGAGGAAGGCCGTTTTCACGTCCATCTGCCAGATCTCATAGTCGTTATAAGCTGCAATTGCAAGCAAAATCCGAATGGACTTGAGCATAGCTACTGGTGAAAAGGTTTCATCATAATCAACTCCTTGTCTTTGTTTAAAACCTTTTGCAACCAGTCGGGCCTTATAGGTCTCCACCTTGCCGTCCGCTCCAGTCTTTCTTTTAAAGACCCATTTACACCCAATAGGCTTAATGCCTTCAGGTGGTGAAACCAAAGTCCATACTTTGTTTTCATACATGGAGTCCATTTCGGATTTCATGGCTTCAAGCCATTTCCCTGAGTCTTTATTACTCATGGCCTGTTCGTAATTCAATGGATCATCATCATTCATGATGTGTACCTCATCGTCATCCTCTATAACGAATCCATACCTCTCAGGTATCTTCGGTACTCTCCAAGATTTACGAACAGGGTGTGGTATAGTAGGTTCTTCTACTTGGTCAGGTACCTGACTTTGATCCGTGGTAATTTGTGGTTCTTGAACTTCTTCAAGATATATCTTACTCCCACTGACCCCTTCATGGATAAACTCCTTTTCCAAGAAGGCAGCATGTTTCGCAACAAACACCTTTTGATCAGTTAGATGATAGAAATAATACCCTACAGTTTCTTTAGGGTATCCCACAAATCTACACTTTTCGGATTTAGTCTGTAGCTTATCATGTTCAAACTTTTTGACATAAGCTGGACAACCCCAAGTCTTAACATGCTTAAGATTTGGTTTCCTCCCCTTCCACATCTCATATGGAGTCTTTGGGACGGATTTGGTAGGTACCTTGTTAAGTAGGTATGCAGCCGTTTCTAGGGCATATCCCCAGAAGGAAATTGGAAGGTCGGTAAAACTCATCATGGATCGAACCATGTCTAACAGTGTTCGATTTCTCCTTTCAGATACTCCATTTAACTGTGGTGTACCTGGAGGAGTCCATTGTGAGATTATACCATTTTCTTTGAGACAATTGAGAAACTCACCGCTTAAGTATTCTCCGCCTCGATCTGATCGAAGTATCTTTATACTCTTGCCCGTTTGTTTCTCTACTTCACTTCTGAACTCTTTGAACTTTTCAAATGATTCTGACTTATATTTCATTAAATACACATATCCAAATCTTGAGTGATCATCAGTGAAAGTAATAAAATAAGAATACCCACCCCGTGCACTTGTTGTCATAGGCCCACAAACGTCTGTGTGAATCAATGTCAACAACTCTGTAATTCTTTCTCCTCTTCCACTAAAAGGAGATTTAGTCATTTTACCCATGAGACAAGATTCACAAGTTGGATATGATTCATAATCGGATAGCTCGAGGAGCCCATCTTTATGCAACTTGGATAATCTTGTTTCATTGATATGACCGAGTCTACAGTGCCACATGTAGGTATAATTAATATCATCTCTTTTCCTTTTCTTAGTTTGTTCAATTTGAAATATATTTTCTTGTAAGTCAAGTGTATAAAGTCCATTTCGCAAATTTTCAATACCATATAAAACATCGTCTTTATAAATAG
Source organism: Panax stipuleanatus (assembly GCA_020205555.1). Lineage (NCBI taxonomy): Eukaryota > Viridiplantae > Streptophyta > Magnoliopsida > Apiales > Araliaceae > Panax > Panax stipuleanatus. The sequence continues at coordinate 47,248,157 of CM035115.1, forward strand.
AACAACTATTGTTCTTTATAACAACGTTAAATCCTTCCATATCCAATACAGAAATTGAAATAATGTTTTTAATAATATTCGGAACATAATAACAATTATTAAGATAAATGGACTTGCCCGAAGGCATTGCTAAATAATAAGTTCCTACAGCTAATGCAGCAACCTTTGCTCCATTACCCACTCGTAGGATCCCCTCATCATTGTTCAGCTTTCTACTTCTGACCAGTCCCTGCACAGTATTACATATGTGAGAACCACAGCCGGTATCCAATACCCAAGTAGAATTATGACTTTCAGAAAAATTAATTTCAATCATAAACAAACCTTGATTGGAAGTCGAAGCTTCTCCAAGCTTCTTCTCTGCTAGATACTTCTTGCAGTTCCTTTTCCAATGTCCCGGCTTGTTGCAATGAAAGCACATTCCTTTAGCTGGTTCAGGTTTCTTTTGTTCCTTTTATTTCCCCTTTCCCTTAGCCTTCTTGGATTTCTTCTTTTCAGAAGATACCTTAGGTCTCTTCCTTTTATTGGAAGAATCCACCATCAAGATATGGTTCTTCTTGGATGGGAAGTGACCTTCTGCAGTTTTCAGCATGTTAAGCAGCTCAGGCAAGCTGACATCTAGCTTATTCATGTGAAAATTAACCACAAACTGCGAGAAGGTCTCAGGGAGTGACTGCAAGACCAAGTCTTGACTCAACTCCCCATCCATGACGAACCCAAGCTGTCCAAGGCGTTCAATCAAATTGATCACTTTCAGGACATGAGTCTCGACGGCAGTACCCTCGGTCATCCGAGATCGGAAGAGCTCCTTAGATATCTCATATCTAGCAGTCCTACCCTGTTCACCATATAACTCCTTGAGGTGAAGCAGCATAGCAGGAGCATCCATTTTTTCGTGCTGACGCTGAAGCTCGTTATTCATGGATGCGAGCATGATGCATTGAGCCACAGATGCATCATCTTGCCACTTATTGAAAGTGGCAATCTCTTCCTCAGAGGCTGTTTCTGAAACAGATTCAGGGACAGTTGAATTTAGGACATAAGAAATCTTTTCAGCAGTGAGAACAATTCTCAGATTTCTTAGCCAGTCCTCATAATTCGGCCCGGTAAGCTTGTTTGCATCAAGTATGCTTCGTAGTGAGATTAGTGATTTAGACATTTTTAAAATTCTGCATGTGAAAAATAACATTTTAGCAAACATTCATTTTATTAATTTTGCATACCAAAATAAATTTAGGTCTTTATTTTAAATTGGTATCTCCCACTATTTTCATCAAACTATATTACCCTCACTTATATAGTTCGGCAACATCTAATTAAAGATTTGCTAGTGAGAATAAGGATCCCATTTCAAATGTATATAACCTTGTGGATAGCACAACAAGCGATATACAAATAAATAGGTAGACAACTCTTGTCAATTACAACACTATATAACTCCTTTTATTTTGCCTCTTAAATCATAATGGTCAAGTGTGTGCACATCCGAACTAAAATGATTTAAGTTAAGTCCAGCCTAGCACTTCCATAAATTCAAAAAAGAAAAATGTTCGTCCTTGTGGATAGCACAACAAGACTAGATCGTTCAATTTTCTTGATAAGCATCAAATGTGATTAATTAACATCTTAAATACGCAATACTCGCCTTGTGGATAGCACAACAAGCTCATATTAAATATTTAATACTCTATTAATTTATCATGCTAGAAGGCGACGTTCGATATTCCAAATATCATTTGAACGCTTCGGACTTAATATTATTTCTTTGAGGGGTTTGTTATTATTTGTCTCATCTTGTTTAGCGCGCATGCACATATATATATAAAATACGCGTCATTTTATTAAACATGCGAAGCATGTTTGCATAAAATATAATATATATAATATTTAGCATGCAATATAGAATATTATATTCTACCCGGATTGATTATGGACTTTTATTCTAGTTTGGTTCACTAGAGCCACCAAGTGAACCAAAAGGTCAAACCTAGGAGTGCAAGAATTTAAATTTAAATATAACTATTACATTTAAACTCGGGCTCCATACAAACGGGTCTTCACGCGCTCCTTGCTCCTTGGTCTCCAATTTTTAAAGATAATTCTAACTATTTCTATTACATTAAACTATTTAATTTAAATAGAAACCTTGATCAACAGTCAAGGGGAAGTACATAGGAGGGAGATAGAATTTTACATCAAGAAAAAAAAATTAGAGAAGACGAGGTACGCAGACCCCATTTAATAAAACCCATTCATTCAAGCATTCAACTAAAATAAAATCCAATCACATTGGTCAAATAGTCCATAATCAATCCCCATTTATTTTCATACATATCACCATATATATCAATAAATAAATATTCATCTCATGAATTAAAACATTCCATATATATATGAGTATCATTTAATGGGCAATTTTAAATTGCATGAAATCCAATTTCAAGATTAAAATAAACTCTTTATTTTAATTATAAAATTATTTAGAATATAATATATAAATATATCATATTTATTTTTTAAAAAGAAGTTACCTTCTTTTATTAAAAGAGTCCTGCAGGTTTATTAAAAAAAGTCCTTTCATGATGGGTCACCTTCTTTTTGGAGTAAGAAAGAGACAACACCTTTTCTTTGCAGAATTCAAGATTAGCACCAAAAAAAATTGTGATTCGTCCCAAAAAAAGTCCTTTTTTTTAAAAAAAAAATATAATTTTATACAATAAAATTATGCCCAATAAATTATTTTAAATACATACCCATATGTATATGAAATCAAAAATAAATTAATAATTGCATAAAGATTTGGCTCTGATGCCACTGTTGGGTTTGTACGAAATCGTGACGCAATCAAATTGCAAAAATTAGCGGAAGCATGGTATATCAGAGTTTAAAAAAAATTTCTACAAAACCATTACCCGGATCATCCTTTATGCAAATTATTAATTTAAAACGATAAATAAGAAGTTATGGAATCATACCCTTGTAGAACGAAGCTTCCACAGGTACTAGTTCAACTCCTTGTTCTTCGTGATCTCCTTGAATTTTCGGGTTAGATTCCTTTCTTTGATCAACGTTAGCCACCCAAGTGTTTGGCCTCTAGAGGTGATCCACCAAGGAAGATGAATTATCAAGAAGGAGGGTGTTTGGCTTAACCTTAGTTTTCTATCCTCTATAGAAAAGGAGTACTCTCCAACAATTGGAATTACATCAATCTAATATCTATTATAAGACTTCTCTTATATAGACATTGGTCAACCCTTCTAATCCTATTAGACATGGGATTTCTTTTAATTAATTAAACTCCTTTAATTAATTTAGGCTTCCCACCACATGGGAATAATTAATTAAATTCATTTAATTAATTTGTCTCCTAATCTTATTAGGAATAAATGAGAGTACTAAATATTAAATTAATTACTAAACTCCTTTAGAAATTAAAATAATAATAATTGTAATAATATTAATAAGACTCCTCTTATTAATTTATATTTAATATTTCCAAAATATTAAATAATAAACATTAAGCTATTTAATTTATTCTATCACCATAGATTAAATTAATTATACTTAATGCATTATTACGATTATGCCATTACCTTCTTAAATAATTATTCTTCCTTTTATGGTGTGACCCTTTAGGTTCTCCATATTAAACCGGTTGTGAATAAATCAATTAAAATAATTTTAATCTTATTTAAATAAATAAATTAAACTAATAATTTATTTAAATAAATAATATTTATTCTACAATAGGGATAAGCCTCCCTAGCGATCAACGACTTTCCAGATAATATAGATTTCAACATTAATCAAAAAGAACCTGTGAGTAAATAGTTACCGTACAATTCAATCCTTCCACCATACAATGTCCCAATTAAATATAAGACATGGATTTACTGTCAAGTCTTATTTTATTTAATTATATGTATTTCGATTAGAAAATGCACAACTCCAAATAATGCAAATTAGAAACTCCTTTCTAATTTCATTTCACCTTGGCCAAGGATTCCTGGGTTGTCATTTAACGAATCACATAGGACATATCTCCTCTTTTACTAGAGGTGGTAGATTCTTTATTGATCATTCATTATCTCCATATGTAACTCATTATACCCAAGCATACCCTATATATGCCTTAAAAGGTCTTAAGGAATAAGTCAAAGTATAATTTGTTACATACAAGATACTATGATGATCTCAAGTCCAAGGATTACTTGTACTACTATCACATTAGGAATTCCTATTGACAGGCGAGTAAATCTCCATTAGGTATTCCATAGCGAATCACGTTCAGTGAACTTATTCTCCAATAAGCACCTACATACTTGCTTTAGTGTCTCCACACAAATGATCATGAGATCAATCATCCTCATCCAATGAGCAAGCAACATATGTACCAATCTATCCGGATTTACTAATCCCCTTTTTAGTAATCCCACGATTGGGAACTATTTTAGTTTTAAAACTTTCTAAGAATTTAGATCTCATTAGCATGATCATCATCATGATTCTAAAAGCATTGCTTAAAACTATGGGTTATTTACATATTATAAAAACAGCAACATGTAGATAATTAAATGCCTTTAATAAATGAATATTTTATTAATAAATAAATAAGATTGTTTACAAAGTACGTGCTTTATCATCATACATGATTGGCTTGTATGCACACTACTATCATCCCTTGCCAGATGGTCCTTTGAGCCGCAAGTGAAGCAGGCGCCCTTCTTTGGGTTAGGACAGTTAGGTGCTATGTGGCCTTCCTGACCATAATTATAGCACACTCATTTTCCCTTCATACAGACCCCAAGGTGAGCTTTCCCGTAGGTCAGACATGCTTCGATCCTCTTCTTCTGACCACCTTGCTGATTTCCAGTTGATGAGTTATCAGTCCACCTCCTTTTCTGATTGTTATTTCCTCCCGTATTGCTGCCACTAGTTTTGTTATTTCCTTCACTTTCACTCTTCTTTTTTTCTGATCTTGGTTATACTTGGTTACCGCATCGCTTCCACCTTCAGCGAGTATGGCCTTCTCCAGCACCCCAACAAAAGTGTTCAATTGGAATATTGACACTTTTATATACAACCAAGGCTTCAGGCCCTGTTCAAACCTCTTTGCCTTCCTCTCATCGGTGTGCACTTGATACGTGGCAAACCTAGCCAACTCGTTGAATTTCGTCACATACTCTGGTATGGACATATTCCCCTGTTTTAGCTCCAGAAACTGGACCTCCATTTGGTTCTGCGAGCTGGTCAGAAAATACATCTCGAAGAACATCTCCTTGAACCTCTCCCAGGTAATCACACCTTCTCCTCCCCGGACCTTATTTGCTTGCCACCAATAACTGGCTTCGAATTTCAGCATGAACGTTGCGTAGGCAATTTTTTGGTTTTCTCTGACTCTGGCGACGTCAAAAACTTTTTCCATCTCCATAACCCAAGTTTGAGCTTCTATCGAGTTAGTGGTGCTTTTAAACTCTGGCGGTCCCACCGCCTTGAAGTCCTTAAATGTTGTGTTCGGTGGAGCTTGAGATTGATTGTTAATCGCTCAAGTAAGTAAGTTCACCAACTGCTGAATGGGGTTATCATTGGCATCGTTGTTGTTGTTTGTTTGGGCCGGTTGACGGTTAGGTCGTCTTCTTTGCGGCATTTTTCTGTTAAGAAATACGCTTATTAGATCTTTATTCAATTCTCTAAATATCTAAGGCTTAACTTAAGCATTTAGACACAATTACTTCAACACATTATCTCAAATAAACTCTGATATATTATTTAATCAAAAGTTTTAACAAAATATGATAGCATCACTGCTATTTACATCAACTATCCCGAGATAAAGAATCCACAGGATTTAAAACATCAAAATATTCCTCTGTTTATAACCACATCGGAATTTACATTATTAACTACCAGATAGGTTTTCACATAATCAAAAATGTTCCTATCACTGCCTATTAAGGCGACGAACAGCTTTGCCTCACTCTTCTTCCATAATACGGGACATTGTCCTGCGATCTAGCATGTACCACGGTAGACCTTCGAACTGAATTGGATATCTCATAACCCGATCTTGGGCCTCATCAATAGCATTCTGAAGCGCATAGTGCGTTTCCTCAAGCTTGGACTTCTTTGCCCGACAGTTATCTTCTGCAAGATATGCATGTCGTGACTCCCTCACCCAGGCCTCCTCTGCTATGGCCAGCCTTGCTGATTTTTATTTTAATTCATTCTTCAACTCCTCTATTTCCTCTGACTTCTGCTCGATTTGGCCCTTCTCGTGAACCAAATCCCACTCTACGTCTCCCAGTCGTGTGTGCAGAGCCTCAACTTTAACGTCCCTCTGTTCGATAATAGTCTGTTGATTAACAGTCTGCTCCTTTAGCTCTTGATTCGTATCGCGTAACTCTATGTTACGGTCATACAGTTCATCATACATCTTTGCACTGACAGAGTTCAGTGGAAACTCTTTAGGGTCTTTCTCCTCCTCTTCGGCTGCCTCAGCCTGAACCTCAATCTCCTCAAGGCTTTCCTCAAAGTCCTCCTCTGAGTCAAGCACCGGCACATGCTCCTGTCCCACGACGGTGATCAAGGGAGATGGCTCTGGTTGAACTAACTGTTCCCAGACTGTGTGGATGTCTCGGGGCTCCTCCTCGTCCCTAGCCTCTTGGGGTACAATGTCCCTAGGCTGATTAGGTTCTCCAGCATCCGTCATCCTGATAAATAAAATTTTAAGTCTTAGTTATTACGTGATGCTAATCAATACTCGAGTACATAAGTACAAGCACATAGCACATAAGTTAATTTATTATCTTTCTTAGAACTCGATAAGAGTTATCATTACTATGTTCTCGATCTCTAAAAAGGCTACTATCCTAAGGTTTTCCCCCACCTATGGTTCATAACCTGGCTTTGATACCAACCTGTGACACCCCCAAATCCGGGTACTTCAATTCCACGAAATTTGGTGTTCACTGTACAAATATCATCTATCTATCTACCCATAATAAATGCAAACCATGCAATAGATAGAAATAAATCCTCCCCTTATGGGGTTACTGTAAGACCCCAACTTTTATAAATAAAGATTTAGTTTTCTTTATATATTATTTCAAAACAGTAAGGTGTTGTTTTGATAAATATGAAAGTTATGGGTGAAATGTGCAAACACTTTTAAAATGAGCAAGTGGTTATAAAATATTCTTGTTGTCGGGGAATATTCGTTTGGTCGTGGAATATTCTTGTTGTCGGGGAATATTCGTACGACGGCGCAGTTATTTGTGGGCCCCCACAACGGAATAACTGTCGGATATAGAAAGCAACAGAAATAACTTTTTATAAAATGACGGCGTGGTTGTTACCGTTAGTACTGTTGAAATACCCGGTGGTTAAAATACAGTGATACATGGTGTTGCATAGTAGCACACGGTATTGCACAGTATTTCGAATTATTGAGTCTTACGTGAGAAGCCATTACTCAATTATTGTTACAGTAATTACTGTTCAATATTTTATATTATTGACTCAATAATTGCTACGTTGATATTTTACATTATTGACTCAATAATTGTTACATTGATATTTTATTGACTCAATAATTGCTACGTTGCCATTTTATAAGATTGATTCAATAATGGCTACAGTTGATATTTTGTAGTATTGATTTAATAATTGTCGTTGCACAGTATTTCACGTTATCAACTCAATAATTCATATTATTTGAATAATATTATTAGATAGCATTATTGACAATGTCTAAGGAAGTTCTGTCTAGGAGGGGTTATTTAATTGCGCGCCAGTAAGGAGAAGTCCTTATCGGAAGGCCCCCTCTGTCCTTGGAACGACCTGGTTGTTAATATTGTAGTTCTATAATATTATTTGTGAATAATTAATTATTTATTTATATGATAAGGAAATATTTATTTTGTGGATATTAAAGAAGAAATTGGCGCTGATGAGTTTTTATCAATATTTTGGTGTGAGAAATCATCTGTTTATGGATTTCGGATAATTTATGTTTGGAATTTGGAAAAACTTCCTTCTGCAAAGTTGTAGAGAATTAAATTTCCTATGAAAAGACATAGAATTTGTATTTTTCTGACAAAGGGGCTATTTATTATGAATTATTGAAGTTTCAGAAAATAAATATTATTTAATGGGTGGGACCCACTTTTGTTGAAAAAAATTCTGAGTTTGGATAGCAGTCGTCGGTTGAATTTTTTTTAAAAATAATATTATTTTATTATTTTAGTCTCCTTTAGCATCTTAAGTTTTTCCTATAAATAGGGTGCTTAGGTTAGAATTGAAAATCACACCAGAATCAGAAGTTTTCTCTCTCTATAATATCAAGCGTATATTTGTGAGTATTTTTATACTTTGAGTATTAGTATTCAGTGCAAGTTTCCTTCGATATTATATCCGATATTCTAGTCAGAGGTACTATCTTTTTGAGGTAAGGGATGTTATTTTCTTTCGTAAATGATGTTATTCTTCTCAATATCATTATACAGAAATATTGTCATGGATTTTATGTTGAAATTCTTACTTTTTCCGTCGGAGTTACTATTCACGTATACGGCACTATTCACGAAAAAATTAAATTTTCTTCTATTTGTCCAAATTGCTTGTTAAGGTTACTATCTTTGATTGTATCCAAGCTTTGAGCTCTATTCTTGAATTTTGCTCCATAATTGATTATTACGATGTATTTTTTGAATTGGATATACTAAAATACGAATCCTTAGTCTTTGTCTTTTATCTCACTGGATTCATTTTTTTAAAATGTTTTTCATCATTCTCAGTCCTAAAAGGTGATGTAACTGAATATCTTTGGCCTGTAGAGCAAAGATGAATGATTACTTGATGAATATCTTTGGCCTGTAGAGCAAAGATGAATGATTACCTGATGAATATCTTTGGCCTGTAGTGCAAAGATGACAGGTGTTGAGATGAATATGACCACTGATGATACAAATGAATATCTTTGGCCTGTAGTGCAAAGATGAATATTTGATTCGAGATGTATATTGATTGATGTTACAGGGATAAAATATTGATGATGGACTTTTAAATCATAGAAGATAGTAGACTTTATTCTCTGCTTAATTCTTCTAATGAACTGTTATTTCCGCTGCGAATATTGATCTAAAGTTGGTTGTCCATTATATTTTATCTGATTTATTGAAGACTAACGATAATTTATTTTCCATTATCTTAGTCATAAAATTCTTTACTGAGCTAGTTGAGCTCACCCTTTTCATCTGTTGTCCTCTTCAGGAAATGAAAATGTTGCGGGAACTAGTCGGGGGACAGAGTGATGGTCCGAGTTAGAGCAGTAGTAGTCCTCACTATTTCTGATAAATAGTGTGATAATAATTGTAATGAGGACTTAGTTTGAATCTTAATATTTTCTACATATTTGTATTGAGACTCACAGTTGTGTGGTCGTATTTTGCACGACCGTATGATATAAAGTTTGTATTTGAATTCTGTACCATGTATTTGGCGACTCAGAATGGGTTGGGTTGAATGGACCTATTCTGGGGGGGCGTCACAGTTGGTATCAGAGCTTAGGGATATGATCTCTGGCGGAGATCGGGGAATAGAACTAGGAGGGGAGAGACGAGTAAATCCTTCGCTAGTGTGTCCTACCTAAGCTTATGTGGTATTTAATTGGTCAGTCGGAGCAAGGGTTAATATGTGATATGTTAATTTGTTTAATTAACCCTTGTTTTATGGCAGTATTTGAGAATGGCAGCTGAGAATGTTAACAACGAAGTGAATGAGACCGTGGAGACACCTTTAATCGTTAACTAGGAGAACGTGCAACAAGAAGGCAATGTTCATCCTGAAAATAACGTTGGTCAGACGATAAACGATGAGATGTTTAGAAGTTTTTTGCAGTTTATGCAAAATCAGACGAGGGAGACTCGTGTGCAACATACAGGTGGAGATAATAACAACACGCGAGTTGTCACTGCCAAGCAGTTCAAAGAATTGGGACCACCAGAGTTTCTGGGAAAGCCAGATCCGATCAAGGCGGAGACATGGATTAAACAAATTACCAAGATATTTGATGTATTGGGATGCACGGAGGAACAGAAGGTTCCATTCGCCACGTTTATGTTCCGTGGAGAGGAAGATTACTGGTGGGAATCCGTGAAGCGTACCCAGCCTGCCGCACTCCAGATGTCTTGGGAAGCGTTCCAGAAACTGTTCAATGACAAGTACTTTTCTGAAATATTCGTCATATGAAGGAGGTTGAGTTTATCCGACTGGAACAAAATAATATGACGGTATCCTAGTACGAGGCTAAGTTCACGGAACTGTCCAGGTTTGCACCTCATTTGGTGGAGAATGAGGAACGTATGACGCGGATGTTTCTAAGAGGTTTGAAACCCGAAATACGTCAATACCTCATTTCTCATAAATTTTCTTTATATTCGGATGTAGTAAACAGGGCCCAGTTATTAGAACGAGATAATGATTATGTTCAACCGAGGGACCACAACCAAGGTCGTACCGGTGGCAGCAGTCATCGGAGCAATGACAACCAGCGAGGAGGAAAGTATGACAGAAGCGGTAACCACTCCAGTGGTTATCGTGGCCATGATAGTAGAAGAAGCGAATCGGGAGGAGATTTCAAGAAGAGAAGGTACAACAATAAGAACGCGAAGATGTCGACATCAGCACCAGCATCAACTTTTCGAGGGGAGGAGAACGACCACCGGTCGTATACTTTAAATGCGGGAAAGAGGGACATATCAGCCCAAACTTCCCACAACAGTTCAAAGGATGCTATAACTGTGGAAAAGAAGGACATATAGCTCGAGATTGTCCTGTTGCGAAACCAAGTTCAGCGGGGGTGGTGATTCCAAAGGCGGTTGCAGACAAGTCAAAGTCGGTGATTCCTGGAAGAGCGTTTGTCGTGACAGCCCAAAACGCGAGGAATCCACACGAGGTGATTACGGGTAAGCTGATCATAAACTCTTGCGAAGTTTATACCTTGTTAGATACCGGTGCTACCCATTCCTTTATCACCTGCTTGTGCTCAACGTTTGAACTTGACTTCTGATAAATTAGACTTTGACTTATCTGTTGAAACTCCGTTAGGAGAAACCTTTGTTACATCTACAGTTTACAAATCTTGCTTGATTCAGATTGGTACCCTTACCTTACCTGTTGATCTTATATCTTTGAAAATACTTGCATTTGACGTGATTTAAGGAATTGACTGGTTAACCACTTACCATGCCAGAATTGATTGTTTTCGTAAGGTTGTTAGTTTTCATATTCCTAATCAACCTGTTGTACGAATTCAAACCACCAAACCACTAAAATCAGTCAATATCATTTCAAATCCCAAGGTTATTCGTTTATTGAAAAACGGATGTCAAGCTTTCTTAGCTCATGTCACTGATCTAAATCAGAATACATCAGATTTGAATGATATTTTCGTTGTTAATGAGTTTCCTGATGTATTTCCCGAAGAACTTCCCGGTCTACCCCCAGAACGTGAAGTTGAATTCTTTATTGACCTTGAGCCCGGTACAAAGCCCATTTCTAAAACCCCATATCGAATGGCTCCTATTGAACTTCAGGAGTTAAAGATTCAATTACAAGAATTGTTAGACATCGATTTTATTCGTCCTAGTACGTCTCCTTGGGGTGCTCCTGTTTTATTCGTAAAGAAGAAAGACGGGAGTATGCGACTTTGTATTGACTATCGGGAGTTGAACCATGTCACCATTAAGAATAGGTATCCGTTACCTCGTATTGATGACCTGTTCGACCAGTTGCAAGGAGCGCAATTCTTTTCAAAGATCGATCTTCGTTCTGGATATCATCAGTTGAAGATTAAAACTGAGGATATTCCAAAGACTGCTTTTAGAACACGGTACGGGCATTATGAGTTCTTAGTCATGTCTTTTGGATTGACTAATGCTCCTGCTGCTTTCATGGATATGATGAACCGTGTATTTAAGGAGTATTTAGATCAATTCGTTGTTATCTTTATTGATGACATCCTCATTTATTCTAAAAGCCGTGAAGATCATGAACACCATTTGAAGTTGGTACTTCAAAAGCTTCGTGAGAACAAGCTATATGCCAAGCTGAAGAAATGCGAGTTTTGGCTTGAGGAAGTAGCATTCCTTGGGCACGTGGTATCGAAACGTGGAGTATCTGTGGACCCGGCGAAGATTGAAGCAATACAAAGCTGGAAGCAACCTAAGTCGATGACTGAAGTACGAAGCTTTCTGGGCTTAGCTGGTTATTATCGGAGGTTCGTAGAGGGATTTTCTTGAATCGCTACTCCATTAACTCAGTTGACTCGGAAAGATACGAAATTCGTTTGGAGAGAGGAATGCGAGAAGAGCTTCCAAGAGCTCAAGAGGAGACTTATTTCGGCACCTGTTCTGACAATACCATCTGGTTCGGATGGATTTGTTATTTACAGCGATGCTTCGGGCAAAGGGTTAGGATGTGTTCTCATGCAACATGGGAAAGTCATAGCCTATGCCTCGCGACAACTCAAAGAATATGAGAGGAATTATCCTACTCATGATCTAGAGTTGGCAGCAGTCGTTTTCGCGTTGAAGATCTGGAGACATTACTTATACGGAGAGAAAGTGGAGATTTATACGGATCATAAGAGCCTTAAATATTTCTTCACTCAGAAGGAACTCAACATGCGGCAACGACGTTGGCTTGAGCTGTTGAAAGATTACGATCATACTATCCAATACCATCCTGGAAAAGCGAACGTGGTAGCTGACGCGTTGAGTAGAAGATCATATGTGGGAACGAGTGCGATGATGTCAAGTATACGCGTAGAACCAGCTTTGATTGATAAAGTTAAAGCTGCTCAAGCTATGGATGCGGAGCTGATGAAGATGAAGAAGAAGGTGCAATTCCAGAAGCGAGAATCGATGAAGATGGAATACTTCGAGTCAACTCCAGACTTTGTGTTTCTAACGATTCCGACTTGAAGTATAGAATCATGATGGAGGCACACAACACACCGTTTGCAATCCATCCTGGGAGTACTAAAATGTATCGTGATCTTCGACATACATTTTGGTGGGGCAATATGAAGAGAGAGATCGCGGAGTTCATCTCGAGATGTTTAACTTGTCAACGTGTAAAGGCGGAGCATCAAGTGCCGAAGGGTCCATTGCAACCACTGGAGATTCTGAAATGGAAGTGGGAACACATTACGATGGATTTCGTTACGGGTCTTCCCAAGGTTTCTCAAGGCTTAGATGCGATTTGGGTTATTGTTGATAGATTAACCAAGTCTGCTCATTTCTTGCCGATACGAGAGACTTTTTCCCTTGAACGTCTTGCTCATATGTACGTGAATGAGATTGTGAGATTGCATGGCATGCCAGTATCCATAGTTTCGGATCATGACCCCAGATTTACTTCACGATTTTGGATCAGTTTGCAGAAAGCTATGGGTACAGATTTACGATTTAGTTCGGCTTATCATCCTCAAACAGACGGACAATCGGAAAGGACTATCCAAACTCTTGAAGATCTATTGAGACTCTGTGTTCTAGACTTCAAAGGGAGTTGGGATAAGTACTTACCATTGGTGGAATTCTCCTACAACAACAGTTATCAGGCAAGTATAGGCGTAGCTCCATTCGAAGCGTTGTATGGGAGAAAGTGTCGCTCTCCAGTATGTTGGAACGAGGTGGGTGAAACAACATTGTTGGGACCGGAGTTAGTACGTATGACTACAGAAAAGATCCAAATAATCCGACAACGTATACAAACAGCACAAGATCGACAAAAGAGTTATGCGGATCTTCATCGAAAGGACGTGGAATTTAACGTTGGGGACCATGTGTTATTACGTGTTGCTCCATGGAAGGGAGTTACGAGGTTTGGAAAGAGAGGAAAGCTCAACCCACGATTCATTGGTCCATTTGAGATTCTTGACCGAATAGGAAATTTGGCTTATAGACTCGCTTTACCTCCAAGCATGTCTCGTGTTCATAATGTATTTCACATATCCGTGTTGCGTAAATATGTGAAGGATCCAAACCGTATTATTGAGTTAGAACCAGACGAGATAGCTGAAAATTTAACGTACGAGGAGATACCTGTCAAGATCTTGGATAGGAAGGAGCATGTCCTACGCTCGAAAATTATACCTCAAGTTAAAGTTTTGTGGAGAAACCATGCGATTGAGGAAATGACCTGGGAGTTGGAATCGGAAATGAAAGCGAGGTATCCTCACCTTTTCGACATACCAGGTACGTACGTCAATTTCGAGGACGAAATTTCATAAGGAGGGGAGGTTGTAAGACCCCAACTTTTATAAATAAAGATTTAGTTTTCTTTATATATTATTTCGAAACAGTAAGGTGTTGTTTTGATAAATATGAAAGTTATGGGTGAAATGTGCAAACACTTTTAAAATGAGCAAGTGGTTATAAAATATTCTTGTTGTCGGGGAATATTCGTTTGGTCGTGGAATATTCTTGTTGTCGGGGAATATTCGTACGACGGCGCAGCTATTTGTGGGCCCCCACAATGGAATAACTGTCGAATATAGAAAGCAACAGAAATAACTTTTTACAAAATAACGACGTGGTTGTTACCGTTAGTACTGTTGAAATACCCGGTGGTTAAAATACAGTGATACACGGTGTTGCATAGTAGCACACGGTATTGCACAGTATTTCGAATTATTGAGTCTTACGTGAGAAGCCATTACTCAATTATTGTTACAGTAATTACTGTTCAATATTTTATATTATTGACTCAATAATTGCTACGTTGATATTTTACATTATTGACTCAATAATTGTTACATTGATATTTTATTGACTCAATAATTGCTACGTTGCCATTTTATATGATTGATTCAATAATGGCTACAGTTGATATTTTGTAGTATTGATTCAATAATTGTCGTTGCACAGTATTTCACGTTATCAACTCAATAATTCATATTATTTGAATAATATTATTAGATAGCATTATTGACAATGTCTAAGGAAGTTCTGTCTAGGAGGGGTTATTTAATTGCGCGCCAGTAAGGAGAAGTCCTTATCGGAAGGCCCCCTCTGTCCTTGGAACGACCTGGTTGTTAATATTGTAGTTCTATAATATTATTTGTGAATAATTAATTATTTATTTATATGATAAGGAAATATTTATTTTGTGGATATTAAAGAAGAAATTGGCGCTGATGAGTTTTTATCAATATTTTGGTGTGAGAAATCATCTGTTTATGGATTTCGGATAATTTATGTTTGGAATTTGGAAAAACTTCCTTCTGCAAAGTTGTAGAGAATTAAATTTCCTATGAAAAGACATAGAATTTGTATTTTTCTGACAAAGGGGCTATTTATTATGAATTATTGAAGTTTCAGAAAATAAATATTATTTAATGGGTGGGACCCACTTTTGTTGAAAAAAATTCTGAGTTTGGATAGCAGTCGTCGGTTGAATTTTTTTTAAAAATAATATTATTTTATTATTTTAGTCTCCTTTGGCATCTTAAGTTTTTCCTATAAATAGGGTGCTTAGGTTAGAATTGAAAATCACACCAGAATCGGAAGTTTTCTCTCTCTATAATATCGAGCGTATATTTGTGAGTATTTCTATACTTTGAGTATTAGTATTCAGTGCAAGTTTCCTTCGATATTATATCCGATATTCTAGTTAGAGGCACTATCTTTTTGAGGTAAGGGATGTTATTTTCTTTCGTAAATGATGTTATTCTTCTCAATATCATTATACAGAAATATTGTCATGGATTTTATGTTGAAATTCTTACTTTTTCCGTCGGAATTACTATTCACGTATACGGCACTATTCACGGAAAAATTAAATTTTCTTCTATTTGTCCAAATTGCTTGTTAAGGTTACTATCTTTGATTGTATCCAAGCTTTGAGCTCTATTCTTGAATTTTGCTCCATAATTGATTATTACGATGTATTTTTTGAATTGGATATACTAAAATACGAATCCTTAGTCTTTGTCTTTTATCTCACTGGATTCATTTTTTTAAAATATTTTTCATCATTCTCAGTCCTAAAAGGTGATGTAACTGAATATCTTTGGCCTGTAGAGCAAAGATGAATGATTACTTGATGAATATCTTTGGCCTGTAGAGCAAAGATGAATGATTACCTGATGAATATCTTTGGCCTGTAGTGCAAAGATGACAGGTGTTGAGATGAATATGACCACTGATGATACAAATGAATATCTTTGGCCTGTAGTGCAAAGATGAATATTTGATTCGAGATGTATATTGATTGATGTTACAGGGATAAAATATTGATGATGGACTTTTAAATCATAGAAGATAGTAGACTTTATTCTCTGCTTAATTCTTCTAATGAACTGTTATTTCCGCTGCGAATATTGATCTGAAGTTGGTTGTCCATTATATTTTATCTGATTTATTGAAGACTAACGATAATTTATTTTCCATTATCTTAGTCATAAAATTCTTTACTGAGCTAGTTGAGCTCACCCTTTTCATCTGTTGTCCTCTTCAGGAAATGAAAATGTTGCGGGAACTAGTCGGGGGACAGAGTGATGGTCCGAGTTAGAGCAGTAGTAGTCCTCACTATTTCTGATAAATAGTGTGATAATAATTGTAATGAGGACTTAGTTTGAATCTTAATATTTTCTACATATTTGTATTGAGACTCACAGTTGTGTGGTCGTATTTTGCACGACCGTATGATATAAAGTTTGTATTTGAATTCTGTACCATGTATTTGGCGACTCAGAATGGGTTGGGTTGAATGGACCTATTCTGGGGGGCGTCACAGTTGGTATCAGAGCTTAGGGATATGATCTCTGGCGGAGATCGGGGAATAGAACTAGGAGGGGAGAGACGAGTAAATCCTTCGCTAGTGTGTCCTACCTAAGCTTATGTGGTATTTAATTGGTCAGTCGGAGCATAGGGTTAATATGTGATATGTTAATTTGTTTAATTAACCCTTGTTTTATGGCAGTATTTGAGAATGGCAGCTGAGAATGTTAACAACGAAGTGAATGAGACCGTGGAGACACCTTTAATCGTTAACTAGGAGAACGTGCAACAAGAAGGCAATGTTCATCCTGAAAATAACGTTGGTCAGACGATAAACGATGAGATGTTTAGAAGTTTTTTGCAGTTTATGCAAAATCAGACGAGGGAGACTCGTGTGCAACATACAGGTGGAGATAATAACAACACGCGAGTTGTCACTGCCAAGCAGTTCAAAGAATTGGGACCACCAGAGTTTCTGGGAAAGCCAGATCCGATCAAGGCGGAGACATGGATTAAACAAATTACCAAGATATTTGATGTATTGGGATGCACGGAGGAACAGAAGGTTCCATTCGCCACGTTTATGTTCCGTGGAGAGGCAGATTACTGGTGGGAATCCGTGAAGCGTACCCAGCCTGCCGCACTCCAGATGTCTTGGGAAGCGTTCCAGAAACTGTTCAATGACAAGTACTTTTCTGAAAATATTCGTCATATGAAGGAGGTTGAGTTTATCCGACTGGAACAAAATAATATGACGGTATCCTAGTACGAGGCTAAGTTCACGGAACTGTCCAGGTTTGCACCTCATTTGGTGGAGAATGAGGAACGTATGACGCGGATGTTTCTAAGAGGTTTGAAACCCGAAATACGTCAATACCTCATTTCTACATATTTTCTACATACCCGAAATAGTGTGATAATAATTGTAATGAGGACTTAGTTTGAATCTTAATATTTTCTACATATTTGTATTGAGACTCACAGTTGTGTGGTCGTATTTTGCACGACCGTATGATATAAAGTTTGTATTTGAATTCTGTACCATGTATTTGGCTACTCAGAATGGGTTGGGTTGAATGGACCTATTCTGGGGGGCGTCACAGTTACAACATCTGAATAATAAATACAATCCCAGGTCATACTAACCTTAAACATCTGTGCGAAAACATAAATCAATAAATAAGTCTTAAACATCTTTAACACAAGTCTTAAACAATGACATATCAAATAAACAACAAGTCTTCATCACTTGTTGATCTTGCCCTTGCCTTTGCTGAAAGAAGGCTCGTCAGACCTTTCGTTCTTAACTGCAATGTTATTATTACGCAAGAGTGAGCACGATTTCCCACAAGTATAATAATATAACAATAATATAATAACATGCGAGTGGATCAAAGACTTCTGAGTAATGAAAACTCAACTTTTGAATCAAGAATAAATAACAAGAATCAAAAGAACATTTGAGGGTCATAAGACCTCGAACTATGTCCTAGGTTGTAAAGTGTTTATACTTTAAACCTTTAATAGTCATAAGACTATGGACTCTACTTCTTGTACTTAGGGGGATCAACCCTTAGTACCATACTGTGCACAATATCTCAACGCTAAAGCGTAAATAATCCCCTATACAGGGTTGTTCATCTCAGTTTTGACATCAGAGTCCGCACCAAAGAAAGTTTGGTTTGGATAAGCTCAATAAAAATTCTAGAATTTAGAACGTTGATCAAATATGGACTAGTCGAATCAATAAGGGTTCACTAGTCTTATAAGGTTCAACAATAACATCGATATTCAACTTGAATAATAAATCTCAAGAGTATACAATCAAATAAGTATTGTATAACTGAAGTAATACTTAAAGGAATAGTAATATCTCATATGGAAATCTCAACTTGAATAAACAAGGATAAGAACTTGCTCAATTGATAACTCTGAATTTAGAAAGCTTGTTCAATGAAAGTAAAGATGGGAAACTTGCTCAATGTAAAAGTAAGGTTTAGAAACTTGCTCAATTTAAAAGTTTGAGTTTAGGAAACTTGCCTCTTGCACAAGCTACAACTAATTCACGTTTCTTATTAAATCCTACATATCAATACATTCATAATACCCATTAATCATAAATTCGATACACTTATCAAATCATAACATTATTCTTTGAACTCATTATTTGACTTTTCAAATAATGGTTTAAGTCGTGTAATTTACTTATTAATTAATCACATAACATAAGTTAATTAACATAATATTATATGCTTAACATGTATTCATGTTCATTACATTAGGTTTTCCAACATGTATCATGTCGACGATTTGAACGGTTTACAGAGTCGCAGTTGATAGATTTGAAATGGTTGTACCAACTCAATCGAGTTTTGTTTGAAAGTAGGCCCAATTACTGAACACTGTCGAAACTTAGTCTTTGAACTCAGAATTCTAAGTTCGAGGGCTTGGTTAAGTGGGGGGAAGGTGTTAGGCACCCCCCAACTCTTGTGAAAATACGGTATCGCATCTTTTCATTATTTCCCTTTTTATTTGCAATGTATGTGTGTGGATGCTGGAAGTAATTGAGCCTACGTTCGATTGTTTTGAAAGTAGTGCTTTGCTTCGTTAAACCTATATACGAAGGGTTTGATTTGATTTGCAAAAGTCCATTTTTAGACAAGATATAAAAATAATGTTTTGAAAGGCGGTTTTCAAACCCTTACGCTCTCATAGGAATAGAAGCCTTTTGATACTTCCATATTTATTCTTTTTAGCCTTCGGCTCGATTTTGATGGTGATTGTCGGGCTGTGAAGCATCCTCGACCACAAAATATATACAAGTGTCGATCTTCTCATGGGCAGGACAGCCATCGGAGTGACTCTAGCACGACAAACCATTATTTCATTATGTTTGAGGCCTTAAACCCGGATAACCGTTTTATAGTCTTTTGGATGTACATTTTTACAGAAAAACTGGCAGGGTACATTTGTAATGTGTAGTTTGTCCATTGTGGGATCAGATTCTGATCAGTTTGATTATGAATCCCACGATTCCTAGGCTCACATAAGGAGGCCAAGAGAACCTACACAACACAGATTTTTACAAAAAATGTATATTTACATCCAGACATCGCAAAAACCAAGGATTCATCAGTTAAATCCTGGCATGCGCGTAGCCAAAGCTTCTCGTTTCCACTATATAGAAATCTAAGGGTCACGAGGTTGCTTTCATATTTAACAAAACTAGAAAGAAAGCGAGATTTAAACAAATCTTAGCCATTCTAGCTTCTCGGTTCCGGTTGGACCTATTTTGAACCGTTTGAAAGGCAGAAAGGGCTAGATTCAAATAAATTTAAACCACCAAATTTGTATTAAAACGAATTCACATCAAATGAATAATTGAAACAGATATTTAATCACAATGAATAAAGAATATATATATATATATATATATATATAATTATATATATATATATATATAAGTTGTAAAGGGCGACGGATTTCCAATCTCAGGCCCGGACAGAAATGTAAATATATATATATATATTTATAAAAGCTGTAAAAGAGCCACGGAATAATCCAGGCTTGACAGAAAAGTAAATATATATATATATATATATATATATATATTTATAAAAGCTGTAAAAGAGCTACGGAATAATCCAGGCTTTACAGAATGTAAATATATATATAGCAAAACTATAAAGAGCCACGAAATGATCCAGGCTCGACATAATGTAAATATATATATATATATAAGCGGTAAAGAGCCACGAATTTCACCAAACTCAACTGGAATGTAAATATATATATATATATATATATATATTTATAAAAGCGGTAAAAAGCCACAAATTTCTCCAGGCTCAACTGGAATATAAATATATATATATATATTTATAAAAGCGGTAAAAAGGCCACAGATTTTCAATCCAGGCCAAACTAAAATATAAATTTTAATATATACAGTTAGTATATATATATATATATATATATATATATATATATATATTAAAGCAATAAAGGCCACAAATTAGCAATGCAGGCCAAACGAAGTCAGAAAAATTTATATATATATAGTTATATATATAAAAGCAGTAACTGCCACGAATTTGCAATCCGGGCTTGACAGAATTGAAAATTAGTATATATATAGTCAAATATATACATAATAATGCCAAAAAGGCCACGAGTCAGCGACACAGGCCGAGCAAATTAATACATATATGTATATATATATAAGCGATTAAAAGCGCCAGATCGACGATCCAGGCTGTGCAAACGCAGAAAAACGTATATATGTACTAAAATGTACTAAAAAGTAAGCAAAACAGGTCACGGAACTGAGTTCCGGGCAAAACCAGACGATGAAACTTTACGTGCACGTGTATAAATACGTAATGAAGTAGGAAACAAGTTCTGATCGTAAAAAAACTTACAATGGACTGCTATATGGGCTTTTTGCCACTTGGTAGGCTTCAAATGGACGTTTCCATCGGTTAATTTTTGGTATGTGGTAGTATATGAGTATACCTATGTGTTAGAGTAATAAAATCTAGGTTTGGAGTACTAGAAGTCGGGCTAGAAAACAAAATGGGCGGAGTTTCAGAGCTTTTTCTCTTCTTCTATTTTTCTTTTTTGGCAAGGGGTGGCCATGTATTTAAAGACCCGATGGTAGCAGGTATACCCGCGGCAGCCGCAGGTCTACCTGCGGCTCCCCAAGGTGGGCCCCACCTAGTGGGTCCCGTCATCTCGAAGTACGTGCACTCTGAGCAACGCGATGTCAAGTTCGAAACTTTCCAACTTTTGATCGGAGCGTCCGTTTGAGGCGTGCTATAACTTTCCAGAAAGCCCTCGCCGAGAGCTTCACAATGACATAGGATTTAACCTTTTTCGAGTCCAAGAAGACAGGTTTATAACCAGATCTTTGTTTCTTCACAGTTTATCCGTTGAGCTGTATTGTGCTGTTTTAACTCGGGATCAATGTTATGGTTCTTTCTGACCTTCATTTCATCAATTCGGCTTGATTTTGACTGGATTGGCTTCAAATTGGTAAAATAACCATTTTTCCCCTCCAGGGGTTGTCTCCTGTACTGGCACGGTCTTTGACTATTTTCCCGAGGTTGTTACCGAGGTTTTGATCACAGCCGACTCTGTTTGTCCTCAAGGTTGTCTCCGAGGCTGACTTGGTTTCCCAGGGTTGTCTCTGGGGATGATGTAATGCTTTGGGGTTTTCTCCTAAGGTTGGATTAATCTCCCAGGGTTTGTCACCGGGGCTGCTTGACATCCCGGTATAGTCACCGGGGCTTCATTTGACATCCTGGTATTGTCGAGGTTTAACTTGACATCCCAGTATAGCGACCGGGGTTGATCTTGACATCCCAGGGTTGTCGCCAGGGCTGTTTGACATCCTGGTATTGTTACCGGGGATTCACTTTACATCCTGGTGTTGTCGGGGTCTGACCTGACATCCCTGTGTAGTGATCGGGGTTGAGCTTGACATCCCGGGGTTATCGTCGGGGCTGCTTGACATCCCGGTATTGTCACCGGGGCTTCATTTGACTTCCCGGTATTGCCAGGGTTTGACTTGACATCCCGGTGTAGTGACCGGGGTTGAGCTTAACATCCCGGGGTTGTCGTCAGGGCTGCTTGACATCCCGGTATAGTGACCCAGAGGAAAATGACAGTTTTACCCTCCTGCAAGGTTAGTAACAGGAATGCAAAATTTTGAGTGCCTACAGGTGATTCAAGGAAACAAAGTGGAGGCCTACTCAAGATTCTTAGCTAAGAAGAAGAAAGCCATCAAGAGGTAGGATCACTAACTAAGTTCGTTATATACTTGTCTTAGTTGAGTTAAGTAGAAATGCATGTTAAGCTTGAAACCTAGTTAAACACTTGTAAGCATGAGATATGTTGTTATCAACTATAAAATGTATAAGCTTTACATATGATCCAATAATGTTATGTTGAACCTCTATAAAATACGGACATAACCCAAGTGGAATCATAGTAATCGGACATAAAATGAACCCGTAGCGGAACTTTTCGTAAAACATGTCAATATGTAAACCCTAGCATGGAAAAGCACTAAACTTAATTAAATAAACATTTTTGAAAATTGTGCAAGATATTATATATTGAACATATACAAGTTTATGAGATATTGGAAGTGATTTCAATTCATTTGGATGTAAAATGAATAAGTTATGCAAGTTTGAATCAAAAGAGAGTAAAGAACAAGTTGAGAAATGTTCATGTCTAACAATCTGTCGGGCTGGCACTGCAGCGCCGCCCAGCAAGCTATACTCCGCGCCACCAACCTTTTCAATTTTGCAGGACTAGCACTGCAGCGCCGTCCTCAGTACAAATCACCGCGCCACAGCACCATGTCAGGGTAAGAAAACTGTAGGACCAACGCTACAGCGCCGTCCTCAATACTAACCCCAGCGCCGCAGCGCCACATTCGGGTGATGTTTCTGCAGGGCCGGCGCTGCCGCGTTAGCTGCAGTACTAAACCCGGTGCTGCAGCGCCATATCTATTTCACAGTTGACCAATTCTGAGTCGGGTCAAGGTGGGTCGGGTCGGGTCAGACCTGATTAGAAACTTATTTTCTCTAAAAATAAAATAATAATAATACTTAATTTGATTAATATTAAGAGATTTTATTAATCAAAGATAATTAAACAATTAAAATAATTTAATTATGAGTTAATTAAATACAAGTTGTGATTAAAAGTTTAAGACTTACTTTACTTAAAGGAGATTAGAACAATTAAAATAATTATAATTCAATAAGTGATAATTAATCTAATATTCTTAAAATATAAACAATTAAAATTTAGTAAGATTTTAATTGTGAAACGAATAAACAATTAAGGTAATACTTGATTGTAAAATAATAAGACTTAGACCAATTGGTAATAGTGAAGACTATTTCTAATTATATAAGTATGAACAATTAAAGTAACATTAATAAATATTTTAATTGTGAATAATAATTACTAAACAATTAAATACTTTTAAAGATTATTTAATTGTGAACCAATGAGACATTAATATGAATATCCCTAATTAAGATTAAGGAAATTATTCAAAGAATAATAATGAAGTACTATATTATTAATGATAGAGTGATAAAGATAACGATTAGAGAAATAATATATAATTGTTTTGAGAAGTCTTAGATACCTAAGGCTAGTGTGATTAGACCGATTTAGGTTTATATGTTTATGTGTTGATAGAGATTAATCGTTACGATAACAATAGTTAATCAAGGATAAGAAGTCGAGGTCGGAATTAATCAACGACTCAGGCAAGTATCCTAACCTATGCATTTACTTTATGCAAGGAATCTATGATTATGCAAGTTCCTAACTTCATTTGATTTTATATTGAATGCAAGTATTCAAACCTTACTCTTTATTGAGCACTGCTTAAGCTTGTACCATTATTGATCGTACGAGTAAATAATTGATAGTATGATTCTTGTCTTATAAATTAATACTTCCTAGCTTGATTTAACGCATGTTTATCTTCTTCGAACTATGTTGCGAGAATTGAACTTATAAATTGTTCTCATATACATTGTAAAAGTTGTCTACGCCATTTGATTCGGCTAGACCCGTGTCATGAATTTGAAAGTGATCCAAACCAATTGCTTGGTGAGGAATCTTATAAATTGATTGAGATGAACAACCCTCATTGAAGGGAAAACTATATATCCGTCGAGCGACCGACGTGCGCACAAATAGTATGTGAATATTATGCATAATGTAGGGTACTTGAGGCTGATCACCTGTTGTACTTGTTTATATCGAATTTTCAGTTAAACACTAATTCTAGCAAGAGTTCTTAGTCCTTAGTGACTGCTCAGTATTAAAATTTATCTTTTGGAAAACGTTAAAACCTTTGAATCTCTTTTGATAATGCTTCAGTCGATAATGACCTTCTATTTACAATTCAAAGGACAGTTTTGGAACTATTAATATATCTTCATTTACAACATTATTCCTTGAACTCTTGAATTGTCCTTGGACATTATACCTTGAATATCATTAAGCTTTATAATTATGCTTACCTTCATTGCTATATTACTTGCTGAGCAAACTTGTTGCTCATTCTTGCTTTCCCTAAACATTTCAGTTAAGGCAGAGCAGTGCGGACTCTCTGGCACAGATATGGGCAAGGGGGCTACGGCATAGCTGTGTTCTCTTTTAAGATTATTATGATGTTGCAATAAGACTTATTTCATATTATGTATTAATTATGTTATGGTTTAAGATATGTTTAAGTTGCGAGACCGTGGGACGCGAATATTTATATTAAATCAATGTAAATTATTCTATTATTCAGTTGCATGAGATTTAGTATGTTATTAGAATTAGTACGTGATGCACCAAATTTGAGGTACATGTATCTGAATTTGGGGGTGTCACAGAATCGGTACCAGGCTCTGAATAAGCAACCATGGATGACACAATATCTGCCTCCAGCAATGCAGAATACTCCGAGGAACGACCCGGATGACTCTAGGAAAAATCAGCCCTCTCTCAATAGATCCAATAATCATAAACTCTAGACAAATCATCCTCTGACAAAGACGAGGCAAAGGGACATCAGAAGCCCTCCTTCTAACACCTGACGAAACCCGTCGAGAACTGTTCGGTCTGTCTGGGTCCATAACCTGAACAAAATATTCAAATCACCTCAGAAAAGGTGAGGTACGCTTCAAAATTAAAGCCATTAAATTCAAATCATTACATCATGCATAGCTTATGTGTAACATGCATTAGTTTAACATACTTCCCCAGTAGAGTTAAAATTGCATGCATATTAAATGCCCAGACTCGTGAAAAAATTTCGCCAAGAGTCTCCTTTGTAAAACAGACTATCCGCATGTACATAGGCATGACTAGGTGGCCATTCAGTAGCACACCAACCCAAAATTATGAGCATTTCATATGTATGAAAAATATTAAAATTAAACTCACTATGGAAGCTAAATTACCATGTTTATTTTTATTTGAAATATATGCTCATTTGTCCTCAAATAGGATGAATAAACCAACCAAAAAGGGTGCAAACTGACTGCCCCGAAAGGCACAGCACGCCTCAAACTGACGCTCCGATCAAAAGTTAGAAAGTTTCAAACCTGACATCGCATTCCTCGGAGTGCACGTACTTTGATGCAACAGGACCCGCCACGTGGTCCCTGCCACGTGGAGCCGCACCTCTACCTGCGACAGCAGCAGGTAGAGTGGAGGCTCCTGGGTCTATATATATGAGCTCACCCCCAGCTCATTTAAAGAATTCAGAAACGCTCTGAACGCCTGCCCGTTTGGTTTTCGAGCTATCTTCTTGTCTTCCAAACCCAAATTTTTTCACTCTAACACGTAGATATACCCACATACTACCACATATCAGAAAATAACCGGTAGATTTGGACGTTTAAAGCCTACGATTTGGCAAAAAGTCCGTCAATCTATTGTGAGTATTTTTACGATCAGAAAGTTATTATTACTTCTTCGCAATTTTATACACTTGCATATCAAGTTTCGTTTTCTAAATATGCCCGAAAATCAGTTCCGTGGCCGTTTTTGTTAACTTTTGGTACATTTTAGTACCTAAACGCATTTTCTGGCATTTTTACAACTTGGATTGACGATCCGTCGCTTCCAGCAGCTTTTATATACTTGCATCTTCGTGTTGAGCAACTTCGCCGGACTGAGTTATCTTCCCAGTCCAGGTTTGGCTTTTTTTTGTATATATTTAACTGCATATATACTAACTTTTCAATTCTGTCAAGCCCGGATGTCAAATTCGCGGTAGTTTACTGCTTATATATATGCATATACATGCAACATTCACCATACTGGGTTATCTTCCCAGTCCTGGTTGACTACTGTTCTGTCTATATATATATATATATATATATATATATATATATATATATATATATATATATATATATACATTCCAGTTCGGCCTGGATCATTTTGTGGCCTTTTTACTGTTTTGCACCATTCACCATACTTGGTTATCTTCTCAGTCCTGGTTTGACTATTTTTCTGTCTAAATATATATTTACTTTCCAGTCTGGGCCTCGGAGTGAAAACCCACCGCCCTTTACTATTTATATATATATATATATTTCAATTCTGTCCAGCCTGGATCATTCCGTGGCTTTTATAGCTTTTTATAAATATATATATATATATATATATATATATATATATTTACTTTCCAGTCTAGGCACAGGCGTGAAAACCCATCGCCCTTTTTACGCTTTCATATATATATATATATATATATTTCAATTCTGTCAAAGCCTGGATCATTCCGTGGCTATTTGCAGCTTTTATAAATATATATATATATATACTTCAATTCCAGTATGGGATTGCGAGTGAAAACCCATCGCCCTTTAAAGTTTTCTTATATATATAATTATATATATGGCTTTACTCATTTTTCTTGGGAATTGCATATTCATATTTGATATTGAAACTAAATATAAATGCTTGAGTGTACAGTCCTTAAATGATCATATGTACAATGACTTAGATGATAGATCAAAAATGTTAGGTTGATCTGAGCTTTAATGTTTATCATTTATGTAAATAATTGTATAAAAGAAAAGATCAAATTTGTTAGGTTGATCTATTTGAGCTGTAAAAGTTAAGGCCTTAACAGAATCGTAGTCTGTCAAAGGTAGCATTCAGAAGATAAGGCAGAATCGTGGAGCTTAAACGAAGATATCCAGAATCGTAGTCTGCCAAGAGTATTACAGTCTGCAGAAGATAAGGCAGAATCATGGAGTTTAAACGAAGATACTCAGAATCGTAGTCAGCAGAGGTCAAGGCAAGACTCGTAGAGCTTGAGTGACCACATCAGAAGCGTAGTCTGCCTTGAAAGCCACACTAAGAATCATGAAGAAGATCTGAGCATCTGGCGAGCCAAGTTTATAATCGCAGAGTGCTCTCGAAGGTGTGGAGTCTGAAAGACAAGCAAGCAGGAATCGTAGTTTTCCAAAGAGCTTAAGAGAAATCTTAGTGTTCTCTACAATCAAGTCTGAGTCAAGCTGTGCAAGCCAACACACAATGATTATGGTACAATGATCATAATCGTAGTGCTCCTCCAGTCAGCATCAAAGATCATAGTTCTGATGAAGGGAGGAAGAGCAACAAATGAAGAAAGGTTAATAGACGTTGACAATTTGATAGTCCCAATGATTCCATATTCATCCTTAGATCAAATCGAAGAAGCGTATTGAAGAAGCTAAGGAAAGGACTAAACTGCCTGCAAAAAACACTTTTTCAGGTGTTAGGTGAAGTTGCAGTCTGCTGTGTCAGTGAGCCAGTCGGCAGTGCAGCAGGAAAGCAGGATGTCAACATCAACTGCACAGAAACGTTTGAAGCATTAAATGCAGCAACGGGAGCATTCAAACGGACATATTTTGAATGGCTCTTTTATAAAGAAATCAGACAAGGATTCAGACTAAGCAAGCAAGACGTGAAAAGAAAGAATACATTGAGAAAAGTTTAGGAACACTCAACGATCAACTCTACGATCCTGAAAGAGGAAAGCTTGCTTCGCTACTCAATTCTTCAGAACTTATGCTTAATTGCAACTGAGTAGCACTCCTCAACAACAACTGTCAATCCAAGTGAGGAACCAAGTCAGAGGACTTGAAGAGTTCAAAAGTGAACTAAGAGCAGATCCAAGTCAAAGGGCTTGAAGAGTTCAAAAGTGAACTAAGAGAAGTACCAAGTCAGAGGACTTGAAGAGTTCTAAGTGAACTAAGAGAAGTTCTAGGGCTGCTGGCCTTAAAGGAATATAAGTGATTCAGTTGTAAGAGACATCCTTAGTAGATTTCCTACTCGTGGAGTAGAAGAGTGGATTAGGAGCCTTGTGTGCTCTGAACCACTTAAAACCTTGTGTCTCATTGTCTCTCATTAACTGCTATAACTGTTATATCTGCTATAACTGCCATAACTGCTTATCAAACCTTAACTGCAATATCTTGAAGGGGAACAAAACATATATTCTGCTGCTGTCAGTATAATCAATGCTGACAAAGTATTTTAAAGAAAGAAATTTTAAAATATTTATTCAACCCCCCTTCTAGATAACTAACGTGCATTTGGAAACTAACAATTTTTATTAAATTTTTGCTTTAAATATTCATTTGATATGAATCGACACCGACATTTCTGCTGGCGAACTAGATTTCTTTAAATCTCGCCAAGTCTAGCTTTCAAACGGTTCAAAATAGGTCCAAACAGAACCGGGAAGCTAGAATGGCCGAGATTTTTTTAAATCTAGAGTTTTTCTAGTTTCAGCCATAAAAGCTACCTCGCAGCCCTTAGATCGCTATCTAGTGCGAACGAGATACTTCGGCCAGGTGTGAACCAGGATTTACTGATGAATCCTTGGTTCTGGCGATATTTGGATATATTTATGTACAAATTTGAGCTGTGCAGGTTTATTGGCCTCCCTCTGTGAGCCTAGAAATCGTGGGATTCATGATCAAACAGATTAGAATCTGATTCCCATGATGGACAAATTCCACTTTACAAATGGACCCTGCGAGCTTTTCTATAAAAATATACAAACAAAAGACCTTAAAACGGTTATCCGGATTTAAGGTCTCAACATAGTGAAAATATAGTTTATCGTGTCAGAGTCACTCCGATGGCTGTCATGCCCATGAGAAGACGGATACTTGTATATATTTTGTGGCCCAGGATGCTTCGCAGCCCGACAATCATCATTCATTATTCAAGAAGGAGGGTGGTTGGCTAAACCCTAGTTTTCTATTCTCTATAGAAAATGAGTATTCTCCAACAATTAGAATTGCATCAACTGATATCTAACATAAGACTCCTCTGATATAGATATTGGTCAACCATTCTAATCCTATTAGACATAGGATTTCATTTAATTAATTAAACTCCTTAATTAATTAGGTTTCCCAACATATTGGGAATAATTAATTAAACTTCTTTAATTAATTTGCCTCCTAATCTCATTAGAAATAAATGAGAGTACTAATATTAAAATAATTCCTAAACTCCTTTAAAAATTAAAATAATAATAATAATAATATTAATATGACTCCTCTTATTAATTTATATTTAATCTTTTTAAAATATTAAATAATAAATATTAAGCTATTTAATTTATTCTATCACCATAGATTAAATTAATTACACTTAACATATTATTACGATTATGCCATTACCTTCTTAAATAATTATTCTTCATTTTATGGTGTGACTCTTTAGGTTCTCCATATTAAACCGGTTGTTTATAAATCAATTAGAATAATTTTAATCTTATTTAAATAAATAAATTAAACTAATAATCTATTTAAATAAATAATATTTATTCTACAATAGGGATAAGCCTCCCTAATGATCAACGACTTTCCAGATAATATAGATTTCAACATTAATCATAAAAGAACCTATGAGTAAATAGTTACTGTATAATTCAATCCTTCCACCATACAATGTCCCAATTAAATATAAGACATGGAATTACTGTCAAGTCTTATTTTATTTAATTATATGTATTTCGATTAGAAAATTCACAACTCTAAATAATGCAAATTAGAAACTCCTTTCTAATTTCATTCTGCCTTGGCCAAGGATTACTGGGTTGTCATTTAACGAATCACATAGAACATATCTCTTCTTTTACTATAAGTGATAGATTCTTTATTGATCATTCATTATCTCCATATGTAACTTATTACACCCAAGCATATCCTTTGATATACCTTAAGGGTCTTAAGGAGTAAGTCAAAGTATAATTCATTGCATACAAGATACTATGATTATCTCAAGTCCGAGGATCACTTGTACTGCTATCATATTAGGAATTTCTATTGACAGGCGAGTAAAACTCCATTAGATATTCCTTAGCGAGTCCCGCTCAGTGTACTTATTCTCCAATAAGCACCTACATATTTGCTTTAGTGTCTCCACACAAATGATCATGTGATCAATCATCCTCATCCAATGAGCAAGTAACATATGTACCAATATATCCATATTTACTAATCCCCTTTTTAGTAATCCAACGATTGGGAACTATTTTAGTTTTAAGCTTTCTAAGAATTTAGATCTCATTAGCATGATCAACATCATGATTCTAAAAGCATTGCTTAAAACTATGGGTTATTTACATATTATAAAAAATAGCATCATATAGATAATTAAATGCCTTTAATAAATGAATACTTTTATTAATAAATAAATAAGATCGTTTACAAAGTATATACTTTATCATCATACATGATTGGCTTGTATACATACTACTTTCAATCTCCCACTTGCACTAAAGCCAATAGTCGTGGTATCTCATACCCATCTTCTCTAAGTGAGGATCAAACTGTTGTTGTGTTAAAGCTTTAGTAAATGGATCTGCAATGTTGTCTTGAGAATCTACACGCTCCAAGGTGACGTCTCCTCTTTCAATAATCTCCCTGATCAAGTGAAATCGTCGCAACACGTGTTTGAATTTCTGATGAGACCTGGGTTCCTTAGCCTGCGCAACAGCTCCAGTGTTGTCACAATATAAAGGGACTGCTCCTCCAATGCTAGGAACCACACCAAGTTCTGTTATGAACTTCTTTATCCAAACAGCCTCCTTTGCAGCTTCACTTGCAGCTATGTACTCTGCCTCTGTCACTTAATCAGTAACTGTTTGCTGCTTGAAACTCTTCCAACTCATTGCGCCTCTGTTCAAGGTAAATACATACCCCAAAACATATTTACTGTCATCTTGATCTGTTTAAAAACTTGAGTCCGTGAAGCCCTCGAGTTTTAATTCAGACCCACCGTAGACAAGAAATACATCCTTAGTTCTTCGTAAGTACTTTAGGATATTTTTCACTGCCTTCCAGTGCTCTTCTCCTGGATTCGACAGATATATGCTCATTACACTAAGTGCATGAGCGACATCCGGTCTAGTACATATCATACCGTATATGATATATCATATCGTTGAAGCATAAGGAATCTTACTCATACGGTCTCTCTCCTCAGGTGTCTTTGGGGCCTGTTTCTTAAAGAGATGTATTCCATGGCTCATCGGCATAAGACCTCTTTTGGAATCTTCCGTGCTAAACCTCTTTAGCATCGAGTCAATGTACGTTCCTTGGGATAAGCCAAGCATCCTTTTAGATGTATCTCTATAGATCTTTATCCCCAAAATATAAGATGTTTCTCCCAAGTCCTCCATGGAGAAGCGTTTAGATAACCAGATTTTAATCGATTGTAGCATAGAAATGTCATTCTCTATTAGTAATATATCATCAACATATAATACATGGAATGAAATAGCACTCCCACTAACCTTCTTGTACACACATGGTTTATCCTCGTTTTTGATAAGATCAAACTCTTTGATTGTCTCAACAGAACGGATGTTCCATCTACGAGAAGCTTGCTTCAATCCATAAATGGATCGTTGCAGCTTACAGATTTGATTTGTTCCAACCTTTGAAATAAATCCCTCTGGTTGTGTTATATACACATCCTCCTTAAGTTTCCCATTGAGGAAGGCCATTTTCACGTCCATCTGTCAGATCTCATAGTCGTAATAAGTTGCAATCACAAGCAAAATCCGAATGGACTTGAGCATAGCTACTGGTGAGAAGGTTTTATCATAGTCAACTCCTTGTCTTTGCTTGAAACCTTTTGCAACCAGTCGGGCCTTATAAGTCTCTACCTTGCCGTCCGCCCCAGTCTTTCTTTTAAAGACCCATTTACACCCAATAGGCTTAATGCCTTCAGGTGGTGAAACCAAAGTCCATACTTGGTTCTCATCCATGGAGTCCATCTCGGATTTCATGGCCTCAAGCCATTTTCCTGAGTCTTTATTACTCATTGCCTATTCATAATTCAATGGATCACCATCATTCTTGATGCGTACCTCATCATCATCCTCTATGACGAATCCATACCTGTGAGGTATCTTCAGTACTCTTCCAGATTTACGAATAGGGTATTGTACAAAAGGTGTCTCTACTTGGACAGGTTCATCCAATTGATCTGTAGTGGTTTGTAGTTCTTGAATTTCTTCAAGATCTATTTTTCTCCCACTAGCCCCTTCAAGGATAAACTCCTTTTCCAAGAAGGCAGCATGTTTCGCAACAAACACCTTTTGCTCAGGAGGATTATAGAAATAGTATCCCAAACTTTCTTTAGGATATCTCAGAAATGTGCACTTATCAGATCTTGTCCCAAGCTTATTATTTTGAAACCTTTTCACATAAGCTGGACATCCCCAAATCTTAACATGCTTAAGGCCAGGTTTCTTCCCTGTCCACATCTCATATGGAGTCTTGGGGACGGATTTTTAGGGGACCTTATTTAGTAGATATACAGTCGCTTCTAGGGCATAAACCCAGAATGATACTGGAAGATCGGTAAAACTCATCATGGAACGAACCATGTCCAACAATGTTCGATTTCTCCTTTCAGATACTCTATTTAACTGTGGTGTACCTGGTGGAGGCCATTGTGAGATTATACCATTAACTTTGAGACAATTGAGAAACTTGCCGCTTAAGTATTCTCCGCCCCAATCTGATCGAAGAATCTTAATACTTTTGCTAGTTTGTTTCTCTACTTCACTTCTGAACTCTTTGAACTTTTTAAATGATTCAGATTTGTATTTCATTAAATACACATCCAAATCTTGAGTGATCATCAGTGAAAGTAATAAAATAAGAATACTCTCCCCGTGCATTCGTTGTCAAAGGTCCACAAACATCTGTGTGAACCAACGCTAACAACTCTGTAACTCTTTCTCCTTTTCCACTAAAAGGAGATTTAGTCATTTTACCCATGAGACAAGATTCACAAGTTGGATATGATTTAAAATCAGATAGTTCTAAGAGCTATCCTTATGCAACTTGGATAATCTTGTTTCATTGATACGACCGAGTCTACAGTGCCACATATAGGTATAATTAACATCATCTCTTTTCCTTTTCTTAGTTTGTTCTATTTGAAATATATTTTCATGCAAGTCAAGTATATAAAATCCATTTCGCAAATTACCAACACCATGTAAAATATTGTTATTATAAATAGAACAACTGTTGTTCTTTATTATAATGTCAAATCCATTCATATCTAATACGAAAACAGAAATAATGTTTCTAATGATATTCAGAACAAAATAATAATTATTTAAATAAATGGACTTGCCCATAGGCAGTGCTAAACAATAAGTGCCTATAGCTAATGCAGCAACCTTTGATCCATTTTCCACTCGTAGGACAACCTCATCCTTGTTCAGCTTTCTACTTCTGACCAGTCCCTGCACAGTATTACATATGTGAGAACCACAGCCCGTATCCAATAACTAAGTAGAATTTTAAATTTCTAAAAAAATAATTTCAATCATGAATAAACCTTAATTGGAAGTCGAAGCTTCTCCAAGCTTCTTCTCTGCCAGAAATTTCTTGCAGTTCCTCTTCCAGTAACCCGGCTCGTTGCAATGGAAGCACATTCCTTTGCTAGTTGGATAAGGTTTCTTTTAATCCTTTCTGTTCACCTTGCCCTTAGCCTTCTTAGATTTCTTATTTTCAGAAGATACCTTGGGCCTCTTCCTTTTCTTGAAAGAATCATCCACCATTAAGACATGGTTCTTCTTGGATGGGAAGTGACCTTCTGCAGTTTTAAACATGTTAAGTAATTCAGGCAAGCTGACATCTAACTTATTCATGTGAAAATTTACAATGAACTAAGAAAAGGTCTCAGGGAGTGACTGCAAGACTAAGTCTTAACTCAACTCCCCATCCATGACAAACCCAAGCTGTCCAAGTCGTTCAATCAGATTGATCACCCTTAGGACATGAGTCTCAACAGCAGTGCCCAACCGAGATTGGAAGAGCTCCTTAGATATCTCATATCTAGCAGTCCTACTTTGTTCATCATACAACTCCTTGAGGTGAAGCAACATAGTTGTCGACGTTGGAAAATTTAAGAAATACCACGGGTCAGTTCGTAACCCGGTTTTCCTCAAATCGATCTTCCTAAGTTATCTCTACCCTTATTCTTTTTATTGCAAAAAAAGGTTTTGAAGGGTTTTTTAGGAAAGAGGCCAACATATGTATATGTCGAAGATTTGATTTAAACAGAGTCGCCAGTTGGTAGTTTTGAAAATAGTTGTACCAACTCAACCGTATTTAATTTGAAAAGAGGCCCAATTGCTGGACACTATCGAAACTTGATCTTTGAAATCAGAGTTTTGAGTTTGGGGGCTTGGTTAAGTGTGGGGAAAGTGTTAGGCACCCCACGACTCCCGTGTAAACACGGTACCGCAATCTTTTCAATATTTCCCTTAAAACTGGAATGTGTGAGTGAATGCTATTTGAAAATTGGGCCTATTAATTGATTGATTGAAAGCTTTGACAGGCTTCGTTGAGCCTATATACGAAGGGTTTGATTTGATTTGAAAATCAGTCTTTGATTTGATTTGCAAAAAACATCATTTACTTTGCAAAAGCTTTTGAATTGAATTGACAGTGATGTTTTGAAAACTGGTTTTATCAAACCCTTACGCTGACATAGGAATTGAAGCATATCGCTACTCTCAATTTTATCTTTATAGCCTTAAGGCTGCATGCAAATGGTGATTTGTCGAGCTGCGAAGCATCCTCGACCACAAAAATATAAAGTGTCGATCTCCTCATGGGTATGACAACCATCGGAGGGACGCTGACACGACAATCCATATTTTCACTATGTTGAGACCTTAAATCTGGATAACCGTTTTAAGGCCTGTGTATGTATATTTTACAGAAAAAAAACTGGAAGGGTACATCTGTAAATTGGAGTTTGTCCATCGTGGAAATCAGATTCTGATCAGTTTGATCATGGACCCCACGATTCCTAGGCTCACATATGAGTGGCTAGAAAACCTGCACAGTTCAAATTTGTACAGAAGCAAATAAATATCCCAAGATAGCCAGAACCAGGGATTCATTCAGTAAATCCCGGTCTGCACGGCCGAAGCGTCTCGTTCCCACTAGATAGCGATCTAAGGGACGCGGGGTTGCTTTTGAAGCTGAAACTATAAAAATAACTAGATTTAAAGAAATCTCAGCCATTATAGCTTCTAGGTTCTGTCGGGACCTGTTTGAACCGTTGAAAGCTAGAATTGGCGAAATTTGGATAAATCTAGTTCGCCCGCAGAAATGTCAGTGCAAATTCATATACAAATGAATGTTAAATGCAACAGTTGAATAAATTGAGTAAAGCAATATATATAGTTATATATATATATATATATATATATATATAAAAGCTGTAAAAAGGGCGATGGGTTTTCACTCGCAAGCTCGAACTGGAATTGAAATATATATATATATAGAAACTGTAAATAGCCACGAAATAATCTAGGCTGTGATAGAAATAAAATATATATATATATATATAAACAGTAAAAAGGGTGATGGTTTTTCACGCCGGTGCCCGTACTGTAATTGAAATTGACAGATAAGTAGTCACCCAGTGACTGGGAGAGCACCCAGTATGGGAAAGTGTGCAAAAGCAGTAAAATGGCCACGAAGTAATCCAGGTCGGACTGGAAATATATAAATATATATATATTGACAGAAAGGTAGTCAACCAGGACTGATAGGAGTACCAGTGATGGTGAAAGTCGCTTATATATGCGTAAATATATATAAAAGCGGTAAACTACCTCGGATTTGACATTCGGGCTTAACAGAATTGAAATGTTAGTACATTTATAGTTAAATATATACAAAAAAAAGGCCAAACCTAGACTGGGAAGATAACCCAGTCCGGCGAAGTTGCCAGAATGTGTGTGCTAGTGCATTAAAGCTACTGGAGCTGACGGATCGTCAATCCGAGTTGTAGAAATGCTGGAAACGGAGTTTATGTACAAAAATGTATCAAGTTTTGATGAAAACGGCCACGGAACTAAGTTCCGGGCATATTTAGAAAGTGAAATTTGATGTGCAGGTGCAAAACAGTGCAAAGTAGTAGTATTGACTTGCTGATTGTAAAAATACTTACAATGGACTGCAATACGGGCTTTTTGCAAAATCGTAGGCTTTAAACGTCCAAATCTACCGGTGATTTTTTGATATGTGGTAGTATATAGGTATATCTATGTGTTGGAGTGAAAATATTTGGGTTTGGAAGAGGTGTAAAAGTCGAAAAATCAAACTGCCAGAGCTTCGCTGCGTTCCAGCTTTTTTTCAAATGAATGGGGGGCACGTTTACTTATAGGCCAGGGAGCCTCCACTCTACCTGTGGCAGCCGCAGGTAGATCTGTGGCTCCCCTAGGTGGGGCCCACATGCCCGGCTTGGTTGTCTCGAAGTACGTGCACTTCGAGCAATGCGATGTCCGGTCAAAAACTTTCTAACTTTTGATCGGAGCGTCCGTTTGAGGCGTGCGATACCTTTCCAGAAAGCTCTCGTCGAGAGTGTCGCAATGACATGGGAAAAAACATTTTTTGGATCCAGGAAGACGGGTTCATAACCAGGTCTTTGATTCCCCGCAGTTTGTTCGTTGAGCTGTCTTGCGTAGTTGCCACTCGGGATCATCGTTAGGGTTTATTCTGACTTTGGCTATGACAGCCCCAAATCCGGGTCCTCTAATCTCGGTCCGGTCGTCATGATCTAACATAAACATCCACCTCTA
The DNA here is from genome assembly GCA_020205555.1 of Panax stipuleanatus. Classification (NCBI taxonomy): domain Eukaryota; kingdom Viridiplantae; phylum Streptophyta; class Magnoliopsida; order Apiales; family Araliaceae; genus Panax; species Panax stipuleanatus. Next base: position 47,285,621 of record CM035115.1, read on the forward strand.
AACAACATACGATAACTAAAATGCGGAATATAATAAACGTGCGTCGTTCATTCAAAAGGTGTTACTAGTCCCAAGATTCGATAACCTTAATACAACATACAAACATACCCTAGAATAGTTATTAGGGTTCATTTTACATAACAATAATTAATTAAACATAAAGATAAAGTCTACTCCTTGCAAACTAATCCTACATCTTCCCTTAACCCTTGTCCTTCCCTGAAGTCTCGGGCTTAACTGCAATATAAGTCATGATATAGCAAGAATGAGCAACAAGTTTGCTCAGCAAGTTTAAATACAACAATAATGGATATATCATGATGAAAAGAATATATCTGACAATGAATTCAACAATATGAATATTGAAAGCAGAATAATAATTGCTTTTAGAATAACTGATAGTCAAGTAGACTTTTGAACTATAAAATCCCAACGGAACTAATAGCTGATTGACCCTTTGGTTACTGGCTATAGAATAAGTACTTGAGGGGATCAGCCTCGCGTACGCCATGTATATGCATAACATTCAACTCTGCTGTTTGTATCTTATATTAGATACCTGGGGTACTCCCCTATATATAAGGGGTGTTCTTTTCAGTCTAAGAATCCATACCATCAATTGGTCTGGATAGCTTTTATAAAACTTCATACAATTGTCTAACCGAACAAGGGTTCAGACTCTATCTGATGCAGTTCAAGAATTATAGAACTTTTAAATAAGGTACAAGTCCAAGACTGTATGAACTCAAGTGCACTAAGTGCGAATATCAATAATATCGATGTGGAATAATTGTAAAGTAATTAAACCACCTAATAGTATGCTTGGAAATAAAGTTCAAGCTTTAAATAATTAACTGTCAATACTATAATAACCTGCTCAATACAATATGAGAAGGATAGGAACTTGCACAATAAAGAGTGTAAGGAAACTTGTATTCAAATCAAGTGAAGTTAAGAAACTTGCTTACACGATTCATTGAATAAGGTAGTGCAAGAATTTAGAATACTTGCATTCAATATAACAATTAAATGAAGTTAGGAAACTTGCCTGATTGTTCAGCTACAACTAAGTTCTAGCTTTAATTAACTTGCGCCGAAACGACCTAATATTAATAAGTCGTTCTTTCAATTAGCATTTATAAACTAATTTTATCACATAAGATCACGTTCAATATCAAACATACCATTTATAGCATCATAATATGCTAACTGTTAAAATCAGATTTAAGCAAATTGTTCGGGCCTGAAAGTGTCCCGGCGTAACTCTAGCATGCAACTACTAACATTAAACCAATAAACGTGCTTATCAAGTTATAATTTCTTATTCGAAACTAGCATGCTCTTTCTATAGTCAATTCAAAGTCATATTTTTATGCCGTTAATTCACATACTTTAACTAATACATGTTCATGCTTCAAGATCAGTTACTAAGGTCATGTTATCACATAACAAGGCTAAACAATACATAACATGCATGCTCATGCGTATACTATCCATGTATACTTTAATCCACCTATTTCATGCCTTAGAAATTAATTTCATATGAATACGTGCATATGTGAAATCCATGCTTTAACCAAACGAGGTCCATGTTAATATGCTTATAGGCATAACGAACTCTAATGTACATGCTTGTATAATCAATACGTAATCCACATGGTAATCAATGTTGTTAGCTTTCACATTCTAAGTTTTCTCATTGAAAGTCGCACTAAGTCAACAAGGTATCATAATACATTGTTAAGTGCCTTGTGCTCATAACTCGTATGTCTAGAACTCATATATAAACCACATATACGTTCTCAAATGATCAGAATCTAAAAGACATTAAGTCTTGGTCAAGTTTGTTTTCAAAAGTCTTACGTTTCTCATTTCGAAATCATCTGAATCTTGCAATCACATATGTTAGTGTGTGAACACACTTTAGACTCGTATTTCATGACAATATAAACCACACTATTGTGTTTACAAAATCAGAATGTTCACGTGATATGTCCATGATAAGGTTTACTTTTGAAATTATAAGTTTCTCTTTTTAAAACATATGATCATGGCACATACGTGTAGCACCAACGAATACATACTTATATCATGTCGTTGTACTAATATCTACATTTAAATCATGTTCATAAACTTGTTTCAATGGTACATCACATGTTAATATATCACAGCAGCTTAACAGAAGCAGAAACAGTTTACAGGAACCTGCGCAGCTGCGCAGGCACCAGGTATAAACCCGGCGCAGCTGCGCCGGTGTCCGGCCAGTGCTTGAGCAGTTTTTGCTTTGGCAGAAACTTAAGCCATACTCAGATTTCTTCAATAATTTGATCCGATACCAACCATATTACAGTTCTAAACTATCATGACAACTTATACAATACATAGCAAGCATTCTCTAATCAAATGATCATTCAATTTAGCATAATCAAGAATTAGAAATTTTGCAGAAAATGAAGAACATGATTATACCTTTGTAATTGGTTTGCTTGAATTAACAAATCTCCCTCACTAATATCTCACAATAGCTCACTCTCTATAACTTCCCTATATATAATTCTCAGCAATGAATGAAGGAGAAGAGATGTCATATATAGGCAATTTCATACCCGGTTCTTGATATTGTCTACCAAATCAAAACAATGGTAGAAGCAATTATATGAAGGGTATTAGAGAGTGATTGAACTCCATCATCAACCCCACTCCCCCATAATCATAAGCTATATGTTGCTGAAATTGAGAAGAGAGTAGGCTAGTGTAGGCTTGTGGTTGTTCACGTGAAGGAGAAGTGAAGAGGAAATGGACTCTTATTTAGGAACAATGTAACTCAGCATTTGCTAATACACTAAGTTGTATACTATATATATACACATAGTATATACTTAAGTTATATGTATTTACTCCATATACATTTAAATGGGTGATACTATGTTATCTCAAATAGCAATTAATAATGAATAGGTGTACAACATATAATCTGTGCACATTTTCCTTAATACTGAATGTAAAGAAATTGGGTATTATTATTACTCATTATTATAATCATTATAATATAATTATAATTACTCAATAAAATCATTATAAATTAATACTTGATCTTATTATATGACAATAAGGTATACATGAATGTCCACATAGTGTCACATACCTTCAATTTATCTCATATTACTATATAGTCCATACATGCAATATTCACCACATTAATATGTCACATTTCATTATGTATAATATAGATAGCTACCATATAGTAGAGGTTCAGTATCGCATGCTTGTGTATAACAGTAAATCAAGTAAACATAATTACATATTATATTCATTGCTTCTTTGTTCATTAATATATTATTTCCAATAATAATAATTTCATACGTTATCGATTAATTACTCAATATTGAAATTAATCACTATGTTCAATTCATGCCACTATATTCAAATAAATTGAATATTTAATTATTAATAATCTCATCAATTTTCTGATATTAAATCCTTAAGGTCTGTCTACTAATTTAAATAACTCATTAGTGACTTCCTTTAATCATTTCATAAATTCTCACCACCACATAAGGTTTAAATAAACTCACAAAACTAACTAGTTAAAATTAAATCACATATTTAATAAATAAGGAGTTTAAAAATTCATGGTCGTTACATTGGCGGCATCGATTTGGCTTGAGTTTGACCAAGTCAGTTGATAGTTGATGAAATGACCATTGTACCCCTCTCGGGGTTGCCTGTAGTGTCGGCATGGTCGCTGGTTGACTTCCGAGAGCTGATTTCAACACTTGGATCCCAGTCGAGTCTTTTGACCTCAGGGTTGTCTCTGAGGCTGACGTGGTCGTTCCAAGTTTTGCTCTGGAGTTGTTGTGATGCTTCAGGTTGATGTCTGAAGTTGACCTGACGTCTCGGGTTGAGACCGGGGATGACCGGCACTTCCCGGGTTGTGATCGGGGTTGAGTTTGACCTCTCGGGTTGCTGCCGGGGATGAATTGTGTTTTTTGGATTGAGGCCAGAGATGTCTTAACATGTCCTTGGTTGATGTCGAGGTTGCCTTGACTTCCCGGATTGAGACCAGGGTTGACTTTACGACTCGATATTGAGGTCGGGGTTGATTGGTACCTCCCGGGTTGCTGTCGGGGTTGAATTGACTTCCCGGGTTGAGATCGGGGTTGAGCTTGATGATCCGATTGATTGTCGAAACTTGATTGATGGTCCGATTGACTGTCGGAGCTTGATTGATGGTCCAATTTACTATCGGAGCTTGATTGATGGTCCGATTGACTGTCGGAACTTGATTGATGGTCCGATTGACTGTCGGAACTTAATTGATGGTCCAATTGACTGTCGGAGCTTGATTGATGGTCCGATTAACGTCGGAACTTGATTATCGATATTGGAAAACAGATTTAGGTTGAAGGACAGGCGTTGGTGGCCGGATTTCGATTTATTGACGGTTTTTCCCTTCTACTGGGTTGGTATTGGGGCAAGAAAAATTTCGAGTGTCTACAATAGTAGGAGCATCCATGTTTTCATGCTGACACTGAAACTCGTTATTCATGGATGCGAGCATGATACATTGAGCCACAGATGCATCATCTTGCCATTTTACAATAGTGGCAATCTCTTCTTCAGAGGCTATTTCTAGAATAGTTCCAGGGACAGGTGAATTTAGGACATAAGAAATCTTTTTAGCAGTGAGAACTATTCTCAAATTCCTTAACCAGTCCGTGTAATTCGGTCCGGTCAGTTTGTTATCATCAAGTATGCTACGCAGTGAAATTAGTGATTTTGACATTTTTAAATTTTTGCATGTGAAAAGATAATATTTTATCAAACATTCATTTAATTAATTATTTACATACCAAGATAAATTAGGTCTTATTTTAAATTGGTATCTCCCACTATTTTCTTCAAACTATATTACCCACACTTATATAGTTCGGCAAAATCTAATTAAGGATTTGCTAGTGAAAGTAAGGATCCTATTTCAAATGTATATAGCCTTGTGTGTACACAACAAACTATATATAAGTAAATAGGTAGACAACTCTTGTCAATTACATCATCATGTAACTTCTTGTATTTTGTCTCTTAGATCATAATGGTCAAGTGTGTGCACATCCGAACTAAAATAATTTAAGTTAAGTCCAACCTAGCACTTCCATATATTCAAAAAAAAAAAATTATCCATGTGTGTGCACAACAAAATAATATTGTTCAATTTTCTTTATAAGCATCAAATGTGATTAAATTAACATATTAAAAACTTAATACTTGTCTTGTGTGTGCACAATAAACTCATATTAAATATTTAATACTCTATTAATATTATCATGCTAGAAGGCGACGTTCGATATTCCAAATATCTTTTAACGCTTTAGACTTAAAATAATTTCTTCGAGGGGTTTTTTATTATTAGTCTCATCTTGTTTAGCGCGCATGCACATATATATATAAAATACGCGTCATTTTATTAAAACATGCGAAGCATGTTTGCATAAAATATAATATATATATATATATATATATATATATATATAACTTAGCATGCACATATAGAATACTATATTCTACTCGGATTGATTATGGACTTTTATTCTATTTTGGTTCACTAGAGCTACCAAGTGAACCAAAAGGTCAAACCTAAGAGTGCAAGAATTAAATTTAATCGTAACTATTACATTTAAACCCGGGCTCCATTACAAAACGGGTCTTCATGCGCTCCTTGCCCTTTGGTCTCCAATTCTTCAAGATAATGCTAACTAGTCCTATTACATAAACTATTTAATTTAAATAGAAACCTTGATCAGCAGTCAAGGGGAAGTACATAGGAGGGATGTAAAACCCCAAATTTTATGAATAAGATTTAATTTTCTTTATATATTATTTTGAAATAGTAAGGTGTTGATTTGATAAATGTGATAAATTATGGGTGAAATGTGCAAAGTTTACAAAGTAAGCAAGTGGTTATAAAATATTCGTTGTGTCGGGGAATATTCGTTTGATCGAGGAATATTCTTTTTATCGGAGAATATTCGTACGACGGCGCAGTCATTGGTGGACCCCACAACGGAATGAATGTCGGATATAGAAAGCGACAGAAGTAACCTTTTTATAAAAATAACGACAAAACTGTTACCGTTAGTACTGTTGAAATACCCGATGGTTAAAATACAGTAATACACGGTGTTGCACGTTAGCACACGGTATTGCACAGTATTTCAAATTATTGATTCTTACGTATGAAGGCACTTACTCATTTATTGTTACAGTAATTACTGTTCAATATTTTATATTATTGATTCAATAATTGCATAATATTTTATTGGTTCAATATTTGCTACGTTGATATTTTATATCAATAAGTGCTACTTTGCTATTTTATATTAGTGATTCAATAATTGTCATTGCACATTAATTCAAATTATCAAATCAATAATTCATATTATTTGAATAATATTATTAGATAGCATTATTGGCAATGTCTAAGGAAGTTCTGTCTAGGAAAGGGGTTGATTAATTGCGCGCCAATAAGGAGAAATCCTTATCGGAAGGCCCCCTCTTTCCTGGGAACAACCTGGTTGTCAATATTGTAGTTCTGTAATATTATTTGTGAATAATTAATTTTTGATATATGTGATAAGAAAATATTTTTTCAATGTGGATTTAAACGGAGAAATTTTTAACATGTGACATTTGTTGAAAGTTGGTATTTTATCTTGTCCAATAAAATAATTCATTCAAATATATTATTATAATATTACATTATAGTAGTATGATGTGATTATATAATAGTATAATTTTTATAATTTGAATGGTAACATTATTATAGTAAATTCATGGTATAAAAGTTAAACGAGGTGAAAGAGTGCAAATTGAATTTGAACTCTTATGATGCAAACAATTATGTCATTGGAGCGATGAGGTAAGCAATGATGTCATCGGAGCGATGAGGTAAGCAATGATGTCATAGATCGATAATGTAAACGATGATGTCATAAATTATGGCGAAAAGATTATTTTACCCTTACTCTGCCGAGCCTATAAATAGAAGCTCATTTCTTCATTATTTCTCACCAATTCACTAAAGCTATAGAGAGAGAGAGAAAAAAAAGTATAGAGAGAATAAGAGAGAAAAAAAAGAGTATTCTGCTATTACGCTAGTACAGTCTCCAAATTTTAAGGTAAGGGGTATTATTTCTTTCGTATTCATGAAGAGAGGTATGTTCTTTCAATACTCGTAAGGGTTGTTATTCCATTCTTTATTATTTTGTTGGAATAACATGTCTACGCGGACTATCGCATGCATGGTGAAATCCTGTTGTTATTCTATTTTTTATTATTCTGTGGGAATAACCTGTCTACTCGGACTACTGCATGCCTGGTGAATAACCCCTTGTATTCAGTTGTTATTAAATTGTGTATTGCAGTTTCGTATATTGTTTCATTTCAGATTCCTAACTCTAAACTTACTACGGTAAGTATTGCTTCTATAATTCCTGAAATGATCAAATATTACTTGAGTTTTGCGCTTCATCTAATATTATTTCACTGAAATATTGGTCTGAACTTTCTTGTGAAATTCTTATCTTTTCATGTCGAGTTACTATTCATAAATTACTATTCACGAGTTACTATTCACGGGGTACTATTCAAGGTAAAAAAATATATTTTTTTCTTCCAAATCATCTTTGATTGGATCCAAGTTTTGATCTTCATTCTTGAACTTTGGATAAATTCTCTAATATTTGTCCTTTATCGCACTAGATCCGTTATTCGTATTATTTTTCATCATCCTCAGTTCTGAATATCTTTGGCCTGTAGTACAAAGATGAATAATTACGTGATGAATATCTTTGGCCTGTAGTGCAAAGATGAATGATTACCTGATGAATATCTTTGGCCCGTAGTGCAAAGATGGACAGGTGTTGAGATGAACATGACCAACTGATGATACAAATGAATATCTTTGGCCCGTAGTGCAAAGATGGATATTTGATTCGAGCTGTATATTGATTGATGTTACAGGGATAAAATATTAATGATGGACTTTTAAATCAAAGAAGATAGTAGACATCATTCTCTACTTAACTCTTCTAATGAATTGTTATTTCCGCTGCGAATATTGATCTAAAACTTGTTGTCCATAATATTTTATCTGATTTATTGAAGGCTAACGATAATTTATTTTTCATTATCTTAGTCATAATATTCTTTACTGGGCTAGTTGAGCTCACCCTTTTCTTCCATTGTTCTCTTCAGGAAATGAGAATATCGAGGGTACTAGTCGGGGAATGGAGTGATGGTCCGAGTTAGAGCTGTAGAAGTCCTCACTATTTTTTTTATTTAAAATAGTGTGATAATAACTGTAATGAGGACTTAGTTTGAATGTTAATATTTTCTACATGTCTGTATTGACACTCACAATTGTGTGGTCGTATTTTGCACGACCGTGTGATATGAAATTGTATTTGAATTTTGTTGAGTGTATTTGGCGACTCAAAATAGGTTGAGTATTGAACCTATTTTGGGGGCATCACAAGGGAGATAGAATTTTACATCAAGAAAAATTTAGAGAAGACGAGGTACGCATACCGTATTTAATAAAACTCATTCATTCAAGCATTCAACTAAAATAAAATCCAATCACATTAGTCAATAGTTCATAATCAACCACATTTATTTTCATACATATCACCATATGCATCAATAAATAAAATATTTAATATATATATTGATATCGATATAATGGGCAATCCTAGTTAGTTTCGAAAATCAATTTCAACTCTAATTAGTTATAATGAAATCCAATTTCAACTCTAATTAGTTAGAATGAAATCCAATTCTAATTAAAATAAACATCTTTATTTTAACCCAATTCCAAATCTAATAAACTCCTTTAATAATCTAGAATTATAGAAAAACTTTGATTTTAATTTTTAATTAAAATAAACCTTTTATCTATAAAAAAAAATTATCCTGATGAGGTGGCGCTGCAGCGCTGCTAGTGTACTAGCATCCGGCGCTGCCGCGCCATGTCATCATCAACTGGGACACAGAGCCGGCACTGCAGCGCTGCTAATGAACTAGCACCCGGCGCTGCAGTGCCACATCACCTTCAAGAACTCGAAGCCAGCGCTGCTGCAAGGCTTGTGACCGGCGCTGCAGCGCCGCTGGGCAGTATCTGTTTTTCTGGTTCACGAATTGTGCAGTTTTCTCCAAAAAAACATAATTACTAGCTAACTATTATGCCCAATTAAATTGTTCAAAACACATATCAGTATATATATCAAATCTAGACAATTAATAACTCGCATAAAGGTTTGGCTCTGATGCCACTGTTAGTTTTGTTCGAAATCATGGGCACAATCAAATTGCAAAAATAGCAGAAGCATGGTATATCAAAGTTTAAAATTTTCTTACAAACCAATTACCCGGATCATTCTTTATGCACAGTTATTAATTAAATTGAAATAGAAGGAGATTAGATTCATACTCTTGTAGAACGAAGCTTCCACAGGTACGAGTTCAATTTCTTGTTCTTCGTGATCTCCTTGAATCTGCGGGATTGATTCTTTCCTTAGATCAACGTTAGTCACCCAAGTGTTTGGCCTCTATAGGTGATCCACCAAGGAAGAGGAATTATTCAAGAATGAGGGTGGTTGGCTAAACACTAGTTTTCTATTCTCTATAGAAAATGAGTAATCTCTAACAATTGGAATTGCATCAACTGATATCTAACATAAGACTTCTCTTATATAGATATTGGTCAACTCTTCTAATCCTATTAGACATAGGGTTTCATTTAATTAATTAAACTCCTTTAATTAATTAGGCTTCCCAACATATTGGGAATAATTAATTAAACTCCTTTAATTAATTTGTCAGCTAATCTCATTAGGAATAAATGGGAGTACTAATATTAAATTAATTCCTAAACTCCTTTAGAAATTAAAATAATAATAATTGTAATAATATTAATAAGACTCCTCTTATTAATTTATATTTAATATTTCCAAAATATTAAATAATAAATATTAAGCTATTTAATTTATTCTATCATCGTAGATTAAATTAATTACACTTAACATATTATTACGATTATGACATTATCTTCTTAAATAATTATTCTTCTTTTTATGGTGTGACCCTTTAGGTTCTCCATATTAAACCGGTTCTGAATAAATTAATTAGAACAATTCTAATCTTGTTTAAATAAATAAATTAAACTAATAATCTATTTAAATAAATAATATTTATTCTATAATAGGGATAAGCATCCTTAGCGATCAATGACTTTCCAGATAATATAGATTTCAACATTAATCATAAAAGAACCTATGAGTAAATAGTTACCGTACAATTCAATCCTTCCACCATACAATGTGACATCCCGGATTTTTAAGAATTAATAAATGAGAATTTAATAAATAAAATTCTTATTTTAAGATGTTTAAGTACGAGTATGTGTATATGTGTTATATATTGTGAAATACGTGATTTGGTGTGAAGAGAATTTAAATGTTAATTTTAATATTTATTGAAGTAAATAAATATTTTAATTGAATTATTTATTGAGATTATGTGATTAATATGGAGTAATATAATTAAGTGTATTATATTAATTAAATAATTATTTAATATTTAATTTAATTAATATGTAATGATTTTATGTTATAGTTCTAATTTAGTTGAGATAATTAAATTAGATGAAGTTATGTGGTAATTGTTACACGAAGTTATAATTAGTGAGTAATTATAATGTGATAATTTTATGTGATTAAGTGATGTTAAACTTTTAATTAATTAAATTAGAATGTTAAGATTTAATTAATTAGAAGTGTAACATCAAGAATATGTGTTAAGGATTTGTTAAAAAAAAGAGTTATAAGAGTTTTTAAAACCGTTTTCCCAAACAAGGCCCTTACTTTTGTTTTAAACCTGTTTTACCCAAACATGGCCTTAAGCTCAAAAAGTTAGTTTTTAAAATTAATGTTGTTTTGCCAAACAAGCCTTAGGGCTTTTTAAATTCTAAATGTTGTAACCTATATTTTAATTATAATAATTGTATTTATTATAATTATTATGGAGTCATTATGTAATATAAGTTATATATCATATGTATATACAATATACATTAAGTTAAAAGAGTTAGTACGTTAGTTTTTCTAAAAGGCCTAAGTCTAAGAGAAGAAGAAGAAGAAGAAGAAGAAGAAGAAGAAGAAGAAGAAGGGAAACATTGAGAAACAAGAGAAAAGCTTTCATCATCTCCATCTCTCTCTTAATTTAACCTAGAAAGGTATCATACTAACTCTTATACACAATTAAGATGTTTTGTATTTAATTTTTGTCAAATTAGGTTTTCATGAACTTGTATAATCATGAATCTTATATGTATATGTGGTATTCATATGTAATTGTATACCATGAAAGATTTTCAGAAATTAATTGTTGTAAAAATAAGTTTTAAACTATGTTTTTCTATGTTTTCATGGTTTTAGAGTTCTCTTGTAAAGTCTTGGTGTGAAAGCTCTTGATTTTGATATATGTATGGGATGTGTACATATATATATATATATATATATATATATATATATATATATATATATATGTGTGTGTGTGTACATATATGTTTACATATGATTTTTATAGTTGTATAAGTGTTTTAATTCACAAAGATAGGATGAACATGGAGAAATCATGTTTATAGTGTTTTATCATGAAGTTATCTTAAAAATAGTTCTTAAATTATCAAAGGAATTGAGGAAAGCATGAAGTTATATGTAATATGTGATATAACATGATTATATATGATTTATATGGTTGTTTTAACAATTTAATTCATGGAATTTTGATAAACAAGAAGAACGGGGTTCATAGTGATTTTATGTGAACTAATTTCTGAAAAATAGTTTTTGAAACTATCAAAATTGATGTTGATTATGAGTTATTGTTAAAATTAATTAAGTATTATGTTAGTATGTTAAGAATAGAAGTGATTACAATTGGAATCACTTGAATTAGATGAAAAATGAATTCGTAGTAGCAATTTTAGTCAAGAACGCTTAAAATTGTATTTTTCTTCGAATTTCATGAAATCTTGGTTGTGATTATGTATTTATATGAAATTTTTATGTTATGAGCATGTTAATAAGCTTAAAATATTGTTTGTCACATGTTTCATGTTTGTCATGTTGGGAAAATTCAAATTCGGTGTGACGGAATAAGCCAAATTGGCTTATTTCTCCACTAGTTCGCGAACCAGCCCCTCCACCAGCCCTTTGACCCACCCCAGAGGGTGTTTAAGCCTTGGGGGACCCGCCCCAGGGGGTACCCTTGCTGTCCGGGGTAGTTTAATTGTTGTAATGCAAAACTGTTTTGACCTCTGTTAGTAAAATGGCCATAACTTTTTCATACGAACTCCAATTGAGGAGATTCAAGATGATCCGAAACGAGCACGAGTAGACCTACAACTTTTGTTTTTTAAATTTTTTGATTTGAGGTCGTTAGCAAGGGTCAAAATGGTCATCTTTGTGACTAATGCGTATTCGGAGGCAATCGGAGGGCGTCGAACATGCACATACGCAAGTATAGTGCTGTCGACGATAATAGATGTTGTTCTAAGTTATAAAACATGAATGTTAGTAAATAAAATTATGTTTAACTTGAAGTGTAATTTAATTGACGTAAGATGTAATTATAATTAGTTAATTATGTGAAATGTAATATGATTATGTGAGGTGATTAAACTACGTGGTGATTAATTATTAACTTATTAGTTATTGAGGAATGAGTTAATCTTAATTGGTTAACTAAAGATGAAGATTAGCTATGTAATAATTATACATATGATTTGACAGCGAGTGTCAAACGAGTGAATGGAAGAGAATTACGAAGTGTAAATCAGAAAGTGTAGATTAGAATTTACTTAGACGTTTGATAAGCGTTGCTAAGTGACTAATAATTAATGCTTATGGTGATACGTTATGTAGGATCATGAAGCAGATTATATTAAGAAGTTTTTCGGTAATTGGTAATCCACGAGCCAGGCAAGTCTTTCGGTTCCTACTTGTCTACGTGAATTTGATGAACTATTTTAAATTGCATGATATGTTATATATGTTGTAAGCGAGCATGATATGTTATACATGTTGTAATCATGAAATGTTAAAGTCAATTTATGACTAAATTGTTTTGGTTAAATAATGTTGATTGAGTAAGGAACTCAATCTTTATATTTGTTATGTGAATTAAAGCATGTATGCCATGTTACTTTAATTATTATGAGATTTATGTTGAGCATGTTTATTATGTGATACGTGATGCATGAAAAATGTTAGAACTTGCTGAGCTGTCGAGCTCACTCTTGCAAATAATCATTTTTGCAGGTTAAGGATGCAAGGTAAAGATACGTGTTAAGTGATTTATAGAGATCAATGTTCAAGAATATTAGTTATGTTCAATTTCAAATTGTAGTTAATGTTTTGAATGAAATATATCGCTGAGTTATAAGTAGAGTTATCCAATATAGATGGATATTGTTTTATTATGTAAGACTTTGTATAGTCATTTTGTTGTAACGATTCATGATATAGATTTGAATCGAAGAGATGTAATGTAAAGGTTGCGATTCAGGGAGAAATAAAGTTTATAAAAGTTTTAAATATTCCGCATTTTTAGTGATTTTTAATATCGAATAATGATGTAATGAGAGATTAAAGTTGTATTGTTAACGATCGAGAAGGAGAATATTATTGTATGAATTTTGGGGTCGTTATATACAATATCCCAATTAAATATAAGACATGAAATTACTGTCAAGTCTTATTTTATTTAATTATATGTATTTCGATTAGAAAATGCACAACTCCAATTAATGCAAATTAGAAACTCTTTTCTAATTTCATTCTGCCTTGGCCAAGGACTACTGGGTTGTCATTTAACGAATCACATAAAACATATCTCTTCTTTTACTAGAAGTAGTAGATTCTTTATTGATCATTCATTATCTCCATATGTAACTTATTACACCCAAGCATATCCTTTGATATACCTTAAGCGTCTTAAGGAGTAAGTCAAAGTATATAATTCATTGCATACAAGATACTATGATGATCTCAAGTCCGAGGATCACTTGTACTACTATCATATTAGGAATTTCTATTGATAGGCGAGTAAAACTCCATTAGGTATTCCTTAGCGAGTCACGTTCAGTGTACTTATTCTCCAATAAGCATCTACATACTTGCTTTAGTATTTCCACACAAATGTTCATGAGATCAATCATCCTCATCCAATGAGCAAGTAACATATGTACCAATCTATCCGGAATTACTAATCCCCTTTTTAGTAATCCAACGATTGGGAACTATTTTAGTTTTAAGCTTTCTAAGAATTTAGATCTCATTAGCATGATCAACATCATGATTCTAAAAGCATTGCTTAAAACTATGGGTTATTTACATATTATAAAAAATAGCATCATGTAGATAATTAAATGCCTTTAATAAATGAATACTTTAATTAATAAATAAATAAGATCGTTTACAAATTATATGCTTTATCATCATACATGATTGGCTTGTATGCATACTACTTTCAAACATGTCCCTCAAGACCCTTAGGGTATATCAAAGGGTATGTTTGTGTGACGAACGAGAATTTTGTAAAGATATTGAATATTTATGGAGATAAATAAATATTTTTAATGATTTAATTATTGAATTAAATAATTAATTCATGAATTAATGGTAGATTAATTTAATTATATGTGTGACATTAATTAAATTAATATGTAGTAATTTAATAGTTCAAAGAATATATTTAATGGAGTTTATTTGATTAATTGAATTAATTAAATAAGCATATGTTACTTTAGTTAATTTAATAATTAATTAATGAATTAATAAATTGACATAATTAATAAATAAAAATATTAATTATGTGACAATGTGATTTAATGTGAATTATCTTATTTTATTTAATTGATTTAAATAAAATTAATTAATCAATAAGTAAGGTGACAATTAACTATATAGTAAATTAGTTTATTAAAATAAATGGGGAAAGAAAAGAAGAGGAAGGTAAACAGGGCTTTAGGAGAAGTTTATCCGTTGTTAATACAACGGATACTTATATAATACGTATATTCGTTGTTCTAAGTCATTATTCTAAGTCATTATCAGAGAAAAGTTAGAGAAACTTGAGAGAGAAATCAGAGAGAAAAGAAGAAGGCATTGAGAGAAATTGAGAAAAGAAGACTTGAGAGATCATTGTGTTGTTATCAATTGATTATCTTCATACTAACTAAAGGGTAATTCTTCTTTATGTTTTCAAAATTAAAGTTTTTCACATACGTATTCTAAAGTCTGTGAAAAATTGGGTTTTCCAATTGGGTTATGATATGGCTTTATCTATATGGGTATGTAATTATAACATGTTTTCTAACGTATATACATGTTTTAAAGTAATCAATTTTATATAATTTGGCCTTAATTGGTTTTTTTCGAAAAGTTACAGAGTTTTCTACGATGTTGTAAAATTTCTCTGTCAGTACTTATTTTTGGGAAATTAAAGTGTGAGGTTATTATATATGTGACCGTATATGTTGGTATTATGTGTTAGATCATGTATCCATGATTTACACTGACCACACCAAATAACTTTGTTAATAAATGGGTTTTATGAAATTACAGAGTATTGAATATGGGTGAATAACCCATATGGGTTAAATTAATGATTAAATCATATGTTTATATTTAAATTGATACATGAATATGATTGTATATGTTAAGACAAAGAAAATGGAATTGAAATGAATGGATTCGGTGTAGTAACGAATCCGTAAGGAGATTTTTATGTTTTTCATTAAACTCTTGAAAGTTTTGAAGAACAGTGAAAATTAATATTTTGATTTGTATAATTACATAACTTGGAATGTTAAGAACATGTTATAAGTGATATATAATGTTCCTGTGAAGTTTATACTTCATGGGTAACATTATAAATCAGTGTAATAATGTGAATTGGGAGAAAATGGGAGAAAATCTGTGTTCGTTCGCGAACTTCAGATTCTGAAATTCCGCAGCCGCGCGGCCGCGCCGGCTGCAAGGCAAAATGGCGCGCGGCCGCGCCTGTCCAAAAATTTTGAAAAAAAATTGCTAAGTGTTAGAAAATTTTGAAATGTGTTTTGAGTCTAATGAACATGAACATATGTTGTATAAATATAATAAAATATTGATATGAGTTTAATAATTTATGTTATGTGATTAATTAATAAATTAATTACGTGATTTAAATTATCATTTGTAAAGGTTAAATAATGTGTTATAAACATTAAGACATTATTTTAAATCTAATTAACATGATGACATGTTATGTATGTAATGAGTTATTAATACAAGTTAATAACTTAAGTTACGTAATTAATTAACAAGTTAATTAATCAACGTAAACCATTATTTGAAAACCTAATAATGAGTTTGAAGAATACTATTGTAAATCAATAATCATATCAAACTTGTGAATAATTGATATTGTGAATGTATTGATAGGTAAGAGTAATTAAAGAAGTGAGTAATAATTGTAGCTTGCGCACGAGGCAAGTTTCCTAAACTCAAATCTTTATATTTGAGCAAGTTTCCTAACTATACTCTTTAAATTGAGCAAGTTTTCTATCCCTAACTTATTATTATTGTTTGGCAAGTTTCCTAAACTAAACTCTTTTAATTAAGCAATTGCTATGCTTAATTACTATTGTTGAGAAAATTCTTACTCTTGAATATCCAAGTTTAGAATTTCACATGAGATGCCATGATTCTTTTAAAAGTATCATTTAAGTGTACAATACTTATTCGATTGTATACCTTGAGAAGTTAATATTCAATATGAATATCATTTATTGAATTATCCAAACCAACTTTATTTGGTACGGATTCTGATGTCAAATTGAGATGAACAACCCTAATGTAGGGGATTAATGAAGATGCTTTAAGCGTTAAGATAATGTGCACAGTATCAGTACGAAGGGCTGATCTCCCTAAGTACGAGAAGTAAAGTCTATAGTCTTGTGA
Source organism: Panax stipuleanatus (assembly GCA_020205555.1). Lineage (NCBI taxonomy): Eukaryota > Viridiplantae > Streptophyta > Magnoliopsida > Apiales > Araliaceae > Panax > Panax stipuleanatus. Next base: position 47,302,684 of record CM035115.1, read on the forward strand.
CTGTTAAAGGTTGGAAAGGTTAATATACTTGACAACCTAAGACTCGGTTCAAGGTCTTAATGACCCTCAGAAGTAATTTGACTCTTGATTAATATTTTTGATTCAAAAGTTGAGAAGTAATTTGACTCTTGGTTAATATTCTTGATTCAAATGTTGAGCTTTCTGTTATTCAGAATTCTTTCACTCGCATGTTATTATTCTGTCATATTTTTATACTTGCGGGCATCCGTGCTCACTCTTGCATAATAACATTGCAGCTAATAATGAACGAAGTGATGTACCTTCTAGTAGCAAGGGCAAAGGAAAAGCTAACAAGTGATGAAGATTTGTGTTGTCATGAATAATGTTAAAGTTTAAGATTTATGTGTGATGATTTAAGACTTATTTATTTACATTTCCGCAAAAGAGATTTAAGGTTAAGTATAACCTGGGATTTATGATGTATTTTTATTTCAGATGATGTAAGATGATGATTTATTTATCTAATAAATGAATTTCATTATTTATGGGTAGATAGTTGTATGATATTGGAACAGTGAACACCAAATCCTGTAAAAATTAAGATACCGGATTTGGGGGTGTCACAATTTGGGTGTAATAAGTTATATATGGAGATAATAAATGATCAATAAAGAATCTACCTCTTCTAGTAAAAGAAGAGATATGTCCTATGTGATTCGATAAATGACAACCCAGAAATCCTTGGCCAAGGTGGAATGAAATTAGAAAGGAGTTTCTAATTTGTATTATTTGGAGTTGTGCATTTCTGGAATCAAAAAAAAGTATAGAATAATCTCTCAAGAATAATAAATCTGAATAATAATAAATTGATAATATGTATTACATGAGGAAATCTTAAATAATTGAAACCCTAGAATCCTATTAGGAATCATTAAGTGTTTTTTGAATCAAAATCTACTCAAATATCCTAGTTCAAATATAAATCTAGTAATAAACTGAAAATATTGAGTTTAGAAAAAAAAATCCACGCTCAAAATCTATTAAAACACGTCTGCCTCAAAAAACTCGCCAAGCAAATCTAGAGTACCCTGTCGGGGCAAGTATGTTTGGCCTGTAAAGCCCGTCGGGGCGGGTGTTGGCAGAAAGGTCTGCGCTGGGGCAGCCTCCCAGTCCGCCGGGGCAGCTTTTGGCAGAGAGGTTCCCGCCGGGGCGACAATTCCTGGGCTAAAAAGCCCGCCAGGGCGGGCATGCTGGAACTCCAAACCCGAATTTTGTTCTTGCTTTACGGATACGGCACAACCTTGAACCATGTTAATAAACTTGGGCATAGCCTCATCCTCCCTAGACCACGTACGCATGTCATTCTCCTTCCGCATTGCTTGTACTAATCCCATAAGACCTTCCTTGAACCGTTTAGCTCTTCCTCTCATCACAGGTTCAATAGGAACTTGCACCGGATCCAATCCATGTCCTTGATCTGAGTCCGAGCTATTGATGACCTCATCATTCCTCTCCTCTTGAAAATAATTTATCCTCAAATCGTCGCCTACATCAAACAAACTAGATCAGAAATATTGAAAGTTACACTAACATTATATTCACCAGGTAAATCTAGTTTATAAGCATTGTCATTAATGTGTTCTAGCACTTGGAATGGAACATCTCCTCTTGGAAGCAATTTTGACCTTCTTTGAGCTGAAAACCTTTCTTTCCTCATATGTAACCACACCCAATCTCCAGGTTCAAAGATAACTTGATGCCATCTCTTGTTGGCTTGTCTAGCATATTGCTCTGTCCTCCTCTCAATGTTGAGCCTCGCCTTCTCATGTATCTGCTTAAAAAATTCAGCCTTTTTCTTTCCATCCATGTTAGTAAATTCAAAAACAGGTAATGGTGATAAATCCAATACCATTACTATATTCTTCCCAATAACTATATTCTTTTTAATAATAGCCCGTAACAATGCAAACAAAGTCCTATTTACTACTTCTGTTTGACCATCTGTTTATGGGTGACAAGTTGTGGAAAATAACAGCTTAGTTCCCAATTTACACCACAAAGTCTTCCAAAAATAGCTTAAGAACTTAGCATCTCGATCCGACACAATTGTTCTAGGCATACCATGCAATCAAATAATTTCCCTAAAGAACAAATCAGCTATATGGGATGTATCATCAGTTTTGTGACATGGAAAAAAATGTGCCATTTTTGAAAATCTATCCACAATCACAAATATAGAATCATTACCAGGCTTAGACCTATGTAAACCCAATACAAAGTCCATAGATAAATCAATCCAATATTCATTAGGTATAGACAATGGTGTATGCAATCCATGGGGTTGAACACGAGATTTAGACTGATGACAAGTAATGTACCTATCACAAATTCTTTCCACATCTCATTTCATATGAGGCCAATAAAAATGTATTTTTAAAACAGCCAAAGTATTATCAATAGCAAAGTGTCCCATTAAACCACCCCAATGTGATTCCCTAACCAACAACTCACGCAAAGAACATGCAGGTATACACAATTTATTTTCACGAAATAAAAACCCATCCATTTTGAAATATTACCTACAGCATTCTTTTCACAAGTTTTAAACTCTTCACCGAAATCAAGGTCATTAGTATACAGTTCTTTAATTCGTTCAAAACCAAGTAATTTCGAATCAAGAGTATTTATCAAAACGTACCTTCGAGACAAAGCATCTGTAATGACATTTTCCTTACCCTGCTTGTATCGAATGACATATGAAAATGTCTCGATAAACTCCATCCATCGCGCATGCCTTTTGTTCAACTTGTGTTGCCCCTTCAAGTATTTCAATGATTCATGATCGGTATGGATCACGAACTCCTTAGGCCACAAGTAATGTTGCCAAGTCTCTAATGCTAGAACCAATGCGTACAATTCCTTGTTGTAAGTAGGATAATTTAATGTTGCCCAACTCAATTTCTCGCTGAAATACGCCACTGGTTTCCCTTCTTACATTAAAACAGCTCCATTCCCTAAACCTGAAGCATCTCAAAAGTTTTAGCAAAGTTAGGCAAAATAAGTAAAGGAGCATTTGTCAATTTATCTTTAATCAAATTAAATGTTTTTTCCTGTTCATCGCCCCACTTAAAGCCCACACTTTTCTAGATGACCTCGGTCAATGGTGCTGTAATCTCACTAAAATTTTGAATAAAGCGTCGATAGAAACTTGCGAGTCCATGAAAGCTTCGAACTTGACTCACATTGGTTGGACTCGGCCATTCTCGGATTGCACGTATTTTCTCCTCATCCACTTGAACTCCCTGTGAACTCACAATAAAGCAAAGAAAAACAACTCTATCCGAACAAAACGTGCACTTTTCCATGTTAGCAAATAACTTTTCTTTCCTAAGTACATCTAAAACATATTTTAAATGTAAAGTATGCTCTTCCAAGTTTTTACTATAAATGAGAATATCATCAAAGTAAACAACAACAAATTTTCTGATGAATGGACGCAACACATGGCTCATCAATCTCATGAAAGTGTTGGGTGCATTAGTTAAACCAAAAGGTAACATTAACCACTCATAAAGACCATATTTAGTTTTAAAAGTCGTTTTCCATTCATCACCCTCTTGCATTCTAATTTGATGATAACCACTTTTTAAATCAATTTTTGAAAAGATACAATACCCATGCAATTCATCTAACATGTCATCCAAACGAGGGATGGGATGCCGATATTTTACAGTAATGTTATTTACCACTCGACAATCGATGCACATCCGCCATTTTCCATCCTTTTTGGGCACTAGGATCACCGGAACTGCACATGGGCTCATACTTTCCCATACGAACCCTTTTCCCATCAGTTCGTCAACTTGTCTTTGTAACTCCTTCGTCTCCTCAAGATTACTCCGATAAGCCGGACGGTTTGGAATGGTCGCACCTGGAACAAAATTAATTTGATGTTCACTTCCCTGAATAAGTGGTAGTCCACGAGGAAGCTCCTCGGGAAATACATCTTTGAATTCCTACAAAAGAGACGAAACAACACTAGGCAAATAATCGTTAGCGTTAGTATTCAAAAGCGCCTCTTTATACCGAGGTAAAATCATAGGCTGTTTAGAAACCAAAGCTCGCCTCACATCACTTTTTTTGCAAATATATTTGTTTTTCGCTTTTCTCCTTTCTTTTTCTCTCTTATTTTACTCTTGATTTTTCTTTTCTTCACTCCCTTTTTTTGAACATGGTCTTTTTACAAATAAATTTGATCTACATGCACCTGTTGTGGTGACAAAGGACATAAAGAAACCTTTCGCTTATTATATACAAAGGAATATTCATTGGTAAATCCATCGTGCTTCACACGTCGATCAAATTGCCAAGGCCATCCAAGTAGTATATGACCTGGTTGCATTGGGACCACATCACATAAAATCCCATCCTCGTATTTCCCAATTGTAAACAGAATTAGCACTTACTTTATCACCTTTACATCTCCACTATCATTAAGCCACAACAATCTATACGGTTGAGGATGTTTGGTTGTTGAAAATCCCAGTTTCTCCACCATGGTTGTACTAGCCACGTTGGTGCAACTCCCACCATCAATTACCATGCAACAAATTTTCCCTCACACAAGACAACTAGTATGGAACAAATTCTCTCGCTGCTCCAAACTTTCCTCCTTTACTTGTGCACTAATTGCCCTCCTCATAACCAACACCTAGCTATGCATAGCAGCTTCCCTCTCATCTACCTCCTCTAGTGGCGGCATAGAGTCAGTGTCACTTTCTTCCCCCTCAGTTTCCACCTCTCCATTGTCAAGTAACAACACAGTTCTCTGATTCAGACATTGGCTAGAAATATGTCCCCTACCTTGACACTTGAAACATACAATATCCCGATTACGACTAAAAGAAGAAGAAGGTTCCGTTTTACCTTATTTGCCATGATTAGTCACATCTGGTTTAAACTCCATTTTCGGCTTATTCACAGTTGGTTTTTCCTCCGATTTCGCAGCATTAGATTTACATGATGAACTAGCATTAGAAGGTTCTCGTTGACCTCCTCTCCTATTAAGCTGCTTCTCTATCTTGATAGCCATATATACTAATTCTTCTAATTCTAGGTAATGCTGTCGTCGAACCAAATCAGCGATGTCCCAATTCAAACCTGCTGAAAACCAAGCCATCGTCGCTTCATTATCCTCCACCACATTAGCCCGAGCCTTCAACATCTCCATCTCTTTGTAGTAATCATCCATGCTCCGACTTCCTTGTTTTAGAGTCTGCAAACTACGAATTATCTCCCGTTGATAGTATGTTGGTACGAACCTCTTTTTTATGATAAATTTCATTTCTACCCAAGTTGTAATCAGATGCTCCTCACACCTTCTCCGATTGGCTGTCAACTGCTCCCACCATGTTAATGCATAACCAAAAAATTTGGTAATGGCCATCTTAACTTTCTTAAGGTCTGAGTAGTTGTGACAGTCAAAAATCCGCTCCATCTTGGTCACCCATTCTAAATATGCCTCAGGATCCGTCGTACCTTGGAAAGCTAGAATTTTCATTTTAATACTATCCAAATTTCCATCTTCCATCTTCCCTGACCCGATCTCCTCTTTCTCTAGCACCTCTTTGCCTTCGATGTAGGAAACCAGATTCACGATTTTCCTCTTCACTAATACCCCCTTCAAAATGAGTTTCTTCTGTTCTAGCTTCCTGTTGTTGTGTCTTTCCCTTTTGTTGTGCCCCTTGAGACATTTGTGAAGATTTTTCCTTAGTCTCACTAATTTGATTGAGTCGCACATGCACTTGTTCCATAGTCATTCCCAACTGTATAGAGAACTCCTTTATCATAACCTCCATCATCAATTTTGAATCAAATGTCGAGGAAGATTCCTCATAAGTGCCTTTGTCCTTTGAGTTAGACATATCTCCTGAAAAACAAGGGTTAGTAGAAAATAGTTCCCTCACCACTCCCTTACGTGTTTCGCTCTATTTGAATATATGAAAGTGTTAGGTTGGACTTTACTTGGATAATTTTGATTCGGATGTGTCACCACTTGATCAAAATAATCTAAGAGACAAAAGGAGTTACATGGTGATGTAATTGACAAGAGTTGTCTACTTATTTATTTATATATAGTTTGTTGTGTCACCACAAGACTATATACATTTGAAATAGGATCCTTATTCTCACTAACAAATCTTTAATTAAATTTGCCGAACTATATATTTTGAGGGTAATATAGTTTGAAGAAAATAGTGGGAGATACCAATTTAAATAAAGACCTAATTTGTTTTGATAATTAATTAAATGAATGTTTGCTAAAATGTTATTTTAATTTCACATGCAGAATTTGAAAATGTCACACTCACTATCACTGCATAGCATACTTTATGCTAACAAACTAACCGGACCGAATTACACGAACTGGTTAAGGAATCTAAGAATTGTTCTCACTGCAGAAAAGATTTCTTATGTCCTAAATTCGTCTGTCCCTGCAAATGTTGCAGAAGAAGCCTCTAAGGAAGAGATTGCTACTTTTAAGAAGTAGCAAGATGATGCACCTGTGGCTCAATGCATCATGCTCGCATCCATGAGTAACGAGCGTCAGCATGAAACTATGGATACTCTTGCTGTATTGTTGCACCTTCAAGAGTTGTATGGTGAGCAAAGTAGGACTACTAGATATGAGATATCTAAGGAGCTCTTTCGATCTCGGATGACCGAGGGCACTATTATTGAGACTCATGTCCTCAAGATAATCAATTTGATTGAACGTCTTGGACAGCTTGGGTTCATCATGGATGGGGTGTTACGTCAAGATTTGATCTTGCAGTCACTCCTAGATACCTTCTCACAATTTGTTATGAATTTCCACATAAATAAGTTGGATGTCAGCTTGCCTGAATTACTTAATATGTTGAAAACTGCTGAACGACACTTCCTATCCAAGAAGAACCAAGTCTTACTGGTGGATGATTCTTTCAAGAAAAGAAAGAGGCCCAAGGTATCTTCTGAAAAGAAGAAAACTAAGAAGGCTAAGGGCAGGGCAAAAGTTAAGGATCAAAAGAAACCTGATCCAGCTAGCAAAGGAGTGTGCTTCCATTGCAACGAGTCTGGTCACTGAAAGAGAAATTGTAAGAAGTTTTTGGCAGAGAAGAAGCTTGGAGAAGCTTCGACTTCCAATTAAGGTGTGTTCATGATTGAAATTAATTTTTCTAAAAGTCAAACTTCTACTTGGGTATTGGATACTGGCTGTAGTTCTCACATATATAATACTATGCAGGGACTGGTCAGAATTCGAAAGCTGAACAAGGATGAAGTCGTCCTACGAGTGAAAAATGGAGCAAAGATTGTTGCATTAGCTGTAGGGACTTATTGTTTAGCACAGCCTACGGGCAAGTCCATTAATTTAAAAAATTGTTACTTCGTTCCAACAATCATAAGGAACATTATTTCTATTTCTGTATTGGATATCGATGGTTATAATATTATAATAAAGAACAATAGTTGTTTTATTTACAATAAAGATGTTTTATATGGAGTTGAAAAATTACTGAATGGACTTTACGTTCTTGACTTGCATGAAAATATACTTCAAATTGAACAAACTAAGAAAAGGAAAAAAGATTATGTTAATTATACTTTTATGTAGCACTGTAGACTTGGTCATATTAATAAAACAAGACTATCCAAGTTACATAAAGATGGGCTCTTAGAGCAATCTGATTATGAATCATATCCAACTTGTGAATCTTGTCTCATGGGTAAGATGACTAAATCTCCTTTTAGTGGAAAAGGAGAAAGAGTTACAGAGTTGTTAGCGTTGGTGCACACAGACGTTTGTGGACCTATGACAACGAATACACGAGGAGGGCATTCTTATTTTATTACATTCACTGATGATCATTCAATATTTGGATATGTGTATTTAATGAAATACAAATATGAATCGTTTGAAAAGTTCAAAGAATTCAGAAGTGAAGTAGAGAAACAAACTGGCAAGAGTATTAAGATTCTTTGATCAGATCGAGGTGGTGAATACTTAAGTGGTGGGTTTCTCAATTGTCTCAAAGAAAATGGTATAATCTCACAATGAACTCCACCAGGAACACCACAGTTGAATGGTGTATCTGAAAGGAGAAATCAAACATTGTTGGACATGGTTCGTTCCATGATAAGTTTTACCAATCTTCTAGTATCATTCTGGGGTTATGCCTTAGAAGCGACTGCATACCTACTTAACAAGGTACCTACCAAATTCGTCCCAAAGACTCCATATGAGATATGGACAGGGAGGAAACCAAATCTTAAGCATATTAAGACTTGGGGTTGTCCAGCTTATGTCAAAAAGTTTAAAATGATAAGCTGCAGACTAGATCTGAAAAATGTAGATTTTTGGGATACCCTAAAGAAACTTCAGGGTATTACTTCTATCATCCTACTGATCAAAGAGTGTTTGTTGCGAAACATGCTGCCTTCTTAGAAAAAGAGTTTATCCTTGAAGGGGTCAGTGGGAGTAAGATATATCTTGAAGAAGTTCAAAACCCACAAATTACAACAAATCAAAGTCAGGTCACTGACCAAGTGGAAGAACTTACTGTCACACACCCTATTCGTAAATCTGGGAGAGTACCGAAGATACCTGATAGGTATGGATTCGTCATAGATAATGACGATGAGGTACGCATCATAGATGATGATGATCCTTTGAATTACGATTAGGCTATGAGTAGTAAAGACTTAGAGAAATGGCAAGAAGCCATGAAATTCGAGATGGACTCCATGTATGAGAACAAAGTATGGACTTTGGTTTCATCACCTGAGGGCATTAAGCTTATTGGGAGCAAATGGGTTTTTAAAAGAAAGACTGGAGTGGACGGCAAGGTAGAAACCTATAAGGCCCGACTAGTTGCGAAAGGTTTCAAACAAAGACAAGTTGTTGACTATGATGAAACCTTCTCGCCAGTAGCTATACTCAAGTCCATTCGGATTTTGCTTGAAATTACAGCTTACTATGACTACAAAATCTGGCAGATGGACGTGAAAATGGCCTTCCTTAATGGAAACCTTGAGGAGGATGTGTATGTGATACAGCCAGAGATTTTTGTTTCAACGGTTAAAACAAATCAAGTTTATAAGCTGCAACGATCCATTTATGGAATAAAGCAAGCTTCTCGAAGGTGGAACATCCGTTTTGATGAGACAAGCAAAGAGTTTGATTTTATCAAAAGTGAGGATGAACCATGTGTGTACAAGAAGGTTAGTGGGAGTGCTGTATCATTTCTTGTATTATATATTGATGATATATTACTTATAGGGAATGATATTCCTATGCTACAGTCGATCAAAATTTAGTTATCAAAACACTTCTCCATGAAGGACTTGGAAAAAACATCCTATATTTTGGGGATAAAGATCTATAGAGATAAATCTAAAAGGATGCTTGGCTTGTCCCAAGGAACGTACATTGACACGATGCTAAACAGGTTTAGCATGAAAGATTCCAAGAGAGGTCTCATGCTGATGAGCCATGGAATACATCTCTCCAAGAAACAGGCCCCAAAGACACCTAAGGAGAGAGACCGTATGAGTAAGATTCCTTATGCTTCAGCAATAGGATCTATCATGTATGGTATGATATGTACTAGACCAGATGTTGCTCATGCACTTAGTGTAACGAGCAGATATCAGTCGAATCCTGAAGGAGAACATTGGAAGACAGTGAAAAATATCCTAAAGTTTCGGTGTATGTGTTTACCTTAAACGGTGGCGCAGTGAGTTGGAAGAGTTATGACGCCCCCAAATTCTCTACACTCCATGTAGCAGATTTGGTGCTCACGTAAATATTCCATAAGATAATAATTATTATCAATCCAAGATTCACAGTATTCCACATCGAACAGAAGTTCTCGTCAGAACATTTACTGAGTTTGGATACCCTCACTTGGATGAATAGGTTTATAATCTCACGGATATTTCTTTCATATCAATAATTCCTATCTATCTGACATTCACAGTATTAATGTTAGGATCGTTCTTGGAACTGAGGGGCGCGACCTCAATGCATCAGAGAACTCCCAAGATCTTTCAATACTCCTATTCAGATGTATAGTTCATATAGATAATGTACTTCTTTTTATTTTCTAGAAAGGTAAAGCAAATCAATTGACAAAAGATAATAATATATTACATATTATTAAATTGGATTACAATATATCCCAACTTACTATTACATCAGAGTCTTCAAAGATATAACCAAACTTAACTTAACAGAGTTTTTCTATCCACATGATTGAATTCTGGAACTTTCGTTATGTCAGTCAAAGCTGCAAAGGAAAAGAATATTTGCAAGGATGAGCTACAAAAAGCTCAGCAAGTTTTAAAGTTATATGTTGTACTCACACTGAATCTGAATTGAATGAACATATAGTTCAGAGTTTTTCCACATATATATACTGAGGTTTGATCTGCCAAACCCCACACATTACGAGTTTCTGTAAGTCATAAAGACTTAGCAACCCGAGTTGATTTGTTCAACCAGTATTCTAGAAGTATGCATATCATCCTACCACAACATCATAACTACCCGATGAGTGTAAAACTGCCGATCATGAATAACTACCCGGTCAGTGTAGAACTGCCGATCTTAAATAACTACCCAGTCAGTGTAGAACTGTCGATCTTAAATAGTATTAGTATATATATTTGTACCAAACAACATTAGTTTTGCCACTGTCTATGCTTTGATATCAAATCAAACATATTTTATTGCAAATAACAGTTCATATGGTTTGGTTATGCTTGAACAAGAAGCAATAACCTTTTTAATAACAGATATCACGAATAACGTTTAAAACAAGTTCACATGGCATCAATATAAGAATTACATTTAATACAAAATTAAATTTAGTTGAAAAACTTGTCTTGCCCGTCGATTACTGCTGCGCAATCTAATTTAATCTCTTATGTAAGACCTATCATTAATAAGATTAATCTCTCAATCAGCATAATATATTTTAACTCAACTATTCTTAAAATAAATTATCTAACATTTAGTCACATAATCAAACATTAGATAATTCTTTAACTTATTAGTAATATTATCATTCTTTGATAATATTTTAATTATTTAATCATTATCTTAAAACTCTCGTCTAATATTATTAATCATTTAATAATATTTTATTTACTTCTTAATATTATTAACCATTTAATAATATCTTAATCACTTCTTAATATTATTAATCATTTAATAATATCTGAATTCTTTACAAATATTATTAATTATTTAAAAATATTTTAATTACTTAGTAATATTATTAATTATTTAATAATATTTTAATCATTCACTAATATTATTAATCATTTAATAATATTTTAATCATTTATAAACAATTTAATTTAATTATTTATCTCTTACTATTTAATTTATTTAACACAAATAATATGTCATTCATATAACATTTTATTAAAAATGACCAAAATACCCTCATAAAATCTTATTATATCATATAATGATCATTTAATTATTAAAATCATATTTTCAAGTTTTATAACTCAATATAACTTAATTTTCTCATTTATTCTTGACTCATTCATAGGCATGAAAAATACCAAACCAACTTATTATTTTTTTACATTATGGGAAATATCAGTATATGATATTTTAGTCACAAAATAATTTTCTTGCAATTTTCCAAATTCGTTTGCTATTTTAAGATAGGCTAAAACAGTCCAAAATAGCAACATTTATCATAAATTATCCTTTTGTCATGAAATTCTGAAATTCGTACGGTAGCTACATATTATCCAACACAGTAAAAATTTCACATTTTTCTAAGTTGAACTCACTAAGTTATTATAATTTACTTTTAAAATCACACTTTCTTGTAAAATCCATATCTCCCTTTCTAGACATCCAAAAATTTCTATCTTTGTACATCACCTAGTAAACTTGATATACTATCATACCACAAAAGGCCAGAATTTTTAGAGTAACAAAAGTGGCCTAAACATCCTTCACCAAAAATGGCCAGAAAACTCATTTAATTTTTAAAGATTTTTTGTCGGCAGGGAGTGTTTTACGAAAAATGATACCACGGTTGATTCGTTTAACATTTTTGAGTGCTACCACTTGGAATCATCAGAAAACTCATGTATATAACTCACCTCTTTGACGGATCTCAAAAATAAGTTGTAGATTTCAAATGGTGAAGTCCAAAGTGGACTGAAATTTAGGAATTTTGAGGGTAAAAACTGTTTTGGTTCTTCTTCTTTGTTCAAGTTCATCAACTCTAAAAATGGGAAGATCTAAGCACAAAACATCATATATCATGTATATCTACCCTCATATGGTTTAAAATCATAATCTCAACACTTGATCTATAACAACCATAACAAAACACATTAAACTAACTAGTGTTTTTAGTTTTATACCTTTAGTGTTCTTATTCTTGATTTCTTCTTCCTTTCTTCTCTCCTCCGCTTCTCCCATGGCTGCCCACGGACACTCTCTCTCTTTCTTTCTCTTTTTCTAACTTTGATTTGGTGAAAAAAAATGAAAAACTAACAAGTATACTTGCTTTTGGCATTTATAAAAAATTAAGACTAAGGGCAAAATAGTCTTTAACCATTACTAGGAATGGGCAAGATGGTCATTCCACCATCTGTAGGAAATTTCCTAGAAATTTCCTTCTAGGATACAAGGGTCATTAGTGAGAGTCTTCAAAGGCAATTTGGTCATTTAATCATTCAATAGGAAATTTCCTAAAAATTTCGTACAAGAACACTATAGTTATTATTAATTTTCTCTTGGGGTAAAATAGTTATTTCATCATTACTAGGAAACTTCCTAGCAATTTTCTCCTAGAACTCAATTATAACTGATATTGAGGGTGAAAATTGTGTAGCTAAGGATTGGCTAAGCATAAGAATCAAAGTAAGGGTATTTTAGTCTTTAATCCATTTCTTAATTTTCAAGCTTTAATCCAATGGTTGTGGTTGATATTAGGTGTCAATATATGGCTTTATAACATATATTGTAATGTCCCAAAATATTAGAATTTATTTCATTAAATAAGTGGACAAAAATGCCCTTGGAAATCCCGGACAGCCTACTTTTTGGCTATTTTCAGTTTTGGCGTCCTTTGCTAATTTCGGTCCACACAAAAATCTATAACTCCCTTTTTAGTGATTCCACTTGGAAAAGTTAGAAGACTTGTATATCTAACACTAGAAATTAACCATACTCAAAAATTTAAAATAGAATGAGAGATATGGTTGTTTGAATTTCATGTTGCGTTTTCTCAAAATTTGATTTTTCAATCCTTTGTGTTTTTTAAGAAATCTTCCATATCCACACCTATTGACCATCATTATCCATCATTAAACATCATACCACAAACTAATACCTCATATACCCATGGATCTAACATGATCAATGATCTAATTCATAAAAAAAATCACAAATCACAAGATCAACACAAGTAAGGCTAGAAAAATTAGGTTTTCTCACTTTTGAAAAACTTATATCCTATTTCTTAGTTTAGATCTAACTTTTGTTCATCAAAAGGTTAAGATCTAAACATGAAACACTATTAGACACATATAACTAAGGTTTTAAACCCCAAGATCATGACTTTACAAAGATCAAAACTTAAATCAATCAAAGAGGAATTAAACTATAATAAGTAGGAATTGTTTATACCTTGGCTTTGTTCTTCCCTCTTCTTCTACCTAAGATTTCTTAGGAAACTATGAAACATCAAAACCCTCCTTCTCTCCTCTCCCTCACTTGGCCGAACTCTCCTCTCCTCTCTCTTGGTTGCCTTCTTTTGGCTAGCTTAGAAAGAATGAGAGGAAAGAGAAAAGAAAGAATATTATTTTGTTTTGGTGGGTTAATAGATATATGTGGTATATCTAACCTAATCTCCCACACTCTTACTCTCTCTTAATCATCATACTAGCTTGCTTGCACTCTAACACTTTCTTGCTATCGTGGGTTAACTTGAAAACTTGGTAAAAGATGTTGGCTCCACCACAAAAGTGACACCTATCAAAGTTGTTCACCTACTAAAGCTACTATCATCATTACATGCATTCCCCCTTGTTCCTGCCCTCCAAAATTTCGGCCAAGAGGCCTTATTTGGCCCATATTTGTTTTCTTTTTAAGTCTCAAATAGCTTGCTTAGTATCCAATAGGTCCTCACTCAATTGGGCCACCAATTAGGCTAAGTTTGGGCTACTCTTTTAATGTTTTGGGCTAGCAATTTTAATTCTTTGGGCTTGCAAATTAACATAGTTTCGTACTATTTAATTTTATACTTATTCAATGACTTAAATACTCTTCCTCAAATAGGCTAAGCTTGGGCCAAGCTTGGGCTCACACTTAATTTCTTTTGGACTGGGACTATTTCTTAAATTGCTTACTAGTTAAAATAAACTTGGCTTCATCCTATAATTATATTGGGCCATCACTATACTTGCCCTATACATAATATATTGGGCTAGTTTAATAACTTAATTGTTATTAAATCAACTTATCTACAAGTCCAATGTTTAATTAAACAATTGGGCTACTTATACAATTCCTTGGGCCATACAATCATCTTAGTCCATTAAATCTATTATCACTAGAACTAATGCTCAACATTTTTGATATATACATATTCTTAATTATCTCTATATACAAAATAAATATATACACATTATATAATGTATATTTATTTAATCATACACATAATCCACATAATCAATCACATATTTTAATAGTTTATTAACTAAATAACCATATTTGGCTTAATGAGTTATAAACACTCACACTCACATAATCATACAAGATAACCCTTGAAGTCATTTGATTCAAATACCTAATTTATATATTAGGTCACCAAACTTTATAGGTATCGTAGTACCTTATCCTCAATATTCCATCAAACACATATAGATTCATCTCTAGGATTTAGAAATTTTGTAACCCATAATTCCTCTATTCTCAATCAAATAATAAATCATATAGATTATTCTTTAAAAAAAATTAATTATTCCTCTATTTCCAATCTAGGTTTTATACTTTAACCTTTATTTAATCATTTAAAATCTTATAAATTCTCGGGTTGTCACACAGGCTAAGGAACACAGGGCTCATCAAAAATCCAAACACGTGATGCGACGGTTTCATTTTATTAGAGAGATCATTGAAAGAGAAGATGTCACCCTGGAGCTAGTGGACTCTCAAGATAACATTGCAGATCCATTTACTAAAGCTTTAACACAACAGCAAATTGATCGTCACTTAGAGAAGATGGGTACGAGATACCATGACGATTGGCTTTAGTGCAAGTGGGAGATTGAAAGTAATATGCATAAAAGCCGAAATCATGTTTGATGATAAAACATTTACTTTGTAACAATTTTATTCATTTATTAATAAAAGTATTATTTAATTAAAGACATTTAATTTATCTACATGGTGTTGTTTTTATAATATGTGATAAACCCATAGTTTTAAGCATTGTTTTTAGAATCATGATGATGAATATGCTACTGAGATCTAAATTCTTAGATAGCTTAAAACTAAAATAGTTCCCAATCGTTGGATTACTAAAAAGGGGATTAGTGAATCCGGATATATTGGTACAAACGTTGCTTGCTCATTGGATGAGGATGATCGATCTCATAATTATTTGTGTGGAGTCACTAAAGCAAGTATGTAGGTGCTTATTGGAGAATAAGTACACTGAACGTGGCTCACTAAGGAATACCTAATGGAGTTTTACTCGCCTATCAATAGGAATTCCTTAAGTGATAGTAGTACAAATAATCCTTAGACTTGATATCATCATAGTATCTTGTGTATGATGAGTTATACTTTGACATGTCCTTTAAGACCCTAAGGGTATATCAAAGGGTATGATTGGGTATAATGATTTATACATAGAGATAATGAATGATCAATAAAGGATCTACCTCTTCTAGTAAAAGAAGAGAATGTCCTATGTGATTCGATAAATGACAACCCAGTAGTCTTTGGCCAAGGCAGAATGAAATTAAAAAGTAATTTCTAATTTGCATTATTTGGTGTTATGCATTTTAGAATCGAAATACATATAATTAAATAAAATAAGACTTGATAGTAAATCCATGTCTTATATTTAATTGAGATATTGTATGGTGGAAGGAATGAATTGTACGGTAACTATTTACTCATAGGTTCTTTTATGATTAATGTTGAAATCTATATTATCTGGAAAGTCGTTGATCGCTAAGGGGGCTTAACCTTATTGTAGAATAAATGTTATTTATTTAAATAAATTATTAGTTTAATTTATTTATTTAAATAAGATTAGAATTGTTCTAATTAATTTACTCGCAACCGGTTTAATATGGAGAACCTAAAGGGTCACACCATAAAAGGAAGAATATTTATTAAAGAAACTAATGGCGTAATCGTAATAATAAGTTAAGTATGTTTAATCTAATTTATGGTGATAGAAAAAATTAAATAGTTTACTATTTATTATTTAATATTTTTGGAAATATTAAATATAAATTAATAAGAGAAGTCTTATTATTATTATTATTATTATTATTATTATTTAATTCCTAAAGGAGTTTTGAAATTAATTAATAAGATATTCTCTCTCTCTCTCATATATATATTTCTAATAAGATTAAGAGGCTAATTAATTAAAGGAGTTTAATTATTCCCAATAGAATTGGGAAGCCTAATTAATTAAAAGTGTTTAATTAATTAATATGAAATCCTAATCCTAAAGAATTTAGGAGGGTTGCCTACATATATAAATAAGAAAATCTTATTATAGAACATTGAAACACACTTATTCCAATAGTTAGGAGAGTATACACATTCTATAGAGATAGAATTAGGGTTTAGCCAAACACCCACCTTCTTAGTTCTTCTTCTTCCTTGGTGGATCACCTCAAGAGGCCAAATACTTGGGTGGCTTGCATTGATCAAAGGAAAGAATCAATCTCGTGAATTCAAGTTAGAGTAGAACTCGTACCTGTTGAAGCTCGATCTACAAGGGTATGAATCTCATCTTCTTCTCCTTCTTGTATGTATTGATAACTAAGCATATAGGATGATCATGGTGAAGGTTTGCATAAAATTTTGAAATTCTCTTTTGTTGCACTTTCGCTTGAATTACGCAATTTGATTTCGTAATCGCGCTATGTGCAAACCTAACAAACCTGTGACGAGAGGAAGAGCTAAACGGTTCAAGGAAGGTCTTATGAGATTAGTACAAGCAATGTGGAAGAAGAATGACACGCGTACGTGGTCAAGGGAGGATGAGGCTATGCCCAAATTCATTAACATGGTTTAAGGCTGCGTCGTATCCGTAAAGTAAGAACATAATTTGGGTTTGGAGTTCCAGCATGCCCTCCTCAACTGTCTTTTTAGCCCAGGATTTGCCGCCCCGGCTGCAACCTCTCTGCCAAAAGCTGCTCCGGTGGACTGGGAGGTCGCCCCGGTGCAGACCTCTCTACCAACACCCGCCCCCGCGGGCTTTACATGCCAAACATACCCGCCCCGGCGGGGTACCCCAGATTTTCTTGGCGCGTTTTTCGAGGAAGACGCGTTTTAATAGATTTTGAGCATGGATTTGTTTCCTAAACTCAATATTTTCAGTTTATTACTAGATTTATATTTGAACTAGGATATGTGGGTAGATTTTGATTCCAAAAACACTTATTGATTCCTAATAGGATTCTAGGGTTTCAGTTACTTCTATTATTTAAGGCTTTCTCATGTAATACACATTATCAATTCATTATTATTCAGATTTATTATTCTTGTGAGATTAGTCTCTACTTTTGGTTCTTTGAAGAATTCTTAAGTTAATTTCTTAGTTTATTCTTTGAGATTCAATTTGACTTATCATACAACAATACATAATTGTGTGTGGCGTCTTCTACCGCACCAATCGTTGATTGTACCAAGGTTCCTATTTCATTATAAACACGGGGGTTAGGTGTCGTTGGTGTTCCATGCAACGCAGATTTTATTGCTTGATTGATTATACCAAGGTTCTCGTCTCATTATAGACGTTGGGTTGAGGTGTCGAAAGAGTTCCACTCTATCAACTGTGCTAGAAACGATCCGGGCGACGACCACCTCACGCAAGCGTGTCGTGGAGTCTATCATTTGGTATTAAAGCTAAGATTTTCTAGCAAGTTACTTATCCTTTAATTTGCTGTTTGAGATTGTTGAGTAAAAAAAAGAGTATAGAAAATTTTCAGATTCTAAATTTTATCAATTGTATGCTATCATTTAGATTCATACCATCTATAAATTGTTTCTTGATAAGTTATTTTGGATTGATTAGTAAAAACAAGAATTTTGCTAAGTGAATTCGAAAAGAACCTATTAGAGAGAATACTTAGAGGTAAAAGGCTCATTTTTGAGATTAATCGAGGGTAAAAGCCATTAAATTTAATGAATACACGAGTGAAATCATTGATTCGAGCGAAACACATAAGGAGAAAAATACCATCCTTGTGGTGACACAACAAAACAATATTGCTCAATTTCTTTATAAGATCAAATGTGATAAATCAATATCTTAAATATTTAATACTCGCCTTGTGGTGACACAACAAACTCATATTAAATATTTAATACTCTATTAATTTGTCATGCTAGAAGGCGACGTTCGATATTCCAAATATCTTTGAACGTTTAGGACTTAATATAAATTCCTTGAGGGGTTTGTTTTTATTTGTCTCATCTTGTTTAGCGCGCATACACACGCACGCACACACACACACACACACATATATATATATATATAAAATACGCATCATATTAATTAACATGCGAAGCATGTTGCATAATATATAATATATATATAGTATAAGCATGCATATAGAATACTATATTCTACCCGGATTGATTATGGATTTTATTCTAGTTTGGTTCACTAGAGCCACCAAGTGAACCAAAAGGTCAAACCTAGAGGTGCAAGAATAAATTTAAATATAACTATTACATTTAAATCCCCTGCTCCATTACAAACGGGTCTTCAAGCGCTCCTTGTTCCTTGCTCTCTAATTCTTCAAGATAATTATAACTAGTCCTATTACATAAACTATTTAATTTAAATAAAAATCTTGATCAACAGTCAAGGGGAAGTACATAGGAGGGAGATAGAATTTTACATCAAGAAAAATTAGAGAAGACGAGATACGCATACCCCATTTAATAAAACCCATACATTCAAGCATCCAACTAAAATAAAATCCAATCACATTGGTCAATAGTCCATAATCAACCCCATTTATTATCATGCATATCATACATATGCATCAATAAATAACATTCATCTCATTAATAATAAATCCATTCCATATATGCATCAATATCAATTAATGGGCTAAAGTTTTGCTAATATTTAGTTTTGAAACAAAATAAACTCTTTTATTTTAAACAAAAACCAAATCCAAATTAAACTCCTTTAATTTTTATAGCAATCTGAAATCATATTTCAAATAAAATAAACTCCTTTATTTTAAACTTTTATCAATTAAATACACCATTTATTTCAATTGAATAAAAAACAAAAAAAATTAATTATGTCCAGGGGCCGGCGCAGCTGCGCCCAGATTTAACTGGGGCGCGGCGCAACTGCGCTGCCTTCTGGATAGAACAAAGACTGCAGAACGGCGCAGCTGCGCCCAGAAAAATTTTCTGTTTTGCCCAAAATCAGATCCAATCGCATATGATACAGACATGGAATCACAAAGATTGATAATTAGTATATAGGTAGGCTCTGATACCACTGTTAGGTTTGCACATAGCGCGATTACAAAATCAAATTGCGTAATTAAAGCGGAAGCGCAACAAAAGGGAATTTTAAAATTTTATGCAAACCTTCACCATGATCATCCTATATGCTTAGTGATCAATACATACAAGAATGAGAAAAAGATGAGATTCATACTCTTGTAGATCGAGCTTCCACAGGTACGAGTTCTACTCTAACTTGAATTCACGAGATTGATTCCTTTCTTTGATCAATGCAAGCCCCCAAGCATTTGACCTCTAGAGGTGATCCTGTGACGCCCCCAAATTCGGGTCTCTTCGAACATCGGATCCGGTTCGCCACGATACTACTATCGTCAAACTATTACATCTTTTATTCATTACTTAAAGAATATAACTTTGCTTTATTACAATTTAGAATATAAATTCTTTTCATTTCCAGGATCTGTATAATGACCCCAAACCTTACTAAGTTTTAAATCTTGGTCATTTATCATTCTTGTCTATACATCATATTCGATATTATAAAAATGCGGAATAATTTAAACTTTTTTATATCCTTTAAATAAAATCTTTTATTGATTTCATAACTTTGAATCAATTACATATCCTTGAACCAAATTATGTTATGATTCACTTTATTCGAATTACTGTATAAACTTTTACATCTTAATTCGATATCGTCTATGTCTTAACTAATACATCTTTACAACACAACAAGTAATAACATCATAGGACGTAAACTTGTACATCTCCTAGAACCTTAAACATGGTTCAAAACAATAACTTCAACAAAATAATAATCTTCTTGCGATACTATTGAACTTTATCAATCAAGTAGCACGCAACTTTACCGTGAGTCCTTAACCTACAAAAATGGTTATTTGCAAGAGTGAGCTCGACAGCTCAGCAATTCTAACAGTTTTCATGCATCACATAACATATAATATCATGCTCAGTTCATGCATTCATAATCATCTAATATTTACTACGCATGTTACTTTTCACATAACAAGTATAGAGATTAACTTCATAAGCATATCAACAAAGATCAACTTTCACATTTCATACATATCTCATATGCATTCCATATATATAAATCAACATCCTCATAGCATAATAAAATTTAACTAACAGTTATCGAATTCATATAACAAATAGGAACTGAAAGACTTGTCTGGCTCGTAGTTTATCACCTACGACTTAACTGCTTATATTTATCTGCATTTCGTGTATTCCTACACAGTTATATAATCATGGATTCATATCCATCAGTCATACATTTCATACGCTCTTAATAAATATTACATCGTTTCCTAACTAGGTTTGTAAAACCTTCATTTCACTTTCTCATCATACTCTTAGAATAGCTAGGTATGTATAGGTATACCTTAACCACCCGTACTTGACATCAACATTCATATACATTTATCACACACTTGACTCGCTATGTGATCGACACATATTTAAAGTTTATAGATGCGTGATCTACCTCGTTCTTACATTTTGCAAACCTTAACAAATCTAGGTTTTATATAACCATCATACCAATGAACGTTTAAAAACAGCATTGAGACTCTATCTTATAGTGTCGAATAGTACTATAAGCAAGCTACCAAAATCAGAAAGCAAATAAAATGTCAAGACCAACCTGCCCTGCAGCGCAGCTACACTGAGGTTAGGCTTGGGACCGGCACAGCTGCGCTGCCCCCTGGTCAAACCAAACTTGAGCTTTTGTTTTATTGGTTTAATTCCACTTTTTAGCATACCAGAGTATTAACACATAGCAACATACATCTTAAGAGGTCTTAGACTTTCTTAGGGCCGTCTCAAGTCCACATTTACACAATATGTCTCTAGTTGGAAATTTTCACTGAATTAAGGCCAACAAATTCATGAATTCACGAGGCCAACTATGTTAACCATCTATCCATGTAAGGATGTTAGACAACTTGTAACACGCATGTTCGCATGTATTCAATTTATTTGCATATTGCTAGTATAGTTCATCCTTTGAAAACTTACTTTAAAACATGCTCGTATAGTTCATATCACGTCTAACTAGTTGGGTGTACATACCAATCATGACTAGGGTCATAAAAGTCCTATCATGCTTGCACATAAGGTCAGAATGCAAGTAACTCCATGTTCATCCATCTTACTTTCAAACTTTCTAAGTTTTATTTTCAAAATCCATGTCATA
Source organism: Panax stipuleanatus (assembly GCA_020205555.1). Lineage (NCBI taxonomy): Eukaryota > Viridiplantae > Streptophyta > Magnoliopsida > Apiales > Araliaceae > Panax > Panax stipuleanatus. The sequence goes on from CM035115.1 coordinate 47,324,634, forward strand.
CTTAAACTAATCATGCAATGCTACTTGAATCACTTGTCATGCTTATTTGTACATGTATCTACACATGTTAACAAGGTCAGAATATAACCACTCCATGTTTATAAAACTTTATTTACAAAAATTGTCCGAGTTTGCCTTTAAAATCATTTTAAACCAAGTCAAAACAACTTAGCCCATGCAAGGCAACCTTGAATCACTCCTCAAGCTTATGTATACTCATAACTCAACAATATATATGTGTTAAAATATCAAAACTTAAAAGACTCAAGGTTCGTCAATATATGTTTTCAAAACTCCAAGTTTTCTTTTCAAAACACATACTAAATCATGCTAAAGCATTCCATTATGAGTAAAGTAATCTTAGTTATATGACATGTCTATTATCATACATATTTATGTTTTATCACTTAGAATAATATATTTTATCGTCGGGAGCACTACAATTGAGTATGTGCATGTCCGACGCCCTCCGACTGCCTTCGAATACGTAGCAATCACAAAGATAGACATTTTTACCCTCCTAACAAATTCAAATTGAAAAACTTAAAGAATAAAAGTTGTAGGTCTACTCGTTATCTTTCCGAATCATCCTGAATCACCTCAATCGGAGTTTGGATGAAGAAGTTATGCCTAGTTTACTACCGGAGGTCAAAACAGTTCTGTCTGACACTATTCCGACGCAGCTGCCCCCAAAATGGCCTTGGGAGCAGTGCAACTGCGCCCATTGATGCAGAATGGTTTCCCAGATTCTGCTCTTCGCGATTTTCAAACCATTTCTCCTTCCGATCTTCGTAACGCGAGTTATACATGTCCAAATTAGTCCGTTTTCGATTCTATAGATTCGTAATCCATAGAACTACAACATACCAAAGAATCAACAATTAGCATAAACATTATATAACCCAAATATTAATCCAAAACTCATGTTCATACTAAATTTTCATGTTTTGACAAGTTTAGCAAATTCCACCACTACGGATTCGTTTCTGGACCAAATTAATCCATTTAACTTTTATCACATGTATATAACTCTACTATCACTTCTATGTCAACTTGAAATCAACTTATCACGAATTTCAATAAATTCAAAGAATTTGAAGAACTCTAAATTAAGAACATGTTAAGGGACATTACCTCCTTAAAGCTTGTGATTGCTAATTCTCTCTTCCAACTCAGATTCTTCACTCTAATTGCAACTCACTCTCTATATGGGAGTTATCAGAGAACTAAGCAAAAATCAATTGTGAGGAGAAGAACCTCAATTTATAGAAAACCCATTATTCATACCAAGTCATTGCCTTAGAGTTATAATCCAATAGAAAAAGGAAGAAGATGATGGACAAGAAGAAGTTTGTGGAGGGTCACTATTCAAGCCACTCCCCCCCACCATTATTGCACTCGTTTCATAGCCATTATCACTAATGCTAGCATAGGCAAGGGTCTAATACACGTGAATGGAGAAAATGAAGGATATAGGACTATGGTTTTGGGACAAGAGTTACAAACTCATCATTTAGTAAATGGGTACAAGCACACTAGGTTTATTTCCTTCTTGGACAATACTAGTCACACTTGATATTTAATGTTATTATATTAAGTTATGGGTACAAATATATATATATATATATATATATACATATGTACACCTACATATAAACAAGCATACCAATACATATAATAATGTACCTCATGTACATTATTTTAATCCACTAATATTTTAATTGGACTAAATATAATTTGGTTGGGTACCATCATCCCACCATTTTTCATAAAATTATTATCTCGAGTACACCCAAATATTATAATGTTAATTAATATCAATTATTTATTAACTTACCATTACTTTTCTTTTAATACTTCCAATTAAATCTCCCGTTGATTTAGCTCTACTATTTATGCCACACAAGGCACAATTAGGTGAACTTAGTAATTAGTAGTCCACAAGCTTATAACAATATAATCTCACAAAATAATATTATTCGTAACATTACATCTTATAATATGGTCATAATGTAATATCATTACTTTACTTATTCACATATTTTCATAACATATGTACTTGCACATAGCAATTACTTCATATAATAATACTAATTAATCCATTTAATCATTCTTTCATTAATTTACTTAATGAATTGCTCATTCTATCACTTTGCCACACTAGGCATATCTCACAAGCTTAATTAAGTTCATTCTCATTCTCATCACTTATTCATTTCTACCAAATTACTACTTATAAATTTACAGTAATATAGTAACTTAAGTTATTTAGTACATTAAAATAACTTAGTTTTCTTTAATAAATTTAACCCTCTTGAAAATACATCACTATATAAAAATTATGTATTCCTCCATAATATGTCATAAAATATTTTTATTATGTTTTCTCCAAATAGAGGCATTAATTATAATAAAAGAATTCACTCATTATCTCAAGATATTATTCTTAATATAATATCAATGTCTTATTAAAGTAATTACATGTACGGCACATGTACACATATTATATATAGAAAATAGATAATAAGTTTATTTTCTATTATGATAAATTGTTTCCATATAGCAAATATGTTTTAATATATTTACCATACTACTTAATCCTACTTATTACCTCATACAAAGCTATATAAGGTAATATTATTATACAAAATAATATTCTCCCTTTTATTAAAATAATTCAATATTAGAAATTATTTTAATATCCTTTATTAGAAATATACAATAATTATTTCCTTTTCCTTTCTATAAATTGTCCCAACACAATTTTTTCAATCTTTACATTTAGCCATATCTTAAATGCTAATATAATACCTCCATCTCCAACCAATATTCATTTATAATTATATTGGTTCTCTTCTTTTATTAATTACTTATCTTTCAAATATTAACCCTTTTTATATATTACAATACTATGTAATATATTAAAAATATCAAATATGAATTAACATATTTCTTTCATCCTCTTATGCTAAACACATATATTAATTCACTGTCTTATGTAAGTGAATTAACTATTTTTCATTCCCTTTACTATCACATTACTGCCACACAAGGCTTTATAATATTCCATAATATAACTTGATTAACCATATTTATTCTAGGTTGATTAATTTTCATAATTAATATTAATTCAATTCACGCTTTGCTATCTTAATCCATTCTCGGACAGCTTGAACGCCAATTATGACAACATATTAATTACTAATATTCGTATCCTAAAGTTCAGATTACACAAACTCATGCAGAGTCATCTGCAGACGGCGCAGTTGCGCTGGTTTTAGACTTGGAAGTGGCGCAGCTGTGCCACCTCAAGTTCAGATGTAGACAAGTTCTGCTACAGCAGAACCAGAATCAAATTTCTTAAATACTTTGAATATGCTTTTTAATTGCTAACTTATTATACCAGTTAACCAACATCGATTTCTACCTTCTTCAATGACTTAAAGATTAAACTTCAAGTTCAAACTCCATTTTCTTTAATAATTAATCAACTATAAAATCTAATATATATATATATATCTAATTTCTTTTCACCAAACCACATAATTCAAGATATATAACACATATATATTCTTATTCAAATCTGACATATCTTGTAATAAGAACCCTATTTACTAAATTCTTATTTTAATAATTTCTAAAAATTCGAGTTCTTCCAGATCCACCAAGGAAGAAGAACTAAGAAGGTGGGTATTTGGCTAAACCCTAATTTTATCTCTATAGAATGTGTATACTCTCCCAACTATTAGAATACTGTTCCACTTTTTTATAATAAGACTTTCTTATTTATAGATGTAGGCAACCCTCCTAAACTCTTTAGGATTAGAGTTTCATATTAATTAATTAAACCCTTTTAATTAATTAGGCTTCCTAATTCTATTGAAAATAATTAAACTCCTTTAATTAATTAGTCTCCTAATCTTATTAGTAATATATATAAGAGAGAGAAAGAGAGTATCTTATTAATTAATTCACAAACTCCTTTAAGAATTAAATAATAATAATAATAATAGTAATAATAATAATAAGACTCCTCTTATTAATTTATATTTAATATTTTCAAAATATTAAATAATAAATATTAAGCTATTTAATTTTTTCTATCACCATAGATTAAATTAAACATACTTAACTTATTATTACGATTATGCCATTAACTTCTTTAATAAATATTCTTCCTTTTATGGTGTGACCCTTTAGGTTCTCCATATTAAACTGGTTGTGAATAAATCAATTAGAACAATTCTAATCTTATTTAAATAAATAAATTAAACTAATAATTCATTTAAATAATAACATTTATTCTACAATAAGGGTAAGCCCCCTTAGCGTTCAACAACTTTTCAGATAATATAGATTTCAACATTAATCATAAAAGAACCCGTGAGTAAATAGTTACCGTACAATTCATTTCTTCCACCATACAATGTCCCAATTAAATATAAGATATGGATTTATTATCAAGTCTTATTTTATTTAATTATATGTATTTCGATTCTAAAATGCACAACACCAAATAATGCAAATTAGAAACTACTTTCTAATTTAATTCTGCCTTGGCCAATGACTATTGGGTTGTCGTTTATCAAATCACATAGGACATTCTCTTCTTTAACTAGAAGTGGTAGATCCTTTATTGATCATTCATTATCTCCATGTATAAATCATTATACCCAATCATACCATTGGATATATCCTTAGGGTCTTAAGGAACATGTCAAAGTATAACTCATCATACACAAGATACTATGATGATCTCAAGTCTAAGGATTATTTGTACTACTATAACTTAAAGAATTCCTATTGATAGGCAAGTAAAACTCCATTAGGTATTCCTTAATGAGTCACGTTCAGTGTACTTATTCTCCAATAAGCACCTACATACTTGCTTTAATGTCTCTACAGAAATGATTATAAGATTGATCATCCTCATTCAATGAGCAAGCAACGTATGTATCAATATATCCGGATTCACTAATCCCCTTTTTAGTAATCCAACGATTGGAAACTATTTTAGTTTTAAGCTATCTAAGAATTTAGATCTCATTAGTATGATCATCATCATGATTCTAACAATATTGCTTAAAACTATTGGTTTATCACATATTATAAAAACACACCCTGTAGATAAAGTAAATATTTTTAATTAAATAATACTTTTATTAATAAATGAATAAAATTATTACAAAGTAAATGCTTTATCATCAAACATGATTGACTTATATGCATATTACTTTCATGGTCCAATAGGAACTTGCACCGAATCCAATCCATGTCCTCGATCTGAGTCTGAGCTATTGATGACCTCATCAGCAAGGAGTGATGGATGAAGGAGAATCAATCAACTAGCAAGAGGAAAGCAAAAAAACGAGAAGGTATAAAGAATTTCTAACCCTAAAACTATGTTTAACATTTGTTTAAGTATGATTGTTGTGAAAGATTGTTTGTATGGAGGATCATGGTGGATCCTATGGTATAAGGGTGGTTATGATGGAGTATATATGCTTGTTATGTGTTATATGTATAAAAATCATGAAAACATGAAAGTTTTCCTATAAAACTAAGAATCGAAAAAATTATTTTTCCGAAAAAGAGAACCTGAAATTTAAACAAGCTTAACTCTCAGCCTATTTCAAATTTTTGAGTGTGGTCAACTCCTAAAGATAGATATATAAGTCCCCTAACACCTCTAATTAGAAGTTCTAAAAAAATCCTTGTAGATTGCGCGTAGTGATGATTTTACTAAAGTAGGCAAAAATTGGCAAACCAAGTATGTAAGCATATATATATATATATATGTATATATATATATATATATATATTTATGGGAATGTCAAATTGATCGTTTTTGGGTTGTTTCACGTATGTAACATGGACAAAAATTATGATATTACCTGCAGTACAACTTTCTAGTATTTTGTTGGTCTATTTTTTATAAATTTTTTGATTCTCAATTTACTCATGGCGGGTTTTGAATAGTGCAGTCATTGTATTGTGAAGAAGTTGTTGGAGTCATTATTGAAGGAAAAAATTCCCGAAAATAGGTTTTAATTTTTTTAAAATAAAACCAGGATCATCTTTATGATTTTATATGAAATAACAAATATATATAGTATATGCCATGTATCTAAAGTACGAATTTCTTACCTAGTGCTTGGTTGAATTAACACGTTTTGAATATTCGTACAGTCACTTATATCCTCAAGATTTTCCTTCCTATTACCTTATGCTAAATCTGGAGTGTGGTTTCCAAAACCCTAACTCTATTTTTCTTAGGCTGAAAGAGAACATACGTATTTTTGTTTTTTCTATGATAGAAAATCCTTCCATACGTTTCTGATCAATGATATATATAATAACATTAATCCTTACACTCTCTTATGAATCTGATCCATATTAGGCTAGGAAAGGGATCCTAAGGGATATCTCTTATGACTCCAATACTTATATAGATATTATTATCTAATAATAATATTCAAAATAAATATTAATCACAATTAATTCCACTAAATAATTATAATTGCACTTCAGTCTAGGAATTAATTAAATAAATCTTTTACTAATAAACTGTAAATATTTCCTCTATAAATGTACATAAATATTTCAGAATCAATTAATATAATTTCGATACATTTAAACTAATTTCATAAGTCCATAATTTATCTCTATTTGATCATAAATTGATTTAACAATTAAATCAATCCTTTTAATAATAAATATTAAAAGACTCGGCCAAGATTCTATGATCAATGATAAATTATTTTATAAAAAATATTCTAGATGTTTTGACAACAATAATGTTCGTAATATTAATTAAATATATTAATCGACATTCCGAGATATTAATTAACACGATGTAATCTAACTCATTGGAACATCAAATTAATATATGTAAAAATATTAAGTCCACTATTATTTCAAAATTAAGAAATTTTACAAATTAGTATTTATGTGAGAATATTTTATAAATAAAATATTATCACATGATCCGTTTAATGCACACTGGTAATGCATTAATACTTTAATTAGAAGTCCAACTTTCATGATCAAGTAAATCATCTCTGTTAAAGTACTATAACCATGTGATAATAGCTCCAAATTATCCTAGGTTATAAACCATTATTTTTTTTATTTATATATTACATATGATTTATATCTTCTGTGTATAACATTTATTTACACACATAAACCATAACATATATAATATGGAGATATATAAACACAAACTAAATGATCATTTAATGAATGATAAGTGATGTGCTTTTATTAATAAATTAATGTCCAACATAAATAAATAAACATTAAATAAATAGATAAATAGGATTTTTATAGCAAAAAAATCCAATTATCACATACTTTCTAGATGCAAGTTTGTCATTTCTTGATTAATTATTTCCCTTGGCACCAACAGAGAATTCATCATCTTTTAATATGCATTTGTTTTTTTTTGTGCTTGCTAGTTTGTTGCCCTGGTGCAACTTCAACAATGGTACATATATTGTAAATCAACAACGCAATTGGACAAAATTAAGTTCATCAATAAGAAAGACTTGTATTTACTCCCAAAACATGTTATATTTAATATGATAATAATACATTACAAATTAAATTTCCTTTATTTTTCTTAGCATCTTTCAAACATAGAAAAATTGTTATATTTTCTTTATTAAACTCACAACAATAAGAAGTAAGGAAAGTTATTTTCTAAAATTTTTCTCGAGTTAAAAATGCTTTTTAGGAATCGTCCGGAAAACTCACAAACAGCGTGTTAGCTCTAACATTTCATAAATCCCGAAATTATCCTTTTTCGTTTTTATCCTAGTCCCAATTTTCTTCTCTCTACCCAAGTCTCTCTCGATCTTGTTTGCGTTGCAGAGCTCCCCTCCCCCTCGCTCTGATTCGTGGATCGTATAGGTTTTCAAATCTCCATCCATGACTCTGATGACTCCTCCACCAATGGATGTATGTAATCACTCTTTCTCATATTCACATGTACATGTTTGTACTGTATTTTAACTTTCTGTTGCTGCTTTTTTATTTTTCATTTTATTTTGTTTTATTATTTTTTATACTTTCTATCACTGCCTCCCTTTCTCTACCTACAACTTGTAATCATGTTTCGATCTTGGAACAGTCCGTTATCTGTTCTGGTGAAATGACCTCAATTCGCCGTTTTTACTAACAGACAATACTCAGTTTCTAGGGTTTCGATTGAGAAACAGTGCTCAGCTTTATCAGATTCAATTATCTTATCTCCACTTCATTTTTGCAGCCAGAAGAGGGTGAGATGCTGGTTCCGCATTCAGATTTTGCCACAGAAGGTCCTCAACCCATGGAAGGTATTTTTCATCAAATTCAATCAATTTTAGCTCTTGTTAGCTGTTTTTGTTTGGTCAAGTTATGTATATATACATATATTAATGGGTTGATTCAATTTTAGGTCCAGTTTCTCTTGTATTTGGTTTTGGTCATGTAATGTATATATCCCTATATGTAATTGGTTTGATTGAATTGTAGGTCTTGTTACTTGTTTTTGTTTCATTCCTATTTTGTGGGAGTAATGCCTAATGTATAAAACTATGCACATTCTGATGTATCAATTGCATATTTTAATTAAGTGGAAAGTTAGATACTATTTTTATTACAACTTTCAGAAGGATGTGTGGCACATAGATAAGGATGTGGCACATAGATAAGGTTCATAGATTACATACGAATCATAAATATATACTCCCTCCATTCCAAATTATAAGATCATTATTGACTTTTGTTGAAATTCAATTTAATACATTTTCAAGCCCAAAATTGAGATGATTCATTAAAGATTATGAAGAATAAATCTTACAATGAGTAGTACTTTTGAGATAGTTTATAATATTCATCATTTTATTGACTAAAATTAAAGGAATCCATGTCAATTTTGAGTTTGAATTTAATTGACTTTAAAAAGTCAATAATGATTTTATATTTTAGATCGGATGGAGTACTATATATGTATATGTAAACAATTTTGTTCGAAATTTAGGATTTTGAGGTTTGGTGTTGATATTGTTTTTCTTTTTGGGGCAACTATTATTAGTTGCACCAGCAGAAACTGCCAATACAGTCGATGCTCAGTCAGTTGATGATCCACCATCGGCACGGTTCACATGGACAATTGAAAACTTTTCTAGGTTAAACACTAAGAAGCTCTACTCAGAAGTTTTCTGCGTAGGAAGATACAAATGGTAATGTGATTGTTGGTTTTTTCTAAGTTTAAGCATAAATTAGATTATCGGGATGGCTATCCTTGAAATCTATTTTGTTTCATTTTCTTATGCAGGCGGGTGCTTATTTTTCCAAAGGGGAACAATGTGGACCATTTATCGATGTACTTAGACGTTGCTGATTCGTCTACTTTGCCATACGGTTGGAGTAGATATGCACAGTTCAGCTTAGCCGTTGCCAATCAAATTCACAATAAGTTCACAGTGAGAAAAGGTAAAAGGTTTTGTGACAGTTATGAACTTGTGTCATTGGTGCAGAATTCTTTAGTGATGCTAATGCAGGACGAGCCCTCCGAACTTGGTTGGACCAATAAAAGAGGCTTTGGAAGCTTATACCTTGTAGTAGATTATTCTAGAATTTTAATTATAGTATAGTACTATTATAATTTTGTTTCAATTTATAGTAGATTACTGTAAGGATGTTGTTTCCTTATTTTGTTTCGTTTGCTTAGTCTCCATGAATTAGGTTTTATTTTCTTCTTATATAAGCTTATGTAATCCATCACTCTTCATTGATATCAATTTGATTATTATAATTTTAAAGCTTTATTGCTTTATTATCTCTCGTTTTCCTGTCCAATTCTTTTCAATTTTCCCCACTTTAGATCCCAACTCTAAACCTAACCCGTTCCACATTATGTTGTATCAAAGCCTAACATCAGTCTTAAATTCATTGTCCCACTGTATCTTCCCACTGCCCATACTACCAGCCAAAGGTCCACCACCTTCTGCCAACCCAAATTTCATCCCTATAACCACAGTCCCATAACCAGTCCTAAACACAACCTTCACCATCAGTGATCCATGACTCAACTCACTAGTCTTAGGCGACCACCCAAACAGACCAATCCTTTACTGGAATCCATACCTGCCAAACAAAAAATCAACCCACATCAGTAAATCCTCCACCTTTCCTTAGCCTCCTCAGCTTTTACAAGTATCTCGTCCTTGATGCATCTAACGTTGGGTCAAATCTTTACTTTTCCTATGCCTTGGCTTAGCGTGCTTCTAGACACCTTTTCACCCTCCTTGGTTCCAAGCTTTTGGTACAGGTCCTCGTAAACCTTACCTCTAGCCTCTCTCAACGCTTTCTTTCCTTCCTTTATGACAATGTTTTCATATACGGACCGGTTATCAAACTAGAAAAGTTATCAGGTGGATGGGTGTTCAACTAGTGGTTGAACCGTTATTGAACCAGTTACGTCATAAATATATAAAAATATATATTATTAGTAATTAATAAAATTTTAAAAAATCTCGTTTTTTTTATAAATTAAAACATAATAAAGTTGAGTTACAGTATTACTAAAAGTGATTAATTTTAATATTAAAAATTTTTTGGTACAAAAAAATATTAAAAAATAATAAAAACCGGCTCACCGGGTCAACTTAACCTATTTTACCGGTTGAACCATCGGTTCAATTCGGGGTTTGACTAAACTTGTTTAATCGGGTCAAACTAGACCGGACATAGAACCGGTTCCTGGTTCAACAAGTTGAATTGGCCGGTTCGGGCCTGGCCTGAAAAAAGTGCTTTATAGTCAATTTATACCTCTGCAAGTTCTCTTCATTAAAACATTTACGTAAGCATTTATGACATTCCCTTTTCAACCTAATAGCCTCCTGGACATCCTCATTCCACCACCGCTTCCTTAGTTGGAGGTCCATTCCCTTTACTCTCTCACAGCACCTAGCTACACTCCTAATTGATGCGATATGGACGAAGAAATTCAAGAAGTTTATTATTAATTTTGTATTGTTATTTAGAGATAAATGTTGGATTATTAATGTAATTATTTTAGTAGGATATTCTAGAAGTTTTAATTATGGTAGTAGATTTTAATCAGGAGAGTTTTAATAACAAAACGTCATGCGGAAATATCATTTTCCTAGATTTTAATTAGTAGATTTTATTCTAGATTGTTTCCTTTTTGAAATAAGGTTCTTACTTAGTCCCCAAGTATTGAGTTTTCTATTTAAGCTTTGTAATACTTCATTATTTTGGAGATTATTGAATGAATTGATTTGAGATTAAAGTTGTGTGCTTTTGTGTGTGTTTCTTTACTGATTCTCTGCGAAGATAGGTACTCTTATTCCTTCTTCCTACCTTGTCCTACATCATAACGGTATCAAGAGCCAAAAATTCCTGATATCTTTTGTCCATCAAATTGTTGAAGTTCGATAGAGAATCGACAACAATTTTTTGAGACGAAAGCACGATATGTAGCAGGAATCGTCGTAGCCGTAGTCTCCATTTATCCCGGGGAAAAGAAAAAGGTTCAGCGCTACTGTTCATCGCTATAGTGCGTGACACGTGTTTCTTCTTCCAAATTACAGTTTAGTACCCCCAAGTTTTTGAAAATTTCAATTCAGCCCCCTTAAGTTTTTGAAATTCTCAATTCAGCCCCCAAAGTTTCTAAAACATTCGATTCAATCCCTAAAGGTTAAGAAATTTTCAATTTAGCCCCCAAAATTTTTAAAATTTTCAATTCAGTCCCTCTACACATATACAATGTCTTCCAAGTTTAACGATCTAGACTTTCTTTGGGTTAAGATAAAGCAACTTGAGCATCAAACTTTTGTCATATACGAGCAACTTACATGGTCTTGTGTCGCGTATAGTGTCGAGTATTGGAAATTATGCGATGAGCTTGCACTTTCTGAAACAATTATTGCAAATTTAAAGGCACATTACGAGTACATAACCACATGCTATGTTCGTCCGTATTTTGTTCAAGCGCAAAAAATGTTCACCCTAGATACGTTTGTTCTACTAAAGCGATGCGTTCACAAGAGGAGACTCGTACAATAAATTTTTACAAAACAATTGATGAATGTTTCACAATACTTAAAACGTATCAATAACCAATAAGAAATTGGTGAGGATAAAAAAGAGCAAGTACTCTCACATATTGATGTATGTTTGAAACATGAAGCGGAAGTTAAGTGTGTTGAACAACTTGCAGATTTAGAGATGATTTGCAGTGAGGAGATTGAAGTTAAGTTCGACTCCATATATGAAAACGTCAAGGAAGATAAAGTTGAGGTTAGTCATGTTGATTTATCTTTTCGGTTGATACATTCGAGTCCCAAACTACTTCAAATTTCTATATTATGTCATTGTTATTCCTGAAAATTGTGCTCATGACATTGAATGTTTGGATGCACATGTTTTGTTGGAAGGCATCTCCTAGGCTATGGTTTATTATTTTTTGATATTTCAAAACTCGAGGACGAGTTTTTTTCAAAGGTGAGGAGGATGATGCGATACGGAAGAAGAAATTCAAGAAGTTTATTATTAATTTTGTATTGTTATTTAGAGATAAATGTTTGATTATTAATGTAATTATTTTAGTAGGATATTCTAGAAGTTTTAATTGTGGTAGTAGATTTTAATTAGGAGAGTTTTAATTATGGTAGTAGATTTTAATTAGGAGAGTTTTATTGTATAGTAGAGTTTAGTTGGGAGATTGTTTCTTTTTTGATTTAGGGTTTTTACTTAGTCCCTAAGTATTGGATTTTTTATTTAAGCATTGTAATACTTTATTATTTTGGAGATTATTGAATGAATTGATTTGAGATTAAAGTTGTGTGCTTTTGTGTGTGTTTCTTTAACGATTCTCTACGAAGATAGGTACTCTTATTCCTTATTCCTGCCTCGTCCTGCATCACTAATGCAGCTAGACATCTCATTCCTCACCACATCACATTAACTTTATTATTTGCCAAGGCCATGCTTTGAGCATTTTTTCACTGAAAGTATTCTAGGGTTTTCCTTCTAAGAAACCACCTTGTCTTGAAGACCTTAGCACTCAACGATAGGGCTGTAAACGGATATATTCGAATTTGAATACAGTGATATCCGTGTCTGTATTTGAAAAAAAATATTTTATCCGTATTTGTATTCGATATTTGACGGATTTCTTAATACACCATTTGAATTTGATATTCAAAAAACTATTCCAATTCGAATATTATCCGTTTTCGAATAACTATCCGAATTCATTAGCATAATTAATTAAAATTAGTAAATAAATAATTTTAAAATTAAAAAAAATTAATATTATGATATTAATATAAGATAACACAATCATCAACCATATGATTAAATAAAATTATAAATTTAGAAAAAAATAATTAATCATGCTATTTTATAAAATATCTTTATGGAAGATATTAAAAATATTATAATTTTATAATAAGACCCGTTTTTTGCTCGGGATTATGATACTGCATATTTGATTTGATAAATATTTTGGCGAATGGATGTTAAATGGATACGAATATACATGTATCTGTATTCGTATTCGTTTATTTGCGAATATCTCTAATTGAATACGAATAATATCCGTTCAAGTCGAATACAAATAATATACGCTTTAAACAAAATACGAACACGGTCGAATGTCCTATTTTCCGGTTACCATTTGCAACCCCCTACTCAACGATACATACAAATTACAAAGTTGTCATTTAATACTTACATGTTATAATATAAGTCATATATGATACATAGCTTTTGGACTTGTTGACATTTTCTTGATGCAAAATTATAAATACCTTTTATATCTCTCTAGATACGAATATAGGGCGATACCTTTACATATCTGTTGATACCGTTACGTATCGGCCACTATTGATACCAACTACATATCGAATGATTTATGGGTTCGACCACGAGGAGAAAAAGTAGTGTTGACAGTGGGCCTCGTGCTATCTGAAATTAGGGGTGTGCAATCGGTAAATATCGGTCCGAACCGGTCCGGTATCGTACCGAACTGGTACCGAAATTAGCCAAATTTCAATACCGGTTGGACCAGTATAAACCGGTTCGGTACCGGGTTTTACTGAATAAATACCGAAAACTAATATAATTTTTTATTTTATTATTATTATTATTATTTTTATTATTATAATCATTATTTTTTTTATTATTAATTATTTATTAATAATAAAAAAAAAGAAAAAAAGAAAAATTCGGTACGGTTCGGTAATAACGAACTATAAAAACTCCGTACCGAAATCGGTACCAAAAAACCGGTATATACCGATTTTTTTGTATCGAAACCGGACCGGTTCTTTTTGTACCGAACCGGCCGGTTCGGTCCGGTCCAGAAAATCAAAAAACCAAAAAAATCAAAAATTATGCACACCCCTATTCGAAACCTTTGGAATTAGCAAAAAAATCTTTTGTTGCACCATTAATTAGCACTAAGAATCTGATTGAAGAAATATTGGCCTTGCACCATCTTTGCCATCTTTTCCGAAAACCATGAGCTCTATTAGATTATATAAAATGCACCCTAAAAGGCCCAACACGTCATCAATTCATCAACACGCTTATTAGCTATCAAGACTGTATTTAAAAATTGTCTCCCTCCATAAAGGCATTATAAGCCTCGAAGATTATGGATCCCATACCAGATACTTTTATTGATCTAGCGAACTGTGTAATGATACTTGCAGTCCCAAACTTGATAATCTTATGTAACAATATGCTATATTTAGTAAATATTTCTTTTATTGTTTTACCTATAGTTGCACAAATATCAACATTCTAATTTAGTATTGGGTGGTAAACATCACATTTTCACTAATTTCTTTAGGGAACAATTTCAACTTTTGATTCAATCATTCAACTATAAAACTTACTTTTTATTCCATTATATACTAAGTTAATTCCTAATTATAACCACTCAGATAAAATTAATAGTGTGTCTCGTTTTATCCTATGTAGTGTACTACGTACCCATATTGGTTTCATGAACCAAAACGAACTGCATTCCAGGTAACACTTTCCGTCACCTCATCAAATGAATAGAAAAGGTTTTTGCCAAAATTTTATATAGAGTTCCAATGAGGTTACTTGGGAAAAATGTCTAATGTTATCAGTTCCTTCCTAGCGAGTAATCAATTAAGAAAGAAAGCATTCAGATGACTCAAAAGTCTCCTGAGAATAGAACTTCTGCACACACTCCCTGCCTTCTTAACCACACTCCAACGCGTCTGGAAACTTCCATTCGGTTTGAGAGATTTGTTTACTACTACAATAATTATATTTCCCTTTTGCAAGGGTTTATTGTCAACCCATCGTAGGAACTTAATGAATTTGTGAGTCGACCTTTTTTAGATTGAGAGTTTATGCAAGTATTTCAACAACTCAACACAAATTTTTCTTAAACAAAAGCTTATACCAAAAAATTATTGGTTACAAACACCTCCACTAAGGTGAGTTTGACTCATTGACTACTTTTATTGGAGCAATAACAAATTCTTTTAAGGCCAAACTAATGTAGTTTGTTTAGGACAAAGATCCATAGAGCACTACTAGAAATCGTGTCCACCAAGTGCTAAAAAAAAACTAAATTATCCTTGAATTTTGAAACTCAGTATATAATTAAAGTTTTTCAAAGCATAATTACGCAGTTATCTTAGGTGCTATTACTTTAAATGAACTAAAAGGCAGCGTTTTAAAAATTGTTAGGCGGACCTAGACGGGGGAGGGGGCGCTAGGCCTAGGCTTTTAGGTGGACTAGGCGTTTTCTTAGTCGATCTCATTTATTTATTTTTCTATTGTATATACTTGTTATAAATACAACATATGTCGTATGTAATTTGTTTAAATTTTACATGAAATATTACCACTTACCAAATTCATTTACCTATTGTAGAGCTTCAAAGTAGATGTCTGATTCTGTCTAGGCGGGGGCCTAGGCGCCTAACCAAATAGCGCCTAGGCGGGAATTTTTAAAACACTGCTAAAAGGTATTCCCAACTTATCGTATCCTAGTTTTTCTAAGAATGCCGTATCACGTATTGCGTTTTGTGTCGTATCCGTATCAAGTATCTGTGTCGGTGTTTCATAGGAAAGGAAAATAAACCTAATGAAACCTTTCTTTATTCCATTATACACTTGTGAATGACATATCGAACAAACTTTGGACATCCATATCCCTATTTTTCTGTCTTTTCCTTTCCAAACTTGCAAACAAAAGATCCGATCGTTGCTTTGCTTTCCTATCATTTCCTTTCCCAACCTTTACTAAGTCTAAAATCTTTAGGATTCCATACCCCAAAGACTTGCTCAAAGAATGTTGACCTTTGACTGGTAATTTTATACAAATTATGACATCTTCGCTTTTGCAGATACTCAACACCAGTTTAACGCGAGAGAAAGTGATTGGGGTTTCACTTCGTTCATGCCTCTTAGTGAACTATATGATCCTAGTAGAGGTTATCTTGTGAATGATACATGTGTAGTTGAAGCTGATGTTGCCGTCCGTAGGGTTATTGATTACTGGTCTCATGATTCAAAGAAGGAGACTGGTTATGTTGGACTTAAAAATCAAGGAGCTACTTGTTACATGAACTCTCTCCTCCAAACTCTTTACCATATCCCTCATTTCAGAAAGGTTAGAGAATTTTCTGTATCTGTTTCATTGATATTGATAACCAGAATATCTTACTTCAAACTTCTTTTCAAGGCTGTGTACCATATGCCAACAACCGAGAATGATATGCCATCAGGGAGCATCCCTCTGGCGTTGCAGAGTTTATTTTACAAGCTCCAGTATAGCGACACAAGTGTAGCAACAAAAGAGTTGACAAAATCTTTTGGATGGGATACCTACGATTCATTCATGCAGCATGATGTTCAAGAACTTAATAGGGTTCTTTGTGAAAAGCTTGAAGACAAAATGAAGGTATACGAGTTTTGTAGCACCCTTTTTTACGTTCCATTATTCATCTCAGGCAATTAGATATTTATGCTTTACTGTGGTTTTTCTGGCTCAGGGAACTGTTGTGGAGGGTACAATACAGCAGTTATTCGAAGGGCACCATATGAACTATATTGAATGCATCAATGTAGACTACAAGTCAACTAGAAAGGAATCATTTTATGGTACATGTTTTGTATTTTTAGACCGACAGGAATGTACATGCAATAGACTTTTTAGCTCTTAATAAGTACATATATGGTTTCAGATCTTCAGCTTGATGTCAAAGGCTGTCGAGATGTTTATGCCTCTTTTGACAAATATGTAGAAGTTGAACGTCTTGAGGGTGATAACCGATATCACGCTGAACAACATGGATTGCAGGTTGAATGCCTTTTCTGTGTTTTCAGTTTTAGATTCTGTGTCATTAACAAATGACGACTTAACTTCTCAGTTTTTTGACTCAAAAAATCAATGGTAAATTATATATTTGGGATACCTTGATAAAAACCTAAAATGAATCAATCGGTGCACTGTGACTCTTTATTATACCCAATAAAAAGTTGAATTTCTTTTTTCCTAAGTTGAGCTTAAATATTGATTTTTTGCTTACTACAAATTTGTATTCAATCAGGTAACTCATTTTGATATCACTAGTGAAAATTTCGTATTTCCTTTTTATAGGCTGGAAATATTCCTCGTACAACATTTCTGACGTTTTGATTTTTACAGGATGCTAGGAAGGGTGTCCTGTTCATAGACTTCCCCCCTGTTCTTCAGCTTCAGTTAAAACGGTTTGAATATGATTTTATGCGGGATACCATGGTAAAGGTTAGTAAAAAATGGTTACTTTTCAGTTTTCATAATATAGCTATATGATCCCCCTACACTTGGGGCCAAAGTTACGTATCAAAAAAAGTTATATGATCAGATATGATATGTTCTGGGCATTGCCTATTGAATTTGGTGAGTGAGCGGGTGTAGTTAGAATGGGTTGTGCTATAGTTTGTGTTTCTAGTGTACTGCTTAATGAGCAGACTCTTTTACGCATAAGATTGTCAATGGCTTTTTCATTTGTTTTCTTGTTTCCTATTATCTTTTCTTTAACTCCATCTGCATTGTAATTTCTCTAAAATTTCTTTTTAATAAATTTTCTTCTTTACATATTTCAAAAAGAACTGCAATTATGTTACTTCCTAGGTCCCACTATATATGATATTAGTATTTTGATTGTTTTTGGTATGGATATTTAGACGTGCCATAGCACAATTTTATATTTAAGGCGCATTTGTATATCTAATAGATATTTATATTCTTAATTATATTAAAAAATTATATACAAAATAAAATATAGAAATGAATTTGAGGTGCGTCTTAAAATTCGTGTTGAACTACCAAACTATACTACTCCCTATGTTCCAAAATATTTTTGTGTTTGACATTTCAAATACATTTGAAATATTTCAAATTCAAAATTGATATGATTGATTTAACTTCATTTAACTTTTGAAAACAATAAATCTTGTTATTAGGATTACTATGTAGATAGTTTACTACAATTTTCATAATTGTACTGTTTATAATTAAATTAGTTCCTATCGGTTTTGAATTTAAAAATATCATAAATTAATTTCAAAAAGTCAATATTGATCCTATATTTTGGATTTGGAACAAGACTATTATTTATTTATTTACCTGTGGAATATACATAGAACCTAGTCTCAAACCCTACGTAGAAATAAGGTCATATCGACTATAGGTAGTGCGATGGAGGAAGATATTGTATTAATTTGAATTTAATTAATGTAATTTGTAACTTTCAGATTGTTAGTTGTTAAAAAGATTATATGCATGATTGTAGGAATTAGTTTATGGTTGATAATGCTTCTATTAGGTATTTCAAATTAGTATCAATTAGGAAGATCTTAGACATAATTTTAGAAATATAATTATATATTTAATTTTTGTTTGACTTTCCTTTTTAATTGTAATCAACCCTTGTTATAAAAGGGTGTTCAATATTCTATTGTAAGACAATTTTTGATGAATAAAAGATATCTTTTGGGTTTTCTCCCTTCCTTTATGGTGGATTCCAGTTATTTTCCTTATGGATTCAAGGATCCCTAGTGGATTTTTAGGCTCATCAACTAGAACGATATCTAGTTTTGTTTCGCTGTTTTCGTTCTGCATTGGTATCAAAGCTTTTTCGTATCTTGGTATGGCAGACAACAGAAATGTAGTTGGTCGGTCACCCTAGTGAACGCGATCATGAGGTGCAGGCCATTTTGTATGTATTTCATGCTCAAGAGGAAAGACGATATTGGGATTTTGAGAACTTTCCACCTTCAATAATTGATTATGAAGACATTGAAGAGTTTAATGTCGATGGGAGATATTGGGACTATGAATACTTTATCGATCATTGGGTAAATGATTTAGATAATTATTTTAATTATCTATTGATCCCAGATGATTCTAAAGTTACGTTTGCAGAGAACAAGTTTGAGGACATACCAAAGAATTGGTGGAAAGATCTACAACATTCAAGAATTTGTATTGTTAAACCTCGTATCCGTTCATGGCAACTCATGGTAAAATTAATTATTTTACAATATTATCCTGATTGTGAATATTTTTTGAGATATGGGAGTACTCCAATTAGGAATGATATCATATATCCTGCATGTGCTAAATCACAAGAAGAAAAATCGCAAAGGGATTATGAGAAAAATGATTCACATAAATATATTGATTACATTGGAGTTGAAAATTTGCATTTGATTACTAGTCCTTGGATGACTTTCATCAATAGATTGAAGGCTGAAGCTAACACGGCGATTGCTGTATTTGAGAACAATAATTACCATAAAAGGCTAAAGCAGCAAATATATTGGAAATATCTTTTTCTTTGGCATGGAAGATTTCAAGATCAAAGTGTGACCTTGTAGGTCGAGTTTTCTTCAAGTGTGAGAGAATGATGGAGGAAGATATTATCACTCATCCTTCTACCAGGAACAAAGGCAGACTGAGTTGCAGAGATGAGAGAGGGCAAACTAGCCTAGAGTCGAGCAGCTAAAATCTTGGTAATACATTTATAAGTTGTATTACGCAGTAGGCCTAAAATCTGATATAGAAGAGGGATCGGTAACCTTTGGAATTAATGCCAAGGCAGTGGCATTAGTTTCCTTAAGCATGGATGCAGTACCAAAGAAGATTTGAATATCAAGGACAAACTCTACCAAAAAGAAGTTGAGATTAAACCCATCAGGGCCAGGGCTCTTGTTCTTCTTCATTGCCTTTAGAGTGTCAAGAATTTCATGCTCACTTACTGGAATATCAAGAACAGCAGCCTGAGCAGGAGTAATGTGAGTAGCCACAAATCAACAGAGGAGAACAGTCCTCCATGAAGAAACAAGTGGAAAAATAAAAAAACCCTCGGTGGAGGACAACCTTACAATTCCCATCACTATCTGATGTATTGCTTACTGCTGTATTTCTTATATTGGTTATTTGACTGATATTTTATTTTTTTGATATAATAGATAAACGACCGGTATGAGTTCCCTTTGCAACTTGATCTCGATAGAGAGGATGGGAAATATTTATCACCTGAGGCAGACAGGAGTGTCCGCAACTTGTACACTCTTCACAGGTATATTATTTCGTCCATTGCTTTCGTAACTGTAATACATAGTTTACTGATTTGTCAGATGAGCTGCGTGCTATATTTCTTGAAATATAACTTTGATATAAGGTGAATCATATGGGCAATTTTCCTGATTTTGAGATCATACTCTGCTTCTTCCATTTTGCGAACTATCACTAGAAATAATTCGCCCCTTTTTTGGGCAGAACCCGATCACAAGCCCATATACCAGCTACCCAATTTAAACAAACTTTTCATGTATCAATAACGTTTTTAATTTTCAGAGTTACATCCCTAGACACCTTACTGCATAGAATGTGTTATTATTAAAAAATATATCAAGCTGTCGGTGTAATTATTAATCTTTTCCAGGATAAAATTCGGGATAAAATTTGGATGTGCTTTATCATCCCGCTATATATCAGTCATATTTCCTCGTAGTTTGTACAGTATCATTCAGAAGAATCAGAATAAAAATGTTCAATGATAATCAACATTGTCTTCTTTTTGATTTCCTTCAATGTGAATGTGTTGTATCATATTTTTCATCTGTTTTGTCAGTTCCAAATCTTTATATGGACTGTACTCTTCTTTTTCCTTGCTGGAAACTATTATTTGGTTGTTGTCAATACTCAATAATATTACTACTTATCATATCGTGTATTAGTAGGTTTCTCTGTGTTATACGCTAGGTTTTTTTATTCTTTTTATTTTTTAAATAAATAAGATTTAGGTGTCTAATGAAATGAATACACCCAATTGAGGCTTCTTTAATATTTTTTTTAGTTGCTACTGCTGGATATTTGCATCAAATATTAAAGATCAGTGTACTGAAATCTTACAATGCATTGCTTCTTTTATGCAGCGTTTTGGTACACAGTGGTGGGGTGCATGGCGGACATTACTATGCTTATATCCGCCCAACTCTCTCGGATCAGTGGTATGTATTATGTAGCAGTTACGATACAAACTTATTACTCTCTCTGTAATCTTTTACTATTCTCTAGTAAGTAATATATCTTTGACCTTAACTATTTCAGTATAGATGTTATTCGTTCGATTATGTCCTGTTTATTGTCACTCAAAGAAACTTGCAGGCATATAAAGGGGAACTTGTAACATTTGCTGACCCTGTTTTATATGTGGCTATTTTCTGATATTCTCTTCTGTTATAGTACTTGCAGCTTTGTTAGAGATTCTTTTTTAGTGTGGCTTTAATGTTTAGCATTGTTTGATTGTTGCATTTGCTGTGTGGGTTTTATTTTCGTAGTGTATGTGCGATGACCATGTGTGCTTGGCATGCTTTTAACTTGTGCTTCAGTACTGCTCATCTAGGATTACTGCTGGTCCACTAATGTGATTTGTTCTCATTAAAATTGACTGGGTTCAAGCTCTTGTTTTGTTCTCCTTGTTAATTTTCGGCATTCACTGGAAGATTGTTGATTCTAGGTTTAAATTTGACGATGAGCGTGTGACAAAAGAAGATATGAAGAGGGCATTGGAGGAGCAGTATGGTGGTGAGGAAGAGGTATTTTTACCCATACGTGTTATACATAAATTCCCATTTGAAGTTATGCTAATCTACACTTTTGCTAATATCTGTTTCTTTGTTCTATGCTTATATTAAATAGTTGCCACAGACAAACCCCGGGTTCAACAATTCTCCATTTAAATTTACAAAATATTCAAATGCATATATGCTTGTCTATATACGTGAAAGTGACAAGAAGAAAATTGTCTGTAATGTGGATGAGAAAGACATAGCAGAACACTTACGGGTAAGATGTTTGTTTCCTTTGTGTTGATTTAATTCCTAAAATTTCCTCCCAAAGTATATTATGCTGAGGTTTATGAACATTGCACTTCAGATAAGGTTGAAGAAAGAACAAGAAGAGAAGGAGCAAAAGAGAAAGGAAAAAGCTGAGGCACACCTTTATACTATCATAAAGGTTTCCTCTCTTAAGTTTCTCTACTTATTATTATCATTTACATTTTCCTTGAGCCTCACTAAATCAGGAATATTTTGCCTCTAAGGTTGCTCGTGATGAGGACCTGCTTGAACAGATGGGAAGAGATATATATTTCGATCTTGTGGATCATGACAAAGTTCGCAGTTTTCGTATTCAGAAACAAATGTCGTTTAACCTATTTAAGGTACTCGCATATCACTGTTTGCAATGTAACTTAGAGTTTCAAACTTTCGCTATATAACTGGAGTACTAGCAAATCAATACCGATTAAATTTATAGGCTGTTGCATAACATCATCAGCTGATTTTCAAAGTCATGAGGTTGGATGACTAACTTTACTTGAATAACTTTACTTAAATTTATTGGTGACCCCTGAATCCTTAACCTTGCCGAGGAAGACACCAAGATTTTTACGTGGAAAACCTTCTAAATCTAAGAGGTAAAAACTACAGGACAAACTTCGACCAATTCACTAAAATAATCTGAGAGAATACAAAGATATCTTAATTTGAGTACAAACTCAAATTACTTCACTATAATAACTATGTTATGGAACCCAAACAACACCCCTAGTTGTTTAATATTTTTCTCTCTTTTTCTTCCATCCTCCTGGGTGGGATTTCTTTCATCCATCCTCCCTGGATGGGATTTCTCTCACCCACCCTTTTCCTTTTCTCTCTTGGTTGGGGTGGTTTTGTTTCCCATTCATTTGCCTTCCTTTTATAGCCATAAATCTGAGGGGAGAGAAAGAAACGGGGAGGCCAAAAATTCAAAGGGCTGGGCATGGGAAAAAGGGGAGGCTAAAGTAAATGGGTGAGGACTTTGACCAACAATCTCTCCCTCTGAACCCATTAGAGGAGGTATTCATCATGACTCCGTTGCATGAAGTCGATTCCTGTGTCAAATCCAACTCTTGAAGAAATCACAACATTTTGTTATCAACTAAGTAGTAGACAAAACAATACACTTCTGCAATTTGGACTGCCATAACAGGGCTCCCACTGCAAAAGTAAACAAATACCACGAAGTAGACTTCTTTTCTTCGAAACCTGCTATGTCTGCTTCTGTATAACCTTCAAAGACTGAATTTTCACGTCAAACCACAACTCCTCACTTGGACTTAATCTCAACGAAGCCTTGACTCAACTCACGCTTCTTGGAATTTTCTACTTTCTTCATGTCCGACTTTATCTCATCGGCATAGCTCTTCTTGATAAGAGGTTCTAACTCAAACTTGACAGATTTTTGTTTGTGAAATTCTTTCACAATCGCTTTGTACCCTGACTGCAAGCTATCACTTTCCTTCTCCACTTTTGGTACCCATTTAAAGTGAAGAGCTTTCTTCTCGTGATTTTCATGCAAGGCTTTTCTTCCATCTTGCATGGCTTTGTACCACATCTTTTTCCGCTTAACTCCCCCATCTTTAACACCTTCCACATGCGCCTGCATTGTGTAAAGAGTGCCTACCTTCTTTCCTCTAGTCACCACTAGAGACCCTTTAGTGAGGTTCTATCTTTTGCAAAACATGGTGGAACACACTTTGATCAATCCACTTCTCATTATGAATTGATCATCTTTTCTTCAATCACCGCGGATCACCAATTCTTGGCTAACCATTCTCGGAACCAATTCTTGGCTAACCCATAAAGAATTCAATATCACCATTGAGAGCACTTAAAAGGAAACACCAACCCTTCATCGAGAATTCGCCACATCATCGCGTGTTCTTTTGAAGAGACTAATTTAATCATGGCTCCAACCGATTCCTCCATAAAATTTATCAAAAACAATTCCCCAAATAGCCTTAGCTCTGATACCAATTATTGGGAAAAAATCACCTCCAAAATACTGTTGTCTTTGATAAATTAGATAGATAAACTATCAGTACATGCCAAACAGATTAAATCCGCAATTCCACCAAAATAATAACCACTGCAGAAAATAATAAGTAGAAAACATGGTGAAAGTTAGGGATGTCTATGGGATCGAAGCCATAAACAATGACTTCTGATGTTTAACTGCATCTGGAGATTTTTAGACACTTTTTTGACATGAATCTGAACCGATTATCTAGTCCTTTAGGGATCAAGCAGAGTCTAGCCGAGCCTAGCTTTTTGAGCTGGACTCATTTAGTAATGAACATTGGTGGAGCTCAGGTCAAGCTTAAGGCGAGTCGAGCCTTTTATCTTTTGAGCTGGAGCCGAGCTGCAATTCATTTTCTCTAATATATTTTTCTCTATATTCTTTCTCCCTTTCCCCCCTTCTTGATGTACAGATATATAATTGTTTAGTCTCTTTTTCAGGAGGAAGTTGCTAAAGAGTTGGGTATACCTGTGCATTTTCAACGTTTTTGGTTGTGGGCGAAGCGTCAAAACCATACATACCGCCCAAATCGGCCATTGACCCCACAGGAGGAAGCTCAATCTGTGAGTACTTTTTTGTTTGTATAATTTATGTTTCCATCCGTTTCCGTATCATTTCTTGACTCTGAGTTCTGCTAGTTTTTCACGACGTAGGACTGTAAAATGGTATTTTGTCAATCCTCACTTCTATCCATTTTATATCTTTTCGTTCTTAAAGTCATGAAACCCATCGAATTAGCATTTGTTTTATAGTGATTATCTGACATTTGGTGTTACACTTATATATATATATATACACACACCATGAGTTTCATTAAAATGTACATCTCTATTCAATTTCTTTACCATTATTTTCTGGCTCGTATAACAATTCAATGCGATTTAGGTTGGGCAACTGCGAGAAGTATCTAACAAGGCAAATAATGCAGAGCTGAAGTTGTTTTTGGAAGTAGAACGGCAGGTAATAATAGATCAGTAAGCCGAGAATCTTTGTCTTGTTGTGTTCATTCAGTTTTTAAATGTGTCATAGTTAAGGTTTGTAAGGTGAATTGGGAGTTACGTGATGTGTTTTAACTTATTTGTATACCAATGTAGGACCTTCGGTCGATTCTTCCACCTGAGAAAACTAAAGAGGAGATTCTTCTCTTCTTCAAACTATATGACCCTCTGAAAGAGGAGCTCCGGTACTTACTGATTCCCACTTTTCTCTTCCATTTGTATTCTTTGGTTAATTTCTACGAAGCAGATACCTCTAAGGAGCTATGTTCGTAGCCCACACCTGTTAGACAAAATATTCTCACAAACATTTGGAGGACCTCCTATATAGTACGATGACCCAAAACTTTTCAAACAAATTCAAAGAGACAAAGACACTGTGATATACATAAAAATCCAGAAAAAATAGATATGAAAATTACTCTGCGAGTTGTGTATATGATTTTGGTTGTTTTCGGGTTGGAGTTGCATGATTGTTGATTTAAAAACTTGATAACTATATTAGATAATCTACATACTTGAACTTTTCCCTTGCAAAACATATAATAGAAAAGTGTGTTTAGGTATTATTGCCTCTGTGCCTTGTCGGGGTCCTACACCATTTAGAATATTTTCCTTTTGTTTTGTTTTGTATTTTTTTTTTTGCAATCATGGTACCCGAACTCTTAGAGCATTCTACTAATTCCACGGGTACACATCCCCCCACAAGAGCCGTGCACTGGACAAATTCTAGCATAAGCTTATGTGGGTATTGGCGATAAGGAAGCTATAAAACACACAGAAATCAAAAGAAATACACATACGTAATAAGAAATCCAATATGTTCAAAAGATACCTCAAGTGTACACACGACCAACACATTAATCAATAATAGACTCTTTGTATTATTTCTATAATGGGAAATCTGTTATAAGATGGAAACGTAATGCAGGACAGAAATGTATTATAGGACAACACAACAATCGATGTAGAGGTTTCGTGCCTAAACACTAGGGTCTCTTTATCACAACAAAGATAGTCTTGTTCTCCAAAATGAAGATCGATTGCAACCAAATCTCATTTTTACAATTCTCAATGTCAATAATAATAACAATAATAATCTAGTGAAATTGCGGGGTATTACACAACTATTTAAAGAGATTCAGAACTTTAATACACAGTTGAATGAAATATTTATGGATCGAAAAACCTAAATCCATAGTTGAATACAAAAATTAAAACCTTAATGGATTACTAAACTCTAATTACTAACTATATTTGCTCCGTTTCAAAATATAGGACCAATATTGATTTTTTGAAGTCAATTTGTGATATTTTTAAGTTTAAAATTAATATGAATTCATTTAATTGTATTAGACAATACTTGCACAATTATGAAAATTGTCAACAATTTTAAAAGTACTAGTAATTACGAAATTAAATTTATTGTTTTTTAAAGTTCAGTGAATCATATTAATTTTGAAATAGATAGAGAGAGGGCTCATGGTCCTAATAGATTTACAATGGCTTATTATTATACAAATTGGGATGTGGTGAATGTGACATCCCCAAATCCGGGTACTTCAATTCCACGGGACTTGGTGTTCACTGTACAAATATCATCTATCTATCTACCCATAGTAAATGCAAACCATGCAATAAATAGAATTAAATCCTCCCCTTATGGGGTTACAACATCTGAGTAATAAATAAAATAAATCCCAGGTAATACTAACCTTAAACATCTGTGCGGAACATAAACAAATAAATAAGTCTTACACAACTCTAATATAAGTCTGAAACATAATAATTAAAATAAACAACAAGTCTTCATCACTTGTTGACTTTGCCTTTGCCTTTGCTAGTAGAAGGCTCGTCGGACCTTTCGTTCTTAACTGCAATGTTATTATTACACAAGAGTGAGCACGATTGCCCACAAGTATAATAATATGACAACAATATAATAACATGCGAGTGAATCAAAGACATCTGAATAAAGAAACTCAACTTTTGACTCAAGAATGAATAACAGGAATCAAAAGAACGTCTGAGGGTCATAAGACCTTGAACTATGTCCTAGGTTGTAAAGTTTTTATGCTTTAAACCTTTAACAGTCATAAGACTATGGACTCTACTTCTCGTACTTAGGGGGATCAGCCCTTAGTACCATACTGTGCACAATATCTCAACGCTAAAGCGTAAATAATCCCCTATTAAAGGGTTGTTCATCTCAGTTTTGACATCAGAGTCCGCACCAAAGGAAGTTTGGTTTGGATAAGCTCAATAAGTATTCTAGAATTTAGAACGTACATCAACTATGGACTAGTCGAATAAACAAGGGTTCACTAGTCCTATAAGTTCAACAATATCATCGATATTCAACTTGAATGGTAAATCTCGAGAGTATACAATCGAATAAGTATTGTATAGCTGAATCATGCTTAAAAAAATAGTAATATCTCATATGAAAATCTCAATTTGAATAAACAAGGATAAGAACTTGCTCAATGTAAAAGTAAGATTTGAGTTTAGGAAACTTGCAAAATATTAAACAAGTTTAAGGATAGGAAACTTGCCTCTTGCACAAGCTACAATTTATAATTCACGTTCTTTATTAAATCCTACATATCAATACGTTCACAATACACATTAATCAATAACTCGATATACGTATCGAATCACACACATCGGTCTTGAGCACGTTATTGGACTATACAATTAACGATTCAAGTCATGTAATTAACTTATTAATTACTCACGTAATATAAGTTATTAACCTCTTATTATATGTTTAATCATGTCTTCATGTTTATTACATTAGGTTCCAATTACATTTTCTGAACTTGAATAATTAAAATCTCATTTTTGGGAAAAATTACCAAGTGGCGCTGCAGCTCCACCATTTGAACTAAAAATGGCGCTGCAGCTCGGACTTTAAGCTTAAGTCTGGCGCTGCAGCTCCACTGGCGCTGCAGCTCCACTCTTAGGCTTACAGTTGGCGCTGCAGCTCCACTGGCGCTGCAGCTCCACTCTTAGGCTTAAATCTGGCGCTGCAGCTCCACTGGCGCTGCAGCCCCACTCTTAGGCTTAAAGTTGGCGCTGCAGCTCCAAGCGCCATTTTCAGAATCTGCAGTTCACGAATAACAGAGAACCAGGCCCAGAATAAAAGCTACCACAACAATTTAATTGCTACCCATGAAATATGGACTTCACATAAACACTATACAACATTTCTAGCATGATCATAGCATTCTAAATCATGTAATCACACAATCCAAGGCATCTAATTTCACTGTTTTCATACTTTATCATGTTTTGAAGGAAAATCACGAAATTTAACTTTACGGATTCGTTATAACACCGAATCCGTTCGTTTAACTTCTGTTTTGTTCGTATAAACGTGTACAATTATATGCAAGTGCTAATTCAAAGTTAAATCATCGATTCATAGTATAAAAATTGTACATAAGGGTCGTATGGCCATATATACAACTTTTCTACTCTGTGACTTTTATAAAATCAAATCAAGCATAATTGTATGAAATTTATTACTTTAAATCATGCATACATGATATAAAACATGTTATGATCATATAATAACACATAAAACCATATCATGCATTAATAATCAAATTAGTCGTTTACAGAGAACTTTTTAAGAATACGTTAATGAAAACTGTAAGAACTTGAATTTAAAAACGTAGGAGAAAGAATTACCCTTGCTAGTTAGTGATGATGATGCAACTAAATTCTTCAATCTCTTCTCTAACTAATTCTCAAGTCTTTTCTCTCAATTTCTCTCTTTTTCTCTCTGTGTTTTCTCTTTACTTTCTTAACTGATAAATGTAATATATGATATATGATATACCACTAATATGATATACGTATATAATAGTGGAGTTATGGGTAGTCCGTTAATCCCATAATGGGTTAACTGACCCCAACCCCCAATAAGGCTTTGTTTGCTTGCCCCTTTTATTCTTCCTTTCCCATTAATTTAATTAACTTACTATAATATAGTTTAATAATGTCACACTTTTAATTAATCAATAATCCTATTTAAATCAATTAAATAAAATTGCATAATTCCACAATAATTCACATAGTCACATAATTAAAATTCTTATTTATTAATTATGTCAAATCATTAAATCTCTAATTAATTATTAAATTAATTAGAATAACATTATGCTTATTAATTAATATATTAATCAAATAAGCTCAACTAAATACATACTTTGAATATAAAATTCATCACATTAATTTAACTAACGTGACACATATAATTAAATTAATCTACCATAATTTCATCAATTAATTATTTAACTCAATAATTAAATCATTGATATTTATTTAATTCAATAAATATTCACATTAAATTACAAAAATCTTGTTCGTCACATCTTTCCCCCCTTAAAAGGATTCTGTCCTCAGAATCACGGTTCAATTAAAAATTCGTCCCGTTACATTCTCCCCCCCTTACAAAGATTCTGTCCCCAGAATCGCATACACATAAATTAAGTAAATAAATGTGGATAATTCTTCATCATATGCTCTTCGAGTTCCCACGTAGCTTCTTCAGCATTGTGGTTCCTCCAAATTACCTTAACAGAAGGTATAACTTTGTTTCTGAGGACTTGTTCTTTCCTGTCAATAATTTGAACAGGAATTTCTTCATAGGATAAGTCTTTTTCAAAATGTAAGGGTTCATATTCAATCACATGCTTGTAATCGGGTTTGTAGGGGCGTAAAACTGAAACATGAAAGACGTTGTGGATATTTTCTAGCGCCGGAGGTAAGGTTACCTCATACGCAACTTCTCCAATCCTTCGCAGTACCTCAAAGGGTCCAATGAACCTTGGGCTAAATTTTTCCTTCTTTCCGAATCTGATCTTCCCTTTCCAGGGAGAGACTTTCAAAAATACAAAGCTACCCGATTCAAACTCAATATTCTTACGGTGTGGATCAGCGTATTTCTTCTGCCTATCCTGAGCGGCTACCAGTCTTGTCCGGATCACTTTGACTATCTCTGCTGTCTGTTGTACCAACTCTGGACCTAGCAATTGTCTCTCGCCAACTTCATCCCAGTATAGCGGAGTTCTGCATTTTCTTCCGTACAACGCTTCGTAAGGCGGCATGCCAATACTAGAGTGGTAACTGTTGTTGTAACCGAATTCCACAAGCGGTAGGTGATCATCCCAATTTCCTTTAAAATCCATGATGCATGCTCTCAACATATCTTCCAATGTCTGGATCGTTCTTTCACTCTGCCCGTCTGTCTGAGGGTGATTAGCCGTACTCATTCTTAATTGTGTCCCCATGCATTCCTGTAGTCGTTTCCAGAAGTTTGATGTGAAGCGCGGATCTCTGTCGGAAACTATTGACACCGGAACTCCGTGCCTCGAAACAATTTCTTTCACATATAGCCTTGCCAATTGGTCTAAGTTGAACCTGATTTTGATCGGAAGGAAGTGTGCTGATTTCGTCAGTCGGTCAACGATAACCCATACTGCGTCGTAGCCTTTCTGAGTCGTCGGAAGGCCAACCACGAAATCCATCGTAATGTGTTCCCATTTTCATTCTGGGATTTCCAAGGGTTGTAGCAAACCACTAGGCCTCTGATGTCCTGCTTTTACTTTCTGACAGGTCAGACACTTTGCAACATCTCGTTTCAAATTTGGCCACCAGAAGTGCTGTCGAAGATCCTGGTACATCTTGGTACTACCGGGGTGAATCGAATACCGTGAGCTATGAGCCTCGCTCAAAATGTCTTCCTTAATCTCTAGCACTGACGGTACCCACACTCTATTCTCAAATCTCAGTAGTCCCTCACTGTCTATCTTGAATCTCGGTTCGGTTCCTTCAGATATCTTTTTCTTAACCTTCTCACATTCTTCGTCCTGAAGTTGAGCTTCCTTAACTTTATCCAATAGGGTTGTACCAGCTTGCATCTGAAATAATTTCTCGTCAATCTCCATCGGATACTTCACTTCCAATTCCAGCTTTTCCATTGCTGAAATTAACTCTTCTTGAGCAGTCAACATCATCAATTTCTCCCGACCCTTTCTGCTTAAGGCATCGGCAACCACATTAGCCTTACCCGGATGGTATAAGATTTCACAGTCATAGTCCTTAATTAACTCCAGCCACCTTCTCTGGCGCATATTCAAGTCCTTCTGTGTAAAAATATATTTCAGACTCTTGTGGTCTGTATATATTTCACACTTCTCCCCATAGAGATAGTGTCTCCAAATTTTCAAAGCAAATACCACTGCAGCTAACTCCAAGTCATGGGTCGGATACCCTTTCTCATAGTCTTTCAATTGTCGTGACGCATACGCAATGACCCTGCCGTTTTGCATAAGCACACAGCCAAGTCCTTTATGCGACGCATCACTATAAACCACAAAATTTCCTGTGTCATCCGGAAGGGATAACACAGGTGCTGAACTCAACCTCCTCTTAAGCTCTTGGAAACTTTCCTCACACTTCTCCGTCCAAACGAATTTCACCGATTTTCTAGTCAAATTCGTCAGCAGAGTTGCGATCTTGGAAAAGTCCTGAATGAATCTTCTATAATAACCCGCCAATCCAAGAAAACTCCTCACTTCTGATGGTGTTTTCGGCTGATCCCAGTTCATCACAGCTTCGACTTTAGAGGGATCTACCGAAATTCCGTCCTTGTCGATCACATGTCCAAGAAATTGCACTCTTTCAATCCAGAATTCACATTTCGAAAATTTAGCGTACAACTTCTCTCTTCTCAACACCTCTAATGTTAACTTCAGATGTTCTACATGTTCTTCCTTGGTCTTCGAGTATACCAAAATATCGTCGATAAAGACCACCACGAATTTGTCCAAAAACGGCTTGAACACTCCATTCATTAAGCCCATGAATGCTGCAGGAGCATTCGTTAGACCAAATGACATCACCAGAAATTCATAGTGACCATATCGAGTCCTAAATGCTGTCTTTGGGACATCCTCTGGCCTCACCTTCAGCTGATGATAGCCACTCCTCAAGTCTATCTTTGAAAAGTACCTTGCACCCTTCAATTGGTCAAACAGATCGTCGATCCTTGGTAATGGATATCTATTCTTAATTGTGACCTTATTTAGTTCTCTGTAGTCGATGCAAAGCCGCATCGTCCCGTCCTTCTTCACAAACAACACCGGCGCTCCCCACGGCGATACGCTCGGTTGGATGTACTTCTTGTCCAGTAACTCTTGTAGTTGTACCATCAACTCTTTCATCTCTACCGGAGTCATCCGGTATGGTGCCTTCGATATTGGGGCCGTCCCTGGCGCCAAATCGATCACAAACTCAACCTCTCTGTCTGGCGGAAGTCCTGGTAGATCATCAGGAAATACGTCAATGAAGTCCCTCACGACTGGTATATCTTCCACTTTCGGGTTTTCTTTACGACTATCGACTATGTAGGCTAAATATCCTACACAGCCTTGTCTTAACAACTTCCTGGCCTGCATCATCGTCTGACAACTCGCTTGTCTAGGCGATTTGCTGCCATAAAACACAACCTTTGACGGGGTCATAAGGTTAATACACTTTCTCTGGCAATCAATTACAGCCCCATAATTGACTAGCCAATCCATTCCCAGAATAACATCGAATTCCCCAAGTCTAATCGGGATAAGATCTACGTTCATAATGTTACCCTTAATATCTACTCTACAGTTCTTGTGTACATACTTAACAGGGATCACTTCTCTATTCGCAATCTCTATGTTCATGGGGTATTCTAACTCGTCCATAGGAAGTTCTAAGTTCTTAACAAAGTCATCGGATATAAATGAACAAGTAGCACCCGAATCAAATAGTACATAAGCATTAACTTTATTGATCGGAATGATACCTGACACCACATCGCGAGACTGTACAGCATCCTGCACGGTCATGTTGAAGGTCCTGGCGGTTGGTCGATTGGTTGCGGTAGGTCTCGTGATAGTTAGAGCACTTCCACCGCTGTTTCCCCTGTTCCCTCCTGATCCTGCCCCTCCAGATCCCTTCTTGGGACAGTCCCTTGCCAGATGGTCCTTTGAGCAGCAAGTGAAACAAGCGCCCTTCTTTGGGTTCGGACAGTTAGGTGCTATGTGGCCTTCCTGACCACAATTGTAGCATACTCGTTTTCCCTTCATACAGACCCCCAGGTGAGCTTTTCCACAGGTCGAACAAGCTTCGATCCTCTTCTTTTGACCTCCTTGCTGATTCCCAGTTGATGAGTTATCATTCCACCTCCTCTTCTGATTATTACTCCCTCCCATGTTGCTACCACTAGCCTTGTTAACTCCTTCACCCTCACTCTTTTTCTTCTTTTGGTCTTGATTGTACTTAGTAACAGCGTCACTCCCGCCTGCAGCGAGAATGGCCTTCTCCAACACCCCAGCAAAAGTGTTCAATTGGAACATTGACACTTTGCTATACAACCAGGGCTTCAGGCCCTGCTCAAACCTCCTTGCCTTCCTTTGATCGGTGTGCACTTGATACGTGGCAAACCTAGCCAACTCATTGAATTTCGCCGCATATTCTGGTACGGACATATTTTCCTGTTTCAGTTCTAGAAACTGAATTTCCATTTGATTCTGCGAACTGGTCGGAAAGTACATCTCGAAGTACATCTCGAAGAACATCTCCTTAAACCTCTCCCAGGTAATCACACCTTCACCTCCCCGGACCTTATTCGCTTGCCACCAATAGCTGGCCTCGGATTTCAGCATGAACGTTGCATAGGCGGTTTTTTGGTCTTCTCTGACTCTGGCGACGTCGAAAACTTTTTCCATCTCCATGACCCAGATTTGAGCTTCTATCGGGTTCATGGTGCCTTTAAACTCTGGCGGTCCCACCGCCTTGAAGTCCTTGAACGTTGTGTTCGGTGGAGCTTGAGGTTGGTTGTTAAGCGCTCCAACAAGTAAGTTTGCCAACTGCTGAACGGGGTTAGCATTGGCGTCGTTGTTGTTGTTAGTTGACCCTTCCTGGGCCGGTCTACGGTTTGGTCTTCTCCTTGGCGGCATATTTCTGTTAAGATATACGCTTATTAGAACTTTATTCAATCTTTTAAATATTTAAGGCTTAACTTAAACATTTAGACACAATCAGTCAACACATTATCTCAATTAAACTCTGATATATTACTAAATCAAAAGTTTTAACATAATACGATAGCATCACTGCTATTTACATCAACTATCCCGAGATAAGGAATCTACAGGATTTAAAACATAAAATATTCCTCTGTTTATAAACACATTGGAATTTACATTATTAACTACCAGATAGGTTTTACAAAATCAAATGTTCCTATCACTGCCCATTAAGGCGACGAACAGCTTTTCCACGCTCTTCTTCCATAATTCGGGACATCGTCCTGCGATCTAGCATGTACGACGGTAGTCCTTCGAACTGAATTGGGTATCTCATAACCCGATCCTGGGCCTCGTCAATTGCATACTGAAGTATAGAGTACGTCTCTTCAAGCTTGGCCTTCTTCGCCCGACAATTATCTTCTGCGAGATCTGCTCGTCGTGATTCCCTTACCCAAGCCTCCTCTGCTATGGCCAGCCTTGCTGATTTCTCTTTCAGTTCATTCTTCAATTCCTCTATTTCCTCTGACTTCTGCTCAGTTTGGCCTTTCTCGTGAACCAAATTCCACTCTACATTTCCCAAACGTGTGTGAAGAGCCTCAACCTCTCCATCCCTCAGCTCGATGGTAGACTTGTTGAGTAATCGACCGCTCCCTCAGCTCCTGAACAGTATCCCTCAGCTCCTGAACAGTATCACGTAACTCTATGTTACGGTCATACAGCTCATCATACATCTCAGCACTGATAGAGCTCGGTGGGAACTCTTCAGGGTCTTCCTCCTCCTCTTCGGCTGCCTCAGCCTGAACCTCAATCTCCTCAGGGTCTTCCTCAGAGTCCTCATCTGAATCAGACACCGGCACATACTCCTGACCAATGACTGTGATCAAGGGTGATGGCTCTCGTTGGACTAACTGCTCCCAGACTACGTGGATATCTCGGGGCTCCTCTTCTCTAGCCTCTAGGGGTATAAGGTCCCTGGACTGACTAGGTTCTCCAGTATCTGTCATCCTGACAAATAAAATTTTAAATTTTAGTAATTACGTGATGCTAATCGATACTCGAATATATAAGTATAAGCACATAAACACATAAGGTAAGTTATTATCTTTCTTAGAACTCGATAAGAGTTATCATTACTATGTTCTCGATCTCTAAAAAGGCTACTATCCTAAGGTTTTCCCCCAACCTAAGGTTCATAACCTACGGCTCTGATACCAACCTGTGACACCCCCAAATCCGGGTACTTCAATTCCACGGGACTTGGTGTTCACTGTACAAATATCATCTATCTATCTACCCATAGTAAATGCAAACCATGCAATAAATAGAATTAAATCCTCCCCTTATGGGGTTACAACATCTGAGTAATAAATAAAATAAATCCCAGGTAATACTAACCTTAAACATCTGTGCGGAACATAAACAAATAAATAAGTCTTACACAACTCTAATATAAGTCTGAAACATAACAATTAAAATAAACAACAAGTCTTTATCACTTGTTGACTTTGCCTTTGCCTTTGCCTTTGCTAGTAGAAGGCTCGTCGGACCTTTCGTTCTTAACTGCAATGTTATTATTACGCAAGAGTGAGCACGATTGCCCACAAGTATAATAATATGACAACAATATAATAACATGCGAGTGAATCAAAGACATCTGAATAAAGAAACTCAACTTTTGACTCAAGAATGAATAATAGGAATCAAAAGAACGTCTGAGGGTCATAAGACCTTGAACTATGTCCTAGGTTGTAAAGTTTTTATGCTTTAAACCATTAACAGTCATAAGATTATAGACTCTACTTCTCGTACTTAGGGGGATCAGCCCTTAGTACCATACTGTGCACAATATCTCAACGCTAAAGCGTAAATAATCCCCTATTAAAGGGTTGTTTATCTCAGTTTTGACATCAGAGTCCGCACCAAAGGAAGTTTGGTTTGGATAAGCTCAATAAGTATTCTAGAATTTAGAACGTACATCAACTATGGACTAGTCGAATAAACAAGGGTTCACTAGTCCTATAAGTTCAACAATATCATCGATATTCAACTTGAATGGTAAATCTCGAGAGTATACAATCGAATAAGTATTGTATAGCTGAATCATGCTTAAAAAAATAGTAATATCTCATATGAAAATCTCAACTTGAATAAACAAGGATAAGAACTTGCTCAATGTAAAAGTAAGATTTGAGTTTAGGAAACTTGCAAAATATTAAACAAGTTTAAGGATAGGAAACTTGCCTCTTGCACAAGCTACAATTTATAATTCACGTTCTTTATTAAATCCTACATATCAATACGTTCACAATACACATTAATCAATAACTCGATATACGTATCGAATCACACACATCGGTCTTGAGCACGTTATTGGACTATACAATTAACGATTCAAGTCATGTAATTAACTTATTAATTACTCACGTAATATAAGTTATTAACCTCTTATTATATGTTTAATCATGTCTTCATGTTTATTACATTAGGTTCCAATTACATTTTCTGAACTTGAATAATTAAAATCTCATTTTTGGGAAAAATTACCAAGTGGCGCTGCAGCTCCACCATTTGAACTAAAAATGGCGCTGCAGCTCGGACTTTAAGCTTAAGTCTGGCGCTGCAGCTCCACTGGCGCTGCAGCTCCACTCTTAGGCTTACAGTTGGCGCTGCAGCTCCACTGGCGCTGCAGCTCCACTCTTAGGCTTAAATCTGGAGCTGCAGCTCCACTGGCGCTGCAGCCCCACTCTTAGGCTTAAAGTTGGCGCTGCAGCTCTAAGCGCCATTTTCAGAATCTGCAGTTCACGAATAACAGAGAACCAGGCCCAGAATAAAAGCTACCACAACAATTTAATTGCTACCCATGAAATATGGACTTCACATAAACACTATACAACATTTCTAGCATGATCTTAGCATTCTAAATCATGTAATCACACAATCCAAGGCATCTAATTTCACTGTTTTCATACTTTATCATGTTTTGAAGGAAAATCACGAAATTTAACTTTACGGATTCGTTATAACACCGAATCCGTTCGTTTAACTTCTGTTTTGTTCGTATAAACGTGTACAATTATATGCAAGTGCTAATTCAAAGTTAAATCATCGATTCATAGTATAAAAATTGTACATAAGGGTCGTATGACCATATATACAACTTTTCTACTCTGTGACTTTTATAAAATCAAATCAAGCATAATTGTATGAAATTTATTACTTTAAATCATGCATACATGATATAAAACATGTTATGATCATATAATAACACATAAAACCATATCATGCATTAATCATCAAATTAGTCATTCACAGAGAACTTTTTAAGAATACGTTAATGAAAACTGTAAGAACTTGAATTTAAAAACGTAGGAGAAAGAAGTACCCTTGCTAGTTAGTGATGATGATGCAACTAAATTCTTCAATCTCTTCTCTAACTAATTCTCAAGTCTTTTCTCTCAATTTCTCTCTTTTTCTCTCTGTGTTTTCTCTTTACTTTCTTAACTGATGAATGTAATATATGATATATGATATACCACTAATATGATATACGTATATAATAGTGGAGTTATGGGTAGTCCGTTAATCCCATAATGGGTTAACTGACCCCAACCCCCAATAAGGCTTTGTTTGCTTGCCCCTTTTATTCTTCCTTTCCCATTAATTTAATTAACTTACTATAATATAGTTTAATAATGTCACACTTTTAATTAATCAATAATCCTATTTAAATCAATTAAATAAAATTGCATAATTCCACAATAATTCACATAGTCACATAATTAAAATTCTTATTTATTAATTATGTCAAATCATTAAATCTCTAATTAATTATTAAATTAATTAGAATAACATTATGCTTATTAATTAATATATTAATCAAATAAGCTCAACTAAATACATACTTTGAATATAAAATTCACCACATTAATTTAACTTAACGTGACACATATAATTAAATTAATCTACCATAATTTCATCAATTAATTATTTAACTCAATAATTAAATCATTGATATTTATTTAATTCAATAAATATTCACATTAAATTACAAAAATCTTGTTCGTCACAGTGAAAGATTATCTCATTAGAGTTTTCCGGGAGTTTTTTGCGACAAGTATTATTGGGAAAAATATTAATTCTACCTTTATTATTCTAGTCCCTAAGAAGGATCGCTCTGTTAAAGTGATGAATTTTAGGCCCATTAGTCTTGTGACTAGTGTGTATAAAATTTTAGTAAAACTCTTTCTAAGATTGTTGGGGATACAATCTCGGATTCCCAGAGTGCATTTGTGGGTGGAAGATAACTTATAACTTATTGATGCAACTATAGTAGCTAATGAAGTTGTGGAGGATGTACATAGGAGAGGGAGAAATGCTACTAATTCGTTTTCGAGGATTTGGAAGTAGGAGGGATGTCAAAATTTTATGAGTGCCTCTTTTATTGTGTGAATTTGGAATGAGCGTAATGCTAGGTTGTTTAGAGAAAATTGCTTATCTTTAAAGTTGTTGAATGATAGGGTTAATTTTCCTACGTCTCTTTGAGTTTTTGCTATGGGGGCTTTTAGATGAATCTCTGTGACCGATTTATGTAGAGATTGAAAGACTACTTTTTTAAGTGCTAAATTTCTTTTTGTCAAAAATAAAATAAAAATAAAAATGAATCAAATTAATTTTTGAATTTGAAAATATCTCAAATTGACTTTGAAAAGTCAAACTTGATTTTACATCTTACTCAAACATGTATAAATTTTTATTTTTATTTTGCTTCAAAATACATTAAACAAAAAAACCCTTTTACTTATTGAAGCCTAAACTAAATTGAAAAACACTAGGAAATACCATTAGAAACACATAATATTTCATGATCAACCCTAAAGCATTTTATATTAAAAACCACTAGAACGAGCTACAAATGAAGATAAAGAATTCATCAAGTTATTACTCATTACTTGTCTACTAAGCGGTAAAATTAGTACACCAAATGATCACAAGAAGCCAAAAGGAGAGTCTTGTTCTCTAGTACTAAGTAGTACTCGAGCGAAATCCTCAAATTATTACATTGATGTGATAAAAATATATAAGTGCAAGTGCACAATGTCAAATTGAAGAACTGACAAGTAACGGTCGACCTCACAGAGACTAAATTAATTTTAAAACATCCTATCTCAGGCGAATTAAAATAAAGATGGAGAATTGATTAAATATAATTAAGCACTAATTAAATTAATTAGCAGATAAAAATTAATAATAAGGAAACAATCTAGGAAACCGAATCCATTAAATAATAAACATAACAAATAATCTAATCTCTTCTATTCTTATAACTCAAATTACGCTATTTGTTTGGTATACATGATTCGAAAAATAAATCAATTAAGTTCAAATAAAAATTAACTATACCTTTGATCTCCCTTCCCTTTAATTTAGTAATTTTATAATTAACTTGGGCCATCATATACTATGAAAATTTAAGAATTAATTATAATCCATCAAAACTTTTTCGAGTAAGTATGGATTATGAAAAACTCGTATCTTAACAATAATATATCAAAATTTATTCATTAATTTAAAATCACATTGAGAACTATAAAATGAAGGTATTTCAATAGCAAAACATGAATGCTAAATCAATTTAAACATTAATGCATAAATAATATAAGAGATGGAGAATATTATCATGCATAATTACTTAATTTCATATTCATTTTAGATCTACAAATTAGCTAGACATGAAAATAAGCAAAACAATTAAGGTAAAGAAGAAAAGGATTAGACATAAAATAAGAAAATTCCCTTATTAAGATATTCTAACGAATGTACAATGAAGGAGTAATTAACTAATACATAAAACTCATCTAATACATCAGAATCTATCTTGGCACTCCTCTATTTATAGGCATAATGTATTAATTCTTTTCCATGTAGGTTTCAACTTCCTAGTGGCAATCAATTTCTTTTAAATAAATATTTTAGAAGAACTTTCATTCCTTCATTGGATTTGACTTGCACACAAGATTGTTCACCTCATTTCTTCTCCTTGTAGGAATCTTCTTGGCTCTTTCTTTTTATGAATTGGAGTATTAAATAATGGTTGATCACTAAGATTTTGACTTTAAGGCAATAAAATATTAAATCCTACAAAATAAAATAAAACATATTAGTTAAAAAAACTAATACAATAAAAGGACAAAATTAGGAATAATAAAATATACTCCCTGTCTCGTATTAAGCGTCATAATTGGTTTCGGCATGCTAATTAATTTTTTTTTAGTTAAATTGCCCTTCTAAATTACTTATTAATTGAAGTATCCATTCACTTTTCAAGGAC
Source organism: Panax stipuleanatus (assembly GCA_020205555.1). Classification (NCBI taxonomy): domain Eukaryota; kingdom Viridiplantae; phylum Streptophyta; class Magnoliopsida; order Apiales; family Araliaceae; genus Panax; species Panax stipuleanatus. The sequence goes on from CM035115.1 coordinate 47,365,503, forward strand.
CTTCCAAGTTCCCATGTTATAGAGAAAAAGAGGTTAGAGAGTCGTTAAATAGAAGACATGTTATATTGATAATATGAGAGAGAAAGTGGTATAACAATACATCACTTCCTAATGTAAACCTTTTATCATTTATTAAGTTTCTAACAAAAGTTATCTATGAAAGTCTAATAATAATCTAGAAGGGGGGTTGAATAGATTATTACAAATTAAAAATTTGATTTTTAACCTTTTTGAATTTTTTATATAATTAATTAGAAATTAATATGCAAGATAAAAATTCAATCACACAATGAACAGAGATTTATCTGGTTCACAACATACATCCAGGGTATGTTGCTACGTCTAGTCTCAAGCTCCTCTCCAGGACTTGAGATCATATTACTATCAGTAATAAATACTCCTTCAACAGGCGGAGAAGCATTTATAAAGTTTTATAGACAAACTTACAACTGTTTCCAACTAACTATTTTGGACAGCAAGCTCCCAACTCCCTCCTCAAGCTTAGTTGTATCTTCTTTTGAATTCAGTTCTATTCTATTTTCTGATCTTGAAACAACAGTCTCTTCCTCACCTCACAAGTGCACTAGAGATCTAACTCCCAGCTGACCTCTCTACGATTCTGATCTTGGTCAAAGAATTACTTGTTTTTCTCACAGAGAAATAAAATAAACTAACTCTGACTTTTTCTTTTTTACAAAGGATTTTGATACAGATGTGCTTCTAATATAAGCAGATAGTAATTTAAGATCAAGTAATAAAAGTTCAATAACTTTTGTGAGAGAAGTGTTTCTGTGTAACCAAATATAACTTTAAGGCTTGTGGATACACTTGTTGATTAAGTAAGAAAAACAGTTTTGATTGTATTTTGAATAATGCTCCTGACAAAGCAAATAAATACAATTATTTATACTTTAAATTTTAGAGTGTGTTTCTATGGATTAAAATACAGATTTACTTTCAGAAATTGAGAATGAATTTATGCTCAAATAATTTATGATGACAAATATCAAGTATACTGAATGAATCAATTTAACAATACTTGATATAATAAATATATTTGTTTAACTCATATAATATATAGAAATATTTTATCTATTATGTGAACAATGTATAAAGAAGGCCACTTAGTATTTTAAAGACCGTTTGAACAATTCACGCTATTTCAAGGATGAAAGAACTCAAATTGTTTCGGTGTCTAAGTACTGACCAAATTTATATTTTTTACACTTGTATATAAACAACTTATTGACAATCCGGAGAGTTTTTACTTATTATAAGTATCTCAGGGTCAATTAAGTGTTAATTTATATATTTATATAAATAACTGATATATATAAAGTATTTATATAAATATTTTGATTGATAGCTTGTGACTATCCGTAGAATTAATATCTCAGGGTCAATCAAGTGTTAATCTATTTATATAAATAATAAATATATATATAATATTTATATAAATATTTTGATTTACAACTTGTGACAATTCGGAGAGTTTTTACTTATGATAAGTATCTCAGGGTCAATCAAGTGTTAATCTATAATATTTATATAAATAATAAATAGATGAAATATAAATATATATAATTGTGTAGAACAATGTATATTTATATTTATAGCAATTAACAAGTAAGAGACAATTTAATCAAGCAATTTAAACAACTTATCTTAAGTACTTGTGACCAATTTTTCTCTTCAACTAATCAGAATTTAGAAGTAACAAAGAGAGATTTAGAAGCTTTAGAGAGAATGTAGGCAAGGAGTAAGCTTTTCTTGATTTGTAAATTGGTAAATTTAAAATGAAGAGAAAGCCTATTTATAGGATTTTTATGCTTGGGGCAAAATGGTTATTTTGGAAAATCAATGGATGAAAATCATTTGGTTAAAATGTAAGGTTTGGATCAATTTTACCAAATTGAATCACACGGATTGCCAAGTCAGTATCTCCTCCGAATTTTGGACAAAGATTTGCCAATTCAACTTTCATTTAATGCTCCAATGATTGCTTTTGTTTTTCCTCATTCAATGTATGGGCGAAAGCCTTATCATTTTTTCCAGCAAAGACTTTCTTCCACAATAAATGCCCAATGGATACATGCATGCACAAGTATACATACACATGCAGCATTCCTCTTACACGCCAATTATTTGTCCCAATTTTAGTGACCCATTTTCATTATGCAGACACACGGTCACATACATGCATACATGCATTTTCTATTTTGCATGTAGATTATATTTAACTTGTAATACATGCATGCTTTCATCCGAAAATGATGTAACAGATTTTGGTTCAAAAATCTTTTTGTTTATTTTGTAAAATAATTTTTGAATGAAAATAGAAATACTTCTTGCCTTGGAGAAATGTTATTTTGTGAAATAATATTCTTAACACTTGATATTAGATTATCAAGGTTAGGTAAATATTAATTCAATTTAGAAAACATTTTTGGTAGTTTAATTTAGAAATCAATTTTGGTTTAATAAAATAAGACACATATAAAATAAAACCTATGGAGAGGATTCTATTTAAATTACCCTATTTCCCAATTATTGTTATCATCAAAATATATAAAGAAATAAATGCCTATCAAACTAAAAAGATTATGAGGGTATAAGTGAAAAAATAAGATATAAGTAGTTACTACTATAGAAATAGGACATTTCTTTTGGAACATCCTAAAAAAAAAATTAAGACGTTTAATATGGGACGGAGGGAGTATGAATTATATGTCTATCAAATACCCCCATACCTAGCTTTTGCTCGTTCTCAAGTTAAACAAAAAAACAAAACAAAAATCAAACTACCCTATGCAGTGAATATATCTACAAAATTCAAGATTTTTTTTGACAAGTATGAAATTGAAAGAAAACTTGTAAGTATCAATGACATTATACATTGTTGAAACTGAGAATAGGTTATATTCCTTGAATAAATTTCTCTCTGTTACATAGATTTATATGTACACAAGTATCCTAATTACAGTTATGGTAATCCCTAAATTACAGTAATGTGTATACACTGATTATGAAAACTGTAATCATGACATATCTTCTAACACTCCCCTCAATTTGGTGTATAGAAGTCTCGCATAGCCAACTTGAAACATAATGGATGAAACATTTTACTACTAAGACCCTTAGTCAAAATATCAGAACCAATAGTAGAGAATAAACTCACAAGAATGATAGTAATCTGAAAATAGTAGTAATTGAAACCCAAGAATTCCAATAAGGAATCCATAAGTGTTTGGAAACAAATTCCTAAGCTAGAAGTGTCTTAATTGTATTAGAAACCTAAAACAAGCTGCAAATAAGTAATTTAGGTAATAAAATCCGTGTCCAAATCTGCCAAAATGGTTACAAAATCTAGCTGGAAAACAACGAATCCGTCGGGGCAGATCCAATTGTGCTATGGGAATCCGCCGGGGCGGATTGGCATCGGGGCGAGCTCAATCACACTAGGGAATCTGCTGTGGCGGATAACTCTAGAGAGGAATTCGCTGGGGCTGGTTCAAAATTTACTGGAATGCATCCAGACAGAGAGGAATCCGCCGAGGCGGATTCACAAGGCCTGGGGAATCCGCTGGGGCGGATTGGCCAGTTCTTCCAACTTTGCATTTTACCCTCCTGACTTGCATTGAATCGATCTGAAACGCAACCTTGGACCATGTTGATGAATTTGGGCACATCCTCAACCTCCTTGGACCAAGTTTGCATGCCATTCTCCTTTCACATTGCTTGTACCACAACCATATAAGTCATTTCTTGAACCGTTTAGCTCGTTCTCTCGTCACGGGTCCAACTGGTACTTGCACCGGGTCTGATCCACAACCTCCATTTGAGTCCATGCTAGCAATGGCCTTATCATCGAGGATCAAGTTTAGACTAAGTATTGTTAGGTATACAAACAAAAAGCAGTGCGCCAAAAAATCTTTAGAGGTAGATCCTAGTAAAATCTTGAGAAGGGTAAAGAAATTTTAAAACGTTCTAATGAAACAATATTTTAAAACACGTGTAGGCATCCGGTTAATCAAATAGCATGCTATTAAGACAGCTTCTCCCCAAAGATATTTTGGAACATTCATATAGAACATTATAGCACCTGCCACTTCAAGTAAATGTTTATTTTTTGTTTAGCAATTCCATTTTGTTGAGGAGTATCCACACAAGTAGATTGGTGATGAATCCCCTTTTCCTTCAAAAATCTTCCCAATATTTTATTAAAATACCCGGTTCCATTATCAGTATATAAGATGCTGATTTTTGTTTCAACCATAGTATAAAAATCTTTAAAATGTTTTTCAACTTAAGATTTTTCATGCATAAAAAAAACAGCATAAACGGGTATGATCATCTATAAATGTAACAAACCATTTTTTTCTAGAGATAGTAGTAACTCTTGAAGGTCCCCAAACATCACCATGTATTAAATAAAATGGTTTTGAAGCAGTGTAAGATTTTGGTAAATAAGTAGTACGATGACTCTAAGATAAGATACAACTTTCACAATAAAGTGATGAACAAATGTTTAAGATATGGAAAACTAGGATGTCCTAGCCTCAAATGCCAAAGCATTACTTGTTCATAAACATAATTTGAACTAACACTATAAAGACCTTTAGCCTTATTATTAACGGAGAAAGCATCATCAAAATAGTAAAGTCCATCTATTATCTCAGCACTGCCAATCTTCTTCCCAGAGTTCCGGTCCTGAAATTCACAGTGAGAATCACAACAAATTACATGGCAATTAGATTCTTTAGATAGTTTACTAACAGACAAAAGGTTGCAGGCTAGTTTAGGAACATGAAGAAAAAATTTAAGATTTATGTTCTCAGATAATTTTATCAAACCTTTTCCGGCAATAGGTGAGAAACTACTTTCTGCAATTCTAATTTTTTCAAATCCAGAACATGGTGAATATGTGCTGAAGAGAATTGAAAGACTTGTCATGTGATCAGAAGCTCCAGAATCAATGATCCAAGGAGCAAAATTGAAGTAACAAGAAAGGGCATTAAGTGCACTACCTGTTTGTGCAAGAGAAGCACTAGGAATACCATGTTTTGAATTGGATTTCAGCAGTTTCAGGAGGTGATCCATCTGTTCTTTGCTGAATAGACTCGTCTCCGCTTCATTTACAGTGGGAATTGAGCGGTTGTTTCTGTCCCCAAATTTGTTACTTCTCCAATTTGCTAGGTTTCCATGAATTTTCAAGCAAGTCTCTTGTGTGGCGCGGTTTATTACAGTAATCGCATAGACCCGCGACTTCTCTTCAGGTTTCCGCTGAAAGTTGGTTGCTTTATTAGCCAGTAGGTTCGGCAGCAGTAAGGGCAGAAACAGGTCCATCTGTATTCCTTTTTTCCCAACATCACGTGTCTACGACTCTCTTATCTTCGAACCTCGGCAAACACCTTGCCAATTAGAGGCAGTGGACTTTTTTGCTAATGATCCGTCCTCGAACTTCATCAAATTCCACATTAAGTCCAACAAGGAATTTGTAAATACGACGAGTCTCAACAATCTTTTTGTTGTTACTAGCATCTTCAGTAGATTTCCATTCATAATCATTGAACAAATCCAAGTCTTTCCATAGGCGCTTCAAGGAATTGAAATACTTGGTGACGGAGTCTTCTCCTTGCCTAATCTCACCAAGTTTTATAGTTAATTTATAGACTTGAGATTGATTTCCCAAATCAGAGTACATCTGATTCACGTTATCCCAAAGCTCTTTGGCCGTGGAATAGCACATATAGTTGGAGTTAATCTCCTCTTCCATTGAGTTCACAAGCCAGGTCATCACCATCGAGTTTTGTGCATTGCAAATGTAGGTTTCTCCGGTGTTGGCTCTTTCTTTTCCCCTGTCAGGCACCCAGTTTTTCCTCTTCCTCTGATATGCATCCGTACAAACTGTGACCATCGTAAAAAATTATCGCCATTAAGGCATATGGTAGTAATCTGAACTGAGTGGGAATCGATATTGAGTGTTTGGACCGTAGGATTGGTTGGCAGAGTGTTTGGCTGAGTTGCAGCAGGTGCGGTAGAAATAGAGTACTTGTCAGACATGGCAGCTTAGCGGAAGAAGGAAGAGAAAAAATATGCAGAAACAAATAGGTTGATTTTTCTCTCTGAATTTTCTTAGAGAAAGTCTGATACCATGCGAATTGAAAGAGGGAAAATTTTCTTATTTCACAAAGGTTTACACAAACTCTTTTGATAGAAGAGAATACAAGCACAAAATCAGCCAGGAAACATAATTAACTGGCCTAACTACTTCCTATTTTACAGCAATGTCAATCACCTAATTACAACTAATATTCACAGCTATCACCTAATTACAGCTAACATTTATCCTAATATCTGGAAGTAATATAGCCAAATCTTTCATTTTTCAACAAATTTCCTTATCCCATGCCCTTGCTTTTATTTGGGTTGCATGTGATTAAGCCTTTATCATGTTCTTAGGTATGTTGGGAGGCTATTTGTTAAAGGCAGTGGCAAGCCTGTCGAAATACTGGCAAAGCTGAATGAATTGGCAGGCTTTACTCTTGATGAGGAAATTGAACTCTTTGAGGTCAGCTATCACTAATTTTATTCTTTGATACTTTCTTGGTACCTTAGTTTTTTGCATATGTTGTGATTTTGTTAGCTAGTTGTCTTACTGATCCTCATTCATATTCAGGAAATAAAATTTGAACCTAATGTAATGTGTGAGCACATTGACAAGAAGCTCACTTTTCGAAGTAGTCAGGTATTTTTGGTGACTAATTGTAGCTATCTTCCTGGCTTTTGAGGTATTATTATGACTGACCACGAGGTTTCTGTATGCCATCTTTCTTTCGTTTAAAATCCATTTTGCAGCTTGAAGATGGGGATATCATTTGCTTCCAGAAACCCCTTCCAGTTGAAAGTACTGAAGAATGCCGTTACCTTGATGTTCCTTCTTTTCTCGAATACGTGCATAATCGTCAGGTTTATCTTCTACCCTATCCATTTGGCAGTGAAATATAATAAAAAATTATGTTGCACATTCTGCATTTTTGTCTCTGTTATGTAATTGGTTGTCATCTTTCAAATTAGTGTTCATGTAGTATGTTCAAGGATTTCAAGTTTGTTTATGAATGTTTCGGTATTTAATCAGTGACCTTTCATGTTGTTTGCTTTTGCCCCCCTTTTTTATATTTTATTTGACCATTTTTTTAAGCTACAAGTACCTTGGCATTGTTGGTCTTTTCTTTTTTATTTCCTCCATTTTTTTGTTGCAACATTGATGGACTCCTCAACATAGTGGCAGTTTCTTTTGGATAGCTATTTGAAACTGGGTCAAAATTTGATTGCTTGGACTTCCTACGTTGCATTTTGAGTGTCATATTTAAAATAGTGTACTGTACTCAATTTTTAAGCTGCTTACTTGACACATTTAGATAGTACACCCTCCGTCCCATTTTAATTGCCTAATTTTACTTTTGTGGTCAAACTAACAATTTTTACAGTTTATAATTTAGCAAACTTATTTAGATTTTTGTAATCACAAACTTTTGGGCTAGTAACAAATTCTATTTAGTTTATTATGACGTAGCCTTTCTGCTTATTTTTTTTAGAAAGGTACAGCTTATTGATTCTAGAAATGGCAAAATTGACAATAAAAGTCAAAGTAGGACAATTAAAATGGGATAAAGAGAGTATCTCTTAATTGACAATAAAAGTCAAACTAGGACAATTAAAATGGGTTAGAGAGAGTATCTCTTAATTTGATTTCTTTCAAATCAGTCCATAGCATCATAAGTTTTATTTTTCCAAAAAGATGTTAAAAGAATATAATATCTAGATGTTCTATCAGCATATCTTTAAATTCGGTGCTGCTAACATTGGTTTAAACATGGCAGAAAATGGGATGGAGGGTTTAATTATTTCCTTACCAAGAAGATCTGCTACAATTCCATTCTCTGCGTATATGGACTACATGACCTTTTCATAATTAAATAGCACCATTCTATTCTAAAAAATCAAGGTGTGCGGATCCAAATGTTATATTGTGATAAAAATATGGAAGGCAGGCTTTGAATCAGTCTCAAGTAGGACATTTTCGAACTCTTAATTCCAAGGTAGTCTGCAATCTTTCCAAATTGACCTCACTCTGATAAATATCTGCAACCATTGAACCTGGTCATTATTGAACAGCAGAGCTGATAAAGATGGGCCTGGATTGCCCCATGAGGATGTCTAGTTTGATCCATCCACCAGAAAAGCCCATTTTACCAAATTCAAATGCTCCTGATGCTTTTGTTGCCCTCCGACTACTGTTTATTTCTCCGCTACACCGTTATTTTTTCCGTAATGGAGAAATTTCGCCTATACACAACTTTACATTGATAATACTTGAAATTACAATATGTCTCTCTTTATTGCACAACTTGGAGCCTGGCCTTCTTTTCGCACTAAACCTCATTCTATTTTAATCAAAAGGAAGCTATCTCGCTACCCTGTTGAAAAGCAACTATTAGGATTCGAGGAAATTTGCACCCTCTATTATCATCTTTAAATAATTGATGATTCAATTCGAAAGGTCACCGAGGAAGCCAACCGAGTCACCAAGATTTCGGCAACTTGGCGGCTACTTTGAACCATGATTGCATCTTTTATATAAATATATCTATTTTTGTTGGAACTAAAGTTGACGGACAATTTAGGAATCTTAAATCGTAAAACTAGCTGGCACTTGGAGTAAAATGATTTTAATAAACGAATGAAACTTTATCAAGTAGAAAATATGAAGATTGATTAATAAAACCGAATTACGAACTGATTCTGTATTCATTTCATCAATTCCAAAAAAGTAACTGTAACAGTATTTTGATAGCTGGTGATTCATTTTATTAGGGAGACTTGCTTCTGCGAATAAATAAATTTTTGCTCAATGCATGATTTCTTATGGTGGTGATTATTATTAATTTTTAATAATCCCGAAACATTAACACTGATCAAGGGAAGTGTTGATGTAACTAAGGGTCCGTTTGGTAACTGCTTCTACTTTCAAATTTTTGTTTTTGCTTCTACTTTTTTAAAATCAGTAGCAAAAATCGTTGTTCGCTAACTGTTTTTTTGCTTTGGAAAAAGTGGAAACAAATCCTCTCCTGGCAGCAAAACAGTGAAAATACCAAAATCTTGATTTTGAAATTTTTGCAACTTGGAGTCGCTCTAACTTTAGTGAGATCCGGACATCGAATCTTATTAACAAAAAAATTTAGAGCTTCTACTCTATATAAAAACGAGACATTATGTTTAAATATAGTTACCAACCAGTGTTTGCCTAATTTATGTTTCCAGTTTTCCACTCGTAAAAACAAGTGAAAGTAGAAACATTTGAAAATAGAAATAACAAATAGAAACATAAAAGCAGAAACAGTTACCAAACGAACCATAAATATTTTACTGCTACAGCTGTCCACATGTACCAACAAGTGTTGTCCACATAATCAAGCACAAGTGAAGGGATACACCTTTCCATCTTATTTTTCTCTATTCTTATATTAACTTTCTCTTCTTAAAAGTTTTCTTTTATTGTGTTGCGGTTGTACCAAAAAAATATTGTCATTTTAAACTAATGCTAGCATTTTAAACAGTTGAACTCATTATTAGTTCTACACACTCTATATATAGAGTAAATAAAGTTTTATGTACCTAGTTTCTTTGACTAGTATATTTAATAATAGTAATGCCCTCTGTTCACCACTTGGTAGTGTGAAGAAGAAAATTATGTTAGATTTCAAAACGTTTACTGGGAAAGGATTATTGGGTGGTTGAAGTTAGTTTTGAGCCTTTCTTTTTATTCTGCGCTTGTATTCTAATTTAGGACTTTCTTTTACTATGAACTTTGTGCAAAAAAAATGAAGGAAAAATAAATGGAGTATAATAATTCTATATCAGTCTTAAATGTTGTGTTGCCTTTTATTTAAAAAAATTGTTGTGTTGTCTCTCTGCATAGGTCGTTCAATTTCGTTCTCTGGAGAAACCAAAGGAGGATGAATTTTGTCTCGAGTTGTGAGTTTTCCATATATACATTGCCCAATACAGCTATTCTAGTTTTCGTTCTGTCAATATGATGAACGTTTGAAATTCTACTCTTATCCATCGCTGTGAATTTCTAGGTCAAAGCTTCACAATTATGATGATGTTGTGGAAAAAGTAGCCCGCCATCTTGGCCTGGATGATCCATCTAAAATCAGGCTTACATCTCATAATTGTTACTCCCAGCAACCTAAACCTCAACCAGTCAAGTACAGAGGATCAGAACATCTGTCAGACATGCTGGTTCACTACAATCAGGTAATTCATTGGATGGTTGCTGCTGATCAAGATTTATTGTTCTATGTTCAAATCTGCAGAATCATGCATTCTATAATGTTGAGTTAACACCATGGTTTTCTTTCTGTGAATAGAGTTCGGATATTTTGTATTATGAAGTACTAGATATTCCTCTGCCAGAACTGCAAGGCCTGAAAACTTTGAAAGTTGCTTTTCATCATGCTACTAAGGATGAAGTAAGTGATGATTTATAGAAGTCCTTAATTTCCCCAACCTGACCCTTTCCCCTCTTTCTGTAATTTAAACCTGTAAAACTATTTTCAGGTCATAATTCATACTATTAGATTGCCAAAACAAAGTAGTGTAGGGGACGTTATTAATGATCTTAAGACAAAGGTAACTCCAGCAACCTTTTCTTTTGTAATCATCTCTGTAATATTCAATGAATTGTGGTTCTATTGCTTGAACAATGGAGATATATGTTAATATTGGGTCAATATCTTCTTGTTGGAATTTAATATATATATATATATATATATATATATTTTAGGGTGTTTTCCCTTTACATTTCTCGACTCCTCGAAAATATTTTGTTTGTGCACTAGTGAAGCATTCATTTTTGTGGTGTGTCATCTTCAGGTTGAGTTGTCGCATCTTGGTGCAGAACTTCGACTGCTTGAGGTTTTTTATCACAAGATCTATAAGGTATGGCATATGTGCAAGTATTGCTAGTTCTCTACAGAAGTATTTCAAATTGAATGCAGCTTGACAGATGTTTTTGGTGGTGGATGTATTCCTTTCTGCATAGTTGTTGAAGTTATAATAGTTGAATGAAGGTTTAACAAAATTTGAGCTCCCTCGTGAAGCTATCCAGGTTTTTTTTCCCTGGCAGTAATAAAATTTGCTATTTGGACGTTCTCAAAGTCATTGTCAATAATAATTCATGGCTTCGCAATATTTTTTCTGAAATTTGAATTTCACTTTGCCTGACAGTAACAGGATAGTTAGTTTACTATAATTTTTTTTATGAAGAGGACTTGCCCAACCATTGTAAATTGATCTAAAAAACCTCTAGTTTTTTCTGTTAGTGTCTGATAACATGATATTTCTTCATATTTTGTATAACTTCAAAAAGTCTATTATATCAAGCTTTCAATTTCTCATTTGTTGTCAAATATTTGATATAATTTTTTGATATCCCGAAAAGAATTTTAAAAATAAATAGATATAAATTCTACTGATTCCAAGAGTGAACTCTGTACTGCGTATTACATAATTCCTTATTGGTAAGTCTGCTAATGCAACTGGATATAATGTGAGACAACTTCTTATCTAATTTCTCTTGTTAGTATAATACAATATCTATATCGCTGCAGATTTTCCCACTTAATGAGAAGATCGAGAACATTAATGATCAATATTGGACGTTACGGGCAGAGGAGGTAATTGTTGAATTTTATTTTTGGTAGGCATTAGAATTTTGCTTTGGTCCATATTTCATTTTACATTTAGTTAAAACCTTCAGAAAATGTCTCAATAGTTTCCCCTCTTTCACTGGAAAAGTTCTGCAGAAAATTATGTTGAACTTGGAGGATGTTTAGATTGGTTTAATGGGTCAAAGTGGAATGAGTATGTCCATGATGTGACAATTTCATGTGTTTGGGTTGCCCATTCTTGCAGGATGTCCCACTACTAGGAATCGACCTTACCTCAAAATTCCACTATTCTATTATTTAAAAGGAAGTTCGTTCGGAACCATTACCAATCTCATAGGATCCACATTAACTCGACAAATTTTCCCATGCACATAGTTGAGCTGATCCTAAATGGAATTTTGGATTTCCAGAGCTTTTCCATAGCACTTCTGCTTTTTTCTAGTATTGACTAAGAAATTCACAAATTCAGTTTCAAGCAGCTGATGATGCTTTGGTTGACATATTTAAGAACAAAATTATGATAAAAGGACGCACGGTTAAGTCGGGTGGAGCTGTTTACCTATCAGTATATTGTTTCTCATCCTTCTATTGTTTATTTATAGATAAACTAAAGCCACTATAAGATCCAAAAGAACGAAGGCACACCTATGGCAACCAAACTACCCCTCAACCCTATGCAAAAGAGCCTCTCCCAAAAAAACTACGTACGCACTAGGCTCTCTAAGATAAACCTCCCAAGAAGTATTAAATGTTTACAATTCCATCCTTTCTTTCTTGTAATTTTCATAGTTCATCATGGCCCTTGTGGTAATTGTCTGGCTTCGCCCTTCTTTAGTGTTGTGGCTTATTAATAATCTTTTTCGGTTACAACTATATTTTCCGGTTATAAGCATCTTTCCAGTTATAATCATATTTCCAGTTTATTTTGATCAAAACTGTTTTACACTACAGATACCAGAGGAGGAGAAAACCCTTGGTCCACAAGATCGCTTGATTCATGTTTATCATTTTATGAAAGATACAGCTCAGAACCAGGTGGTAAGTTAATATGGGTTTCGTTAATGTCATACATCTGTATTGGATTCAATTGGACTGATTATTTATTTATATATTTACAATTTTAAGCAGGTCCAGAATTTCGGGGAACCATTTTTTCTTGTTATCCACGAGGGTGAGACCTTGGTTGAATTGAAAGCACGTATACAAAAGAAATTGCAGGTTCCAGATGAAGAGTTTTTGAAGGTACTTTAACCTTTGTTTATCATATTTTGCTCTTTTGTGGGGTTAAAATATTGTGAGGCTAAAAATAATTTGGCGGGGGTTTGGGGGCAGCGCCCCCCGAACCATGGATAATTTGTACTTTCAAGTTACATATATATATATATATAAATATACATATGTATCATAGTTGTCATGGCGTCGTCTAGGCGACGACTAGGCGTCCTGGCGTTGGAGAAGGGTAAGGCAACGCCTTGGACGCCGAACTGCCAAGGCTCACGCATTAGTAGTAGGCCTAAGTTAAGTGATTAAGTCATTTTTTTACCATGAATCATCATAACCCATTGACTTTTTCAATTACGCAAGTGACTCAACCCATGACATTAACCTAACCCATGACCCTACTCCTTAGAATGAGAGTAATGCTCGTGAGGGAGACGGAAATGATTTCATAGTTGATGACTTTGTTTGAACTATGACTAAAAACAGATTAGAGACTGTGTTAGTTATTATGTTTTGGATTTTAGTGTATATAAAATTTTATTGTGTAATATACTTTTGAAATAAAATAAATAATGTATAAATTGCACATTGTTAACGACTTGTCGCCATACGGACGCTATGGCGGGCGTCTTATCGCCTAGGCGTCCTAACGGTCAACTACCGCCGCATCCCGCTTTGGCGCCGTGACAACTATGATATGTATGTATGTTTGTATGTATGTATACACACATACATATATGTCTATATACACCGTATTGACTCCTGTTACGTTTTCTAATCACAAATTTATTCATAAATACTTCATTTCTTAATTGTTTTAAAAAATAATTGAATTAAATTATGATTTATTTTAAGAAGATTAGAGGGAGATGCATTTATAAAGGAGTAGAAGTGATATAGATTGAGAAAGCTATAAAAAATTCAATTTCATCCCGTCCATTAGAAAATTTATAAAGTTTCAATGGCGACAATTATGTATTACACTTACAATTTTTATAAATTTATCATATATCATAAAACAATTTTTTTTCCAGTGGGGTCAATTGAACCCACTCTTTATGTAGCTTCGTTTGTGTGGGTGGAGTCATTTACTTGACGTATTTTCAAACTAATATGTGTGCCACTTTAGCCTGGTATGATTTTCTGATTATTTTATTAATTTATTAAATGCTTTCCTCAGTGGAGATTTGCCTTTTTGTCTTTGGGTCGTCCAGAGTACCTTCTGGATACAGACATTGTATCCAATCGTTTTCAGGTGTGCTTGCTCTCTCTCTCCCTGTCACACACACACAAAATCAGTCATGTCATTGATCTTGGGTCTATATACATCTCTTTATGCTTTTGTTTCTGCATACAGAGAAGAGATGTATATGGTGCTTGGGAACAGTACCTTGGATTGGAACATTCTGACAATGCTCCTAAAAGGTCGTATTCAGCCAATCAGGTACATATTTCTTGAATAGTTTGAAGTTTCTGTAGCAGTGGGATTTAAAAGTTATTTGGTGGCATTATCCGGAAAGTGTCATAGAATCAAATGGCTTTATGAAGCATCCTGTCAACAAATTAACAGGTAGTCATAAACCCCCTTAGCAAGTTTCCTCAATTTTGCAGAACCGCCACACATTTGAGAAGCCTGTTAGAATCTACAATTAGAACAAACCCAACTGGATCAGCACCAATGCATTGGCTGAATGATTATACTCCAATAACATGATCGAATCTGTAGCAGGAAAATGGAAGAAGAAAAATGGAAGATAGCAATGAGACAATGTGAAGTGTACCTATATTTGGTAGATGTGTGATTCTTCGTTACAGGGCGGTAGAACATATGGTGGGAGTCATCTGTATTTCAGATCAGACCCTTTCTCTCTATAGCACCCGCCACCATCGAGTTGACGTAGATAGGTGATGTTTCCATCTTTTCATTCTATTGTAACTTAGGCATGCATAAGATTTTGGGGTGGGATGTATAGAGATATAGATGTGTGTTTTAACATTTCTTTTTCTTTTTAAATATAGCTCTTCCAATTGTGGTTTATCCTAGTAGAATTATATATGGAAGATCTGTATAATGTTTGAATTGGTTACAATTTTTGGGAGTTCCCAAATTTGTGAAAAAGAAACGTCATTTGCTATGTTAGCTGTACACTGATCTGAATCATGTCCTAACTTTTTATAATTGGCAGGATGTTTCTTAGTTGGAAATTTCATTAAGACTCGATGTAAGAAGTCTTCAATGGAGAAAGAAAAATAGATCGGAGAGATTATATTCACACTGAAGTTTCTAACAGAGAATGATAGAGTATTACATTATATAGACTGCTAACAACTAATCTAATCAATCTTATAATGAAAGTACACAAATGACCTTAGCTAACTCTATTACAATTACTATTATATCCTTGAACATCTTGACTAGCTAATTTAGCTAACTGATTCTGTACATTAACATCCCCCTCAAGTTGGAACGCTGAAACAAATTACAGCATCCCAACTTGTGCAGAAAACTGAGTAAAAGGTCATGACTTAAAGCCTTAGTGAAGAGATCTGTTGGCATAGAGGTAGGCAAATGAGCAGTTTTGATCAAGTCTTGAAGTAATTTCTCCCTGATCAAATGACAATCAATGTCAATATGCTTGGTGCGCTCATGAAATACAGAATTTGAGGCAATGTAAAGAGCAGACTGATTATCACAAAACAAAGTGACAAGAGTTAGCTTGGAAAGACCAAAGTAGAGAAACCAGCCAAGTTATTTCACAACAGGTATTGGCCATGGCTCGATATTCAGCCTCCGCTGAAGATCTTGAGACAGTGGTTTGACGCTTGCATTTCGAAGAGAGAAGACTACTACAATGAATTACACAATATCCAGTCAAAGATCTCTTAGTAAGTCTGCATGCTCCCCAATCAGCATCAGTATAAGCTCTCATTTGTAAAGAACTGGAGCTAGAAAGGAATAATCCTTGACCTGGTGAGCGTTTGAGATATCTAACAAGCTTAAGGGCAGCATCCATGTGGGCTTGTTTAGGCTGAACCAAGAATTGGCTGAGAATATGCACACTGTAACAAATGTCTGGCCTTGTGATCATTAGATAAATCAACCTGCCAACCAACCTCCTGTACTGAGAATGATTAGAAAACTCAGGACCATCAGCTACTAAGAGTGTGATTTTGTTCCATGGGAACTTTGGAACACTTGGCTGCTGTAAGACCAGTCCTTAAGAATGTCAAGAACATACTTCTTTTGATTAAGTACAATACCAACAGAAGATCCAGCAATTTCCAATCCTAGAAAATTTTTTAGGGTACCTAAATCTTTGATCTTAAACTGAGAATTGAGATATGATTTGACAGTAGTAATAAGATTAGGATTAGGACTTGCTATGCTGATATTATCCACATAAACCAATAAAGCCAGAAAATCTTGAGAATGATGTAGTAGAAATAAGGAGGAATCATTATATGATTGAGAGAGATCATATTGCAGAAGAGCACCAGAAAACTTGGTAAACCATTGTCTAGGAGCTTGTTTCAGTCCATACAAAGATTTTTGTAGTTTACAAACCAAAAGTCTGTTAAATGAGGATGAAATAGGTGTGAAACCAGGGAGAAAATCCATATAAACCTCATTAAGATCACTATGGAGGAAAGCATTTGTAACATTCATTTGGCCTAGATGCCAGTTATGAATAGCTGAAATAGCAAGTAAGACTCACTGTAGTCATTTTAGCTACAGGAGCAAAAATCTCAATAATCCAGTCCAACAGTTTGTGTAAAGCCTTTAGCTACAAGGCGTGCTTTGTATCTATCGACAAGACCTTCAGAAGTATATTTGACTCGATAGATCCATTTACAACCAACAACTTTCTTACCAGGAGGTAAGGGAGTCACAACCCATGTATTATTTGCTTCTAAAGCATTAATTTCAGCTATCATTGCATTGCACCAATTCTCATCTTGGCAAGCTTGTTTGTAAGACTGAGGTTCAGGATTTAAGGCAGTAGTAACAATATATTTTTGACAAAGAATGACATAATCATATTATAGAGAATTAGTTAAAGAATGAGGTACAGATGATGTAGAAACCAAGTTATTAGAGACTGGTAAACCTACATAATCTGTGAATTTAACTGGCACTGTTTTCACTCTAAAAGGTCTAGCAGTTGTGTTAGGCACAATTGGAAAATTTGAAACAGTAGTGGAAGGGAGAGAAGGTGTTGAGGACAAGACAAATGATTTTTGGGTAGGAAGAATAGGACAAGCTGGTAAAGAAGAATCAACATCAGTAGGATTGAAATGAGGATCAGAGTTAGCAATAGAAATAGAATCAAATGGAAAGATAGTTTCATGAAAAGTCACATCCCGACTGACATAGCATTTTCTTGTTGTTAGATCACAAACCATGCAACCTTTTTGACCTGTAGGATGGCCTAGAAAAATGCATTTTGTTGCTCTTGGTTGAAATTTATCTCTGCCATTGGATAATGTAGAGACAAAGCACAAACAACCAAATACTCTAAGATGAGAATAACTAGGAATAGAGCCAAACATGACTTCAAAAGATGTTTTCCCGTGTAAAACAGAACTAGGAAGTCTATTGACTAAGTATGTAGCTATGAGAATACAGTCGCCCTAAAAATGAATAGGAACATTGGACTGAAATGGCAAAGCTCTTGCCGTTTCTATAAGGTGTCTGTGTTTTCGTTCAACAATACCATTTTGTTGAGGAGTATCAACGCAGCTGGTTTGTTGAGTGATACCATGTTCTTTAAAGTATTTAGTCAAAGAAGTTTTGAGAAATTCAGAACCATTGTTCGATCGAATTTGTTTCACAGTGTAATGAAACTGAGTTTTAACATATGCAATGAATTTTTTTGATCAATTGTGGAACTTGATCTTTGAATTGAAAAAAAAATAAATCCAAGTACACCTAGAACAATCATCCACAATGGTGAGAAAGTAAGAACAAACACCATGAGTTTTAATTTTTTATGGACCCCATATGTCACAATGAATGAGATCAAATACACGAGAGGCGATTGTAGTACTTAAAGAAAACGATTTCTTTGTTTGTTTAGCAAGAGGACATACCTAGCATGCCACAACTCAAAAGACTGATGTCGAGTATTATTTACTGAAGTATGAAATGTGTTGGAAGAAAAATTTTCAGCAGAAGAGAAAATATTCAGTTTGTATATCCCTCCTTGAAGATTACCAATCTCTATCATCTTTCTTCATGGAAGGGTCCTGCATAAAACATTTGTGAGAGGAGAAAAGTAAAACTGAGTTAGTGTCTTTAGTAATTTACTAGCAGACAGAAGGTTGAAATGAAAGTGAGGAACATACAGGACATTATAGAGAACAATGTCAGAAAAAAGTTTAATTGTACTAGTGTGTGTGATAGAAGAAGTAACTCCATTAGGTAAAAGAATAGAGGAGGAAACTGTTATAGGATTATGAAGCAAGGTTAAAAAAGGAGTTATGTGATCAGTAGCACCAGTGTCTATGATCTAATCACTATTATTAAGATGAATTTCTGAGAAACAAGTAGTAGTTGCTAGAGTACTACCTGAAAGAGCAGTTGGTAATGTATTAGTCATAGCAGCAGCATGAGAAGTAGAGGCTTACTGAGTTGTATAACCATGAGACTTAGAGTTGTGTGATAAGAAATGACCAACATTAATAATATCCATGATCTGATTATATTGAGCTGGTGAAATTTGAGGAGAAAATCCAGTAGAAAAACTTCCAGATGATGATAGAATGTCAGAGTAAGATCCTTTGCACTAAACTGAGAACCAGTGTTAACAAATGAACATTGAAAAGGTTGAGTATAAGAGACTTGTGCTGCCTGAGGTGTATATTTCCCTTTGTAGTGACCAGATGAATTCTGTTTGTCAGTCAGCTTTGGACTGAAGTTTTTATCAGAACCAATAGAGGGATGAATTCTAGGACCTTTGAACCATGGAGGAAAACCATTCAATGCAAAGCACTTCTCTCTGATGTCCTGTATCCTTGCAGTAGTCACAGATCAATTTTGACTTTGGTTCAGGAGTACCAAATTTCTTAAGCCAATAAAGCAGTAGAACCAGTAAGACCATTCTTAGTGTGTAGTATTGCACATTGCTTCTGTTCTTCTTCTTGTAACAGCAGGGAATAAGCCTCATTTAAAGAAGGCAAGTTAGGCATTAGTAGAATTTGACTTTTCACAACAACAAATTGAGGATTCAAGCCCATAAGAAATTGAGACACTTTTGTTACAGTATCATTTTTAGCTTGTAGTACAGCATTATCATAGGTACAATCATAGGTGCATTTAGGAATCAATGTGAGATTCTCCAATTCATCAAATAATGCTTCGAACCTTGTATAGTACACATACAAAGTTTGATTTCTTTGAGTTAATGACACTAAATCCTTCCTGACTTGATAAACTCTAGGAATGTGACTTTGTGTGATCATCCCATATTTGTTTTGCAGTAGACAAATATACAATACTACTACTGATTTCTGAGGAAACAACATTCAACAACCAGGAAATCACCATGCTATTGCACCTGTCCCAGTATGGTAAAAAAGGTGAATTTGGATCTGGTTTACCATAAGTTCCATTAATCAATCCTATCTTAAACTTGGCAGTGAGAGCAATAGTCAGAGCACGACTCCATTGTGATGGACTCCACGACACGCTTACGTGAGGTGGTCCTCGCCCGGATCCTTTATAGCCAAAGTTGTTTGGGTAAATTGCTTGCAACACCTTAACCCCTCGTCTATATGTAGATGGTAATCTTGGTACAATTACTCGCGTTCGAAAATATGCGTGAATGGACACCAACGACACCTTGACCCCTCACTTATATTGAAGCGGTAATCTCGGTACAATTGACGATTGATGCGGTAAAAGACGCCACACACAACTATGAATTGTTATATGATAAGTCAAATTGAATCTCAAAGAATTAACTAAGAAATAAGCTTAAGAATTCTTCAATGAACTAAAAGTAGATAATAATCTCACAAGAATGATAAAACTGAATAATATTGAATTAATAATGTGCATTACATCCATAAGCCTTTAATAGTGGTCATTGAAACCCTATAAATCCTATAAGGAATCAATAAGTGTTTTTGGAATCAAAATATATTCTATTATTCTAGTTATAATAGAAATCTAATAATAAATTGGAAATATTGAGTTTAGGAAACAAATCCACGCTCAAAATCTGTTAAAACACGTCTGCCTCAAAAAATGTGCCAACAAAAATTGGGCCAATCCGCCGAGGCGGATTCGTTAGGCTTGGGAATCCGCTGGGGCGGATTCACTATTTTTCCAATCTTGAATTCTGTTTTCCCGGCTTTCAACAGATTGATCTGAAATGCAACCTTGGACCATGTAAATGAACTTGGGCATAACCTCAACCTCCCTGGACCAAGTTACCATGCGATCCAACCTCGTGTTGTCGCGTGATAAATTGTAAGCTCCTATCCATGCAATGTTCGCGGGCCCAATTGACTTGATCTCCAATGGAGGCTTCCTTGGATTGAATTCAGCCCAACTACTCGCAGCCATTCCTTGAACCCTTGGAACTTGAGTTGAGTCGTTGTTTGATGCAAGCCCGGTCAAGATTGTATCACATTGACTGTAATTTTTCTCAGTTAATTGTTGATTAACTAACAATAGACCAGGATGATCGGAAGGATGCGGGTAGTAAGAATGAAGTGCATCAATTTGACCTATTTCTGGTATCAAATTACTTGTATTTGTATTGTTGTTGATATTGCTCTGATTTTGAGCAACAAATGTAACAAAGGATCTTGTATGTACCATCATTAACTAAGAAAATGATGAAATTTGTCTAAAAATTCAACAAAAAAAATATTACATATCTAGGGTTTTCTGATCTGTTATTGAGCTACAGTTACTTGAGTTTCTAAAGATACTAAATCAAGAAGCTATTGAACCTGATCTAGAAGCTAGAATCAATCTCCAAATTGAAAACCTCATGATCGAGTTTCCATGTAAGAAGTCTTCAATGGAGAAAGAAAAATAGATCAGAGAGATTATATTCACACACTGAAGTTTCTAACAGAGAATGATAGAGTATTATATTATATAGTCTGCTAACAACTAATCTAACCAATCTTATAATGAAAGTACACAAATGACCTTAGCTAACTCTATTACAATTACTATTATATCCTTGAACATCTTGACTAGCTAATTTAGCTAACTGATCCTGTACATAAACACTCTACACCCAAATTATAAATAAAAAATTATTCAATATTGTTGGGACTTTTATTTGAGCCAGTATGACTCTCATTAATAGAAATTGAGTTTTTCCTTTCTTGGTTGAATTTGGGAAAAGGGCAAGTAAGATCTTTCTGTAAAGTATCCAAGATTTCATTACAGATCAATATGCAAAGCAAAATATCGACGTTCGTATTTTGTGTTCTTTTCCTTTCCTTTTCCTTGCCTCTATTTTGAAGGAGAGCCTTGGTTTGGGGATAATATTTCTATTGGCAATTAACCAATGATGATAATCAATTATCCAATTGTTTTTGCAATGGAGGACAAATTCTATTGAAGAATATTTTGATTGCCAACCAAATTAAGCCTTGCATTTTTCCGGTGGCAAACTCGGTGGAATTATTTTGGCCTCCAAATGTAGATTATTTCTTCTTGATTTTGAATAATGATTTTAATTTTGCTAATGCCATTAAGCAGCAGATACTATTAGAAGCATCATTTTTTATTATTAGAATAAAATCTATCTTTGTTCAATCACCATTTATTTTCGCAACCTGGTATTCGTTGTCCAGCTTTGCAAAAATTTGTTGGCACGGAGCAAAGCTAAGTTGTTAATTGTCGTTATGAAGTGAAATTTATTTGGCGTGGAACATATTGAACAAAGGTGATGTATCTACGAGGAAACTACCCCGAGTACTGCTATACCGTAACTACCGTGGTTAGCTGGTTGGATAACTTTCATGTGTGGTAACCTTAATTGCAAACCAGCCTTTCTATAGGCGCAATTTCTTAAAAAGCTTCGTGGAATCTATCTATCTATCTATTAAATATATAGGGATATGATCCACAGCATCTAGTTGCTATGGATGAAAAACTGGCATATAACATCTATACCGTCAATTAGAAAAATGGATGGCTGTGATTTAGATGAGGATCCTACCGTCCGCTAGTATTACTAGCGGACACTGTTAGTATAAAATTCTGACATTTATGCCCTCCCTATCAGGTCACTTACATGGTCCGCTAGTCTTACTATCGGATGCTAGGTAAGCAACAGACAATACAATCTGCACAGCAACATGACAGGGAAAGATACAATCATACAATACAAACTGCACAGCAACAACCATTGTGTATCTTTTCTATATGGTAGTTATTGTTATGGGGTATGATCTTTTCTTCTGTAATCAGCAGCAGCAGCCGCAGATTTGTTATGGGGTATGATTTTTTCGCTAGTGCTGCTAATAACCTTTTTCCCCCATCCATTTCAAATTTGCAACATCTTGGTCGTTTTTTGAAGTAGTAGTAGTAGTGGAGTGGTGTTTCTTCTTCCTCATGGTTTCTGTGTAAAGGACTAATTCATCTTCATCATCGATAGAATGGTAAATCTGGTCGAGGAGAGTGGATGAGAAAGATGGGTTCTCTCGAGTTTGGTGTAATCTGTCTCGAACCCATGCTGACTTACTAGGATTATTCCAGTTGTCCATAATTAATAGACTAGCTAGCTACTAGTATTATATATATATATATATGTATGTATGTATATACGAGTACAAAATGAAGAAAAAGAAAATAGAGAATCAATATTAATTCGAGCGAGCTAGCTAGCTACTGCACTTTGTTATTGGGTGTGAGAGAGTGAAAAGCTGCAAAAATAAAGAGAGAGAGAGAAAGAGCAGATCAGCAGAGCAGGTGTTAAAGTGAAGTATACCTGTTGGGTTTGTACGAAATCGTGACGCAATCAAATTACAAAAATTAGCGGAAGCATGGTATATCAGAGTTTAAAAAATTTATACAAAATTATTACCCGGATCACCCTTTATGTAAATTATTAATTTAAAATGATAAATAAGAAGTTATGGAATCATACCCTTTTAGAATGAAGCTTCTACAGGTACGAGTTCAACTCCTTGTTCTTCGTGATCTCCTTAAATTTCTAGGTTAGATTCCTTCCTTTGATCAATGTTAGCCACCCAAGTGTTTGGCCTCTAGAGGTGATCCACCAAGGAAGATGAATTATCAAGGAGGGTGGTTGACTTAGTTTTCTATCCTATATAGAAAAAGAGTACTATCCAACAATTAGAATTGCATCATCTAATATCTATTATAAGACTCCTCTTATATAGATATTGATCAACCCTTCTAATCCTATTAGACATGAGATTTTATTTAATTAATTAAACTCCTTTAATTAATTTAGGCTTCCCATCACATTGGGAATAATTAATTAAATTTATTTAATTAATTTGTCTCCTAATCTTATTAGGAATAAATGAGAGTACTAATATTAAATTAATTATTAAACTTCTTTAGAAATTAAAATAATAATAATTGTAATAATATTAATAAGACATCTCTTATTAATTTATATTTAATATTTTTAAAATATTAAATAATAGACATTAAGCTATTTAATTTATTATATCACCATAGATTAAATTAATTACACTTAATGCATTATTACGATTATGCCATTATCTTCTTAAATAATTATTCTTCTTTTTATGGTGTGACCTTTTAGGTTCTCCATATTAAATCGGTTGTGAATAAATCAATTAGAACAATTCTAATCTTATTTAAATAAATAAATTAAACTAATAATCTATATAAATAAATAATATTTATTCTACAATAGGGATAAGCCTCCCTAGCGATCAATGACTTTTTAGATAATATAGATTTCAACATTAATCATAAAAGAACCTATGAGTAAATAGTTACCGTACAATTCAATCCTAACACCATATAATGTCCCAATTAAATATAAGACATGGATTTACTGTCAAGTCTTATTTTATTCAATTATATGTATTTCGATTAGAAAATGCACAACTCCAAATAATGCAAATTAGAAACTCCTTTCTAATTTCATTCCACCTTGGCCAAGGATTCCTGGGTTGTCATTTAACGAATCACATAGGACATATCTCCTCTTTTACTAGAGGTGGTAGATTCTTTATTGATCATTCATTATCTCTATATGTAACTCATTATACCCAAGCATACCCTTTTATATACCCTAAAGGGCTTTAAGGAATAAGTCAAAGTATAATTCATTACATACAAGATACTATGATGATCTCAAGTTCAAGGATCACTTGTACTACTATCACATTAGGAAATTCCTATTGACAGGCGAGTAAAACTCCATTAGGTATTTCATAGCGAGTCACGTTCAGTAAACTTATTCTCCAATAAGCACATACATACTTGCTTTAGTGTCTTCACACAAATGATCATGAGATCAATCTGTCTCATCCAATGAGCAAGCAATATATGTACTAATCTATCCGGATTTATTAATCCCCTTTTTAGTAATCCCATGATTAGGAACTATTTTAGTTTTTAAGTTTTCTAAGAATTTAGATCTCATTAGCATGATCAACAACATGATTTTAAAAGCATTGCTTAAAACTATGAGTTATTTACATATTATAAAAACAGCACCATGTAGATAATTCTTTGCCTTTAATAAGTTAATACTTTAATTAATAAATAAATAAGATCGTCTCCAAAGTAGATTCTTTATCATCATACATGATTGACTTGTATGCATACTACTTTCAATCTCCCACTTGCACTAAAGTCAATCGCTATGGTATCTCATACCCATCTTCTCTAAGTGACGATCAAATTGCTGTTGTGTTAAAACTTTAGTAAATGGATCTGCAATGTTGTCTTGAGAGTCTACACTCTTCTCTTTCAATGATTTCTTTAATCAAAGTGTCGCAACACATGTTTAGATTCAAGATGAGACTTAGGAACTATTCCTAGTTCTGTAATGAACTTTTCATCCGAAACATCAACTTGCAGTTTCACTTACAGTTATATACTTTGTCTTTGTCGCTAATCCAACAACTTTTTGCTGTTTGGAACCTTTTAAATTTACTGCACCACCTTTTAAGGTAACGACTTACCCTAAAGTGGAATTTGCTGTCGTCTTGGTTAGTCTGAAAACTTGAGTCTGTTTAGTCCTCTAGTTTAATTCAGACCCATCATGTGTCATGATGACATCCTTAGTGTCAGTTAAGTACTTTGAGATGTTTATCACTGTCTCACAGTGGTCTTCTCCAGAATATGACTGATCAGCATCAAGTCTCGTATATTTCATTGCATACATGATAGTAAATTATGCGATCTCTCTTTTATTGAGGACAATTTTAGAGAGATACACTCCATAGCTCATCATCACGAGGCACCTTTTGGAGTTTGCCATGCTAAACGCCTTTAGCATCTAATGAATATACGTTCCCTTGGGTTAAGCCGAACATCCTTTTAAATCTTTCAATAAAGATTTATATCCCCAATGTGGGATGTTCTACCCAAATCATTCATGGAGGAATGTTTAGACAACTTTGTTTTGATCGATTTTAGCATAGGAATTTCATTCCCTATCAGTAATATATCATCAAGGAATGAAATAGCGCTCCCACTAACCTTTTTGTACACACATGGTTTACCCTCGTTTTTGATAAAATCAAACTCTTTGATTGTCTCATCAAAACGAATGTTTCATCTACGAGAATCTTGCTTCAATCCAAGAATGGATTGTTGTAGCTCATATACATGATTTACTTCAACCATTGAAACAAAAAACCATTTGGTTGTATCATACATACATTCTCCTCTAATAATGTATATTTGAGGAAGGGCGTCTTCACGTCCATTTTGCCAGATTAAGTAATAATAAGCTGCAATCGCAAGTAAAATTCAAATGGACTTGAGCATAGCTTCAAGATCTATTTTAAATTTTATGGTCATCTACCATTTCTCTGAGTCTTTATTACTCATAGTTTGTTCGTAATTTAATGGATCATCATCATCCATGATGTGTACCTTATCGTCATCCTCTATGACGAATCCATACCTTTCAGGTATCTTCGGTACTTTTTTAGATTTACGAATAGGGTGTTGTACAGTAGGTGTCTCTACTTGGACATGTTCATCCACTTAATCTGTAATGGTTTGTGGTTCTTGAATTTCTTCAAGATCAATTTTTCTCCCACTAGCCCCTTCAAGGATAAACTCATTTTTCAAGAAGGTAGCGTGTTTCGCAACAAACACCTTTTGCTCAGTAGGATTGTAGAAATAGTATCTCAAACTCTCTTTAGGATATCCCACAAACGTGCACTTTTCAGATCTTGTCTCAAGCTTATTTTTTTGAAACTTTTTCACATAAGATGGACATCCCAAATCTTAACATGCTTAAGACAACCTCATCCTTGCTCCATTTCTCACTCGTAAGACAACCTCATCCTTATTCAGCTTTCTACTTCTGACCAGTCCCTTCACAGTATTGCATATGTGAGAACCACAGCCGGTATCCAATACCCAAGTAGAATTTTGACTTTCTGAAAAAATTAATTTCAATCATGAACAAACCTTGATTGGAAGTCAAAGCTTCTCCAAGCTTCTTCTCTGTCAGAAACTTCTTGCAGTTCCTCTTCCAATGACCCAGCTCGTTGTAATGAAAGCACATTCCTTTGCTAGCTGGATCAAAGTTTCTTTTGTTCCTTTATGTTCACCTTGTCCTTGATCATCCGAGATCGGAAGAGCTCCTTAGATATCTCATATCTAGCAGTCCTACTTTGTTCACCATACAACTCCTTAAGGTGAAGCAACATAGTAGGACCATCCATGTTTTTATGCTGACGCTGAAGCTCGTTATTCATGGATGCGAGCATGATGCATTGAGCCACAAATGCATCATCTTGCCACTTTACAATGGTGGCAATCTCTTCCTCAGAGGCTGTTTCTGGAACAGTTCTAGGGACAGGTGGATTTAGGACATAAGAAATTTTTTTAGCAGTGAGAACTATTCTCATATTTCTTAGCCAGTCCGTATAATTCGGCCCGGTAAGCTTATTAGTATCAAGTATGTTTTGCAGTGAAATTAGTGATTTTGACGTTTTTAAAATTCTGCATGTGAAAAACAATATTTTTAGCAAACATTCATTTTATTAATTTTGCATACCAAAATAAATTTAGGTCTTTATTTTAAATTGGTAGCTCCCACTATTTTTATCAAACTATATTACCCTCACTTATATAGTTCGGCAACATCTAATTAAATATTTGCTAGTGAGATTAAGGATCCCATTTTAAATGTATATAGCTTTGTGGATAGCACAACAAACGATATATAAATAAATAGGTAGACAACTCTTGTCAATTACATCAACATGTAACTCCATTTATTTTGCCTCTTAAATCATAATGGTCAAGTGTGTGCACATTCGAACTAAAATGATTTAAGTTAAGTCCAGCCTAGCACTTTCATAAATTCAAAAAAAAAATGTTCGTCCTTGTGGATAGCACAACAAGACTATATTATTCAATTTTCTTGATAAGCATCAAATGTGATTAATTAATATCTTAAATACGCAATACTCGCCTTGTGGATAGCACAACAAGCTCATATTAAATATTTAGTACTCTATTAATTTATCATTCTAGAAGGCGACGTTCGATATTTCAAATATCATTGAACACTTCGGACTTAATATTATTTCTTTGAGGGGTTTGTTATTATTTGTCTCATCTTGTTTAGCGCGCATGCACACACACACACACACACACACACACATATATATATAAAATACGAGTAATTTTATTAAACATGCGAAGCATGTTTGCATAAAATATAATATATATAATACTTAGCATGCACATATAGAATACTATATTCTACTTGGATTGATTATGGACTTTTATTCTAGTTTGGTTCGCTAGAGCCACCAAGTGAACCAAAAGGTTAAACCTAGGAGTACAAGAATTTAAATTTAAACATAACTATTATATTTAAACCCGAACTCCATATAAACGGGTCTTCACGCGCTCCTTGCTCCTTGGTCTCCAATTTCTTCAAGATAATTCTAACTATCTCTATTACATTAACTATTTAAAATTAAATAGAAACCTTAATCAGCAGTCAAGGGGAAGCTAAGAGCAGAACGGAGATTTCCACATGGATTAAAATCGTGGAGCTCTGTAGAATCCGACACATGTTCCACGATGCAGAACATATGGAGGGAAGTTAAATTCATTTCGAACTGCTTTCTGACAGTTTACCTCTGAATTTCAAAAGACTATCTCTCTCTTACTTTCTCTCTTTATCTCTCTCTCTCTCTCTCTCAAACGAAACCCTAAGTTTCAGAAAGCTAAGCCAAGTTCTTTCATTTCAGAAGAATCAATCCACATAAATAGCTGCTTCCAGAATTATTTTGGGCTATCAGCTATGCTTTGATAAATTTGAAGATGCTGGTCCAGAAATCCACAAAGTTCTTTCTCTGCTAAAGAAAGCTGGACTTGAAGATGCCCTAAGCTCTGACACTCTGATCTTTACAAAATTGGTGAAAGAATTCTACACCAATGGAGTTGTTGAAGGAGACTCCATCCTCACCAAAGTCAAGGGCGAGCAGATACGCTTCAATGCTAAAAACATAAACCTAGCCCCTGGGTCTAAATAATGAAGGTCTTCTATCACTAAACCGAATCGATTTTCATGAAGGCCTAAAGAAGATGAAGCACATCAAAACTGAAGGAAAGAGTGGCTACAGAAAGAAAGAATTTCCCCAAGAATATGAATTTCTTGCTGACATTGTTGGAAAATGCATATGCTGCAAAGGCTCGGGCCACGATACTATTAATGAGAAGCAACTGAAGCTCATGACAGCTATCAGATACAAAGTTCAACTCAACTATGGAGCTCTACTGATGGAGTGGTTTGGAAAATGGATGGAAAGTCCCAAGAAGACCAAGAGCATGGCAAAGATGCCCTATGGAAGGTTTATCAGCATGATTCTTGAAGCTACATTGGGTAACACGATTGAGGACAAGGAAGGTGTCTCCATTGCTCCCAACAGAAAGATGACCCAGCAACTGTTTCAGAACTGGAAGAAAAACCCGGCAAAAAATATAAAGATGAAATCTGCAACTTCATCTGCTGTGAGGGAAGCCTGGGAGATAGAAGAAGAAGAAGTAAATCAAGAAAATGCTGAAGCTTTGGTCAGAAAGAGCAAAGGAAAGAAGAAGATGAATGAAGATATGCCAGTGGCCGAGGAACACCAAGGCTCAACCACTGATGCACTTCAAGCTTGTCCTGGTGCTAAAATGGAGTTTAGAGGCTCAATGTCTGACAGAGTTACTACTTCTGAGACAACTCAAGCACCAGAGGAGGCTCTGAAAGAGAAGGAGATAAAGAAGAAGAGGGAAGTAAGTAAAGGCATGACTGAAGGTAGCTCTGAGCCTTAGAAGAAGAAGAAACGCAGTCACAGAACAAGGAAGCCTACACTGACTACGATTGTGGAGTCTTCACCAGGCTGACCACTGAAGGAGATGATGCAACAACCTCTCAGCCTGAACAAACAATCAGGGCTGAAGCAGAAGAAGGTTCTGAAAATGTAATCAAGCCCAAGAAGAAGAAGACTTTGGTTAAGAAATATATTCTTACCAATGAGGAAATTCTATGGGAAGAGGACAAAAGAAGGGCGATTGAGAAGACTGAACAGATCACTGAATCTCAAGCATCTGTCCTAAACCAAGAAGAGGATCAGACCACAATCAATCAGAAAGAAACCAATGCTGAAAAAGAAATACCTAAGAATGTTGGTCCTCATGAAGAAGGTCTGGTAGAAAAAGAAATGGCTCAGTTTGAGGAAATAGCGCAGGAAGCATTTGAGCTGAGTCAAAATGAAGCATTGAATAAAACTATGGAGATTCACAATAAAGAGAGTGCTACAGCTGAGGGGGAGCTGTTAAGAGCAAAAGAGCCAGAGAATGCAGAAGTTGAGGGGGAACTACCAGTTATCAGAGAAAACGTAGTCTCCTCAGTCCATGAAGAAACTATAATATCTGCTAATGTTGTGATGATGGACGTTGAAGATGATGTGTTGGAAAATAGAGTGGAAAATCAATTTCCAATCACAGAGTTCCAAAACTCTGTGTCTGATGAATTAAACAATCAACTCATTCTCATAGAGCAACTCGATCCAATGATGATTGAGCACATCACACGAGTTGTCAAAGAAATGCTTGCAAACTCAATCAGTGAAACACCAACCCTAGATGACACACTACGATTTGGGCATGCTGATCAATCCGAAGAAGAAATCGTAGAGTGTCAAAAGCAGCTCAAAGAAACACAAATGCAAACATCTGAGCCAAACACTACGCCAATCCAGCAAACACCAACCCCTCTAACCCAAGAAGACATTCCATCATCCTCCAACAATGAATATTTTGATATGACTCTTGCTCTCGCAAGTCTGTCAAGGAGAGATGAACACACTACAACTGCTACCCCTCCTCCAGAAACACAACAAATTCTAGATCAATTGGCCCTCATGCCTACAAAGGAGGAGTTGTCTGCAACATTGAATCAAATAGGTTCAGAGTCTAAAAAGATTCTTGAAGATCACTTACTTGCTCTCCACTTAAGATTCGATCACATCCTTGAATCTGTCAAAACTCTACCAGGACATTTGGGGACTGAACTGACTAAAGCATTGAGAGAAATTTTCAAAGAAATGGCTGCAAGCCTCAAGGCAAGGGATGCTATTCATTTTGCTGAGACAAAGAAGTATAAAGAGGCTATGATACTAATGCAAAAGAATTTACAATCTCAAAATGAGCTGATGGCAGAACAGATTTCAGCACTACGTATCTCTTTGAACCAATTCCAAGAATGCAGTGCTGCTCAAATCAGCCAGAACAACGATGCCTTGAAACTGCTTCAGCAACAGAGAAGAAACACTGAAGCTATAGTTACTGAACAGAGCAATGACATTTCTCATCAACGAACTCAAATGCATGAACTGGTGGACGGAGTCAGACGCCTATCTGAAGATATTCGAACCCTAGATGATGACGTAAAGGGGGAGAATAATGAGCAAGGAGATAGACAAGGGGGCAGAGGCAGAAGTAGAAGCAGCAGAGGTGGACAGAGGCAGACGTAGATTTAACCACCACCTCCGCAGCAAGGAAGGCAGAGGCAAACTCATAGTGGTCAATCGTTGGGTGGCAACCCCAGGAGTCCAAATGTTCAAACTCCACGATCTGATCAATATCTGCAGCAGCCTCCACTGGGAATACCTCTTCAAAGACATCAAGGTCAAGCTTCTGGCTCACAAGGCATGACTTCTGCACAGTCTAGATATGAGCTAGAAGACATTGAATGGAGAGATGAGCAAACCAGAAGAATGAGAGCTGCAGAGTCTTCGAGGAATAAGAGGCAAAGAAAATAGAGATAAGTCTAAGCTTAACTGTATATTGATGTTTCTATGCTTGATTGTAATATCTCTTCAAACATCAATAAATTCATGCTTATTCTCTAGAAATTTCAGCTGCTCACTGAAACGCTATGTCATATTTACTTTCTAGCATTATGCATTTAGAAAATGATGCTATGATCTAAATCTCCTTGATTATGTCAACATCAAATAGGGGGAGATTGTTGGAAATTGCATATTCAGATTTGATATTGAAAGTAAATATAAATGCTTAAGTGTACAGTCCTTAAGAGAATCATTGTATAAGGACTTAGATGATAGATCAAAACTGTTAGGTTGATCTGAGCTTTAATGTTTATCATTTATGTAAATAAATGTATAGAAGAAAAGATCAAACTTGTTAGGTTAATCTATTTGAGATGTAAAAGTTAAAGCCTTGACAGAATCGTAGTTTGTCAAAGGTAGCATGTAGATGATTCGAAGTTTGCAGAAGAAAAGGCAGAATCGTGGAGCTTGAACGAAGATATCAAGAATCGTAGTCTGCCAAGAGATTTGAGTCTGCAAAAGAAAAGGCAGAATCATAAAGCTTAAAATGAAGATGTCCATAATAGTAGTCTACCAAAGAATCAAGTCTGCAGAGACCAAGGCAAGATCCGTTGAGCTCAAGTGAAAGCATCAAATAATCGTAGTCTGCCTTGGAAGCCACACTGAGAATCATAAAGTTGAAAAGCATCTGACAAGCCAAGTTTAGAATCGCAGAGTGCTATCAGAAGTGTGGAGTCTGCAAGACAAGCAAGCAAGGAATCGTAGTCTACCAAGGGCTTAAGAGAAATTGTAGTGTTCTCTACGATCAAGTCTGAATCAAGCTGTGCAAAGCCAACACACAACGATTATGTCACAATGACTATAATCGTAGTGTTCTTCCAGTCAGCATCAAAGATCTTAGTTTTGATGAAGGGAGGAAGAGCAACAAATGATGAAAGGCTTATGGCCGTTGACAAAGTGATAGTCCCAATACTTCCATAATCATCCTTAGTTCAAATCGAAGAAGCATATTGAAGAAGGTAAGGAAAGGACTAAAGCTGCTTGTAGAAAGCACCTTTTCAGGTGTTAGGTGAAAGATACAATTTACTGTGTCAGTGGGCCAGTCTGTAGTGCCGCAGGAAAGCAATATGTCAACATCAATTGCACAAAAATGTCTGAAGCATTAAATGCAGCAACGGGAGCATTCAAACGGATACTTTTGAAAGACTCTTTTATAAGGACATCAGACAAAGATTCAGACTAAGCAAGCAAGACATAAAAAGAAAGATTATCAAGAGAAAAGCTCAAGAACACTCAACGATCAACACTACGATCCTGAAAGAGGAAAGCTTGCTTCGCTACTCAGTCTTTAAGAGACAGATGCTGAACTGCAACTGAGTAGCATACCTCAAACAACTACTGCAAATCCAAGTGAGGTGCCAAGTCAGAGGACTTGAAGAGTTCAAAAGTTAACTAAGAGCAGATCCAAGTCAGAGGACTTGAAGAGTTCAAAAGTGAACTAAGTGAAGTTCCAGGGCTGCTGGCCTTGAAGGGATCTAAGTGATCTAGTTGTAAGAAGACATCCTTAACGGATTTCCTACTCGTGGAGTAGAAGAGTGGATTAGGAGCCTTGTGTGCTCTGAACCACTTAAAACCTTGTGTCTCATTGTCTCTCATTAACTGCTATAACTGCCATATCTGTTATAATTGTCATAACTGCTTATCATACCATAACTGCAATATTGTGAAGGGGAACAAAACATATATTCCGCTGCAGTCAGTATCATCAAAACTGATTAAGTATTTTAAATAAGGAAAATTTAAAATATCTATTCAATCCCCATTCTAGATAACTAACGTACTTTTGGGAACTAACAAATTCTATTAAACACTTTGTAAAAGGAGAAAAGGTTAAAGTTAGTTTATTTTATGTACCTGTGAGAAAGACGAGTAATTCTTCGACCAAGACCAGAGTCTTAGAAGGGTCAGCTGGGAGTTGGGCCTTTAGTGAACTTGTGAGGTGGGAAGAGGCTGTTGTTTCAAGACCAGATCATAGAATAGAACTAACTGAACTCAAAAGAAAATACAACTAAGCTTGAGGAGGGAGCTGAGAGCTTACTGTCCAAGATAGGTAATTGTGAATAGTTGGAGTTTGTTTATAAAACTTTGTAAAGGCTTCTCCGCCTGTTGAAGGAGTATTTATTACTGATAGTAATAGGATCTCAAGTCCTGGAGAGGAGCTTGAGACTGGACGTAGCAGCATACCCTGGATGTATGTTGTGAACCAGACAAATCTATGTGCATTGTGTGATTGAATTTTTACTGTCTTGCATATTAATTTCTAACACTGCAAATTAATTATCTAAAAATTTAAAAAGGCCTAAGATAATTTTGTAATCTGTAATAATCTATTCAACCCCCCTTCTAGATTATTATTGGACTTTCATGCTCAATTATCATTATAAATGAAGAAGAAGAAGAAGAAGAAGAAGAATTAGATTAATACCCTTGTAGAATCGTGCTTCCTCATGTAGAGTTTAACTTCAAGTCCTTTGTGTTCTCCTTAAATTCACCGGTTAGATTCCTTCAATTGATCAATGTTAGCCACTTAAGCGTTTGGCCTATAGAGGTGATCCAACAAGGAATGATATGTATTCAAAAAGATGAGTGGTTGATCCTTTGCGTTAGTTCATTATGTAATAGATAGGATCAAATCGATCGTAGAATTACTCTGTATTGTTCTTAATGTAAATGTTGTAAGAAGAGTAATCTATGTGATTGTAGAGCATCAGTTAGATGTTCACAGAGCTGCAAAGTTATCGCAGATTTGAAGTAAGGATCGCATATGTTAGGTTTGTATATAGCGCGATCATGCAATCAAATTACATTAAAATAGCGAAAACGCGATAAAACGGACTTTAAAAATTTTATACAATCCATCACTATGATCATATATTGTGCTCAAGTATCAATCTAAATGAAGAAGAAGAAGAATTAGATTAATACCCTTGTAGAACCATGCTTCCTCATGTACGAGTTCAACTTCAAGTTATTTATGTTCTCCTTGAATTCACCGGTTAGATTCCTTACTTTGATCAACGTTAGCCACTTAAGCGTTTGGCCTATAGAGGTGATCCACCAAGGAAGGATATGTATTCATGAAGATGAGTGGTTGATCCTTTGCGTTAATTCATTATGTAATAGATAGGATCAAATTGATCGTAGAATTACTCTATATTGTTCTTAATGTAAATGTTGTAAGCAAAGTAATCTATGTGATCGTAGAGCATCAGTTAGATGTTCACAAAGCTACAAAGTTATCGCAGATTTGAAGTAAGGATCGCATATGTTAGGTTTGTATATAGCGCGATCATGCAATCAAATTACATTAAAATAGCAGAAATGCGATAAAACAGATTTTAAATTTTTTATACAAACCATCACCATGATCATATATTGTGATCAATTATCAATCTAAATGAAGAAGAAGAAGAATTAGATTAATACCCTTGTAGAACCGTGCTTCCTCATGTACGAGTTCAACTTCAAGTCCTTTGTGTTCTCCTTTAATTCACCGGTTAGATTCATTCCTTTGATCAATGTTAGCCACTTAAGCGTTTGGCCTATTGAGGTGATCCACCAAGGAAGGATATGTATTCAAGAAGATGAATGTTTGACAAAATTCTAGATTCTTTCTCTATAAAATTATACGTACTCTCCCAACTCTTGGAATTAAGTGTGTAATCCTAACCCATAATAAAACTCCTCTTATTTATAGATGTAGGTAACCCTCCTAAATAATTTAGGAATATGGTTTTATTTTAATTAATTAAACTATTTTAATTAATTGTATTCCTAATAATCATATTAGGAATTATGAGAGTACTTTATTAATTAATTACCAAACCCTTTTAGGAATTAAATAATAGTAATAGTAATAATAATAATAAGACTCCTCTTATTAATTTATATTTAATATTTATAAAATATTAAATAAAAAATATTAAATTATTTAATTTATTCTATTACCATAATTTAAAATAAATATACTTAACTTGTTATTACGATTATACTATTTACTTCTTAAATAAATATTTTTCTTTTATGGTGTAAATTTTTAGGTTCTCCATATTAAATCGGTTGTGAATAAATCAATTAGAACAATTCTAATCTTATTTAAATAAATAAATTAAACTATTTAATTAATTTAAATAAATAATATTTATTCTACAATAAAAGTAAGCCCCCTTAGCGATCAACGACTTTCAAGATAATATAGATTTTAATATTAATCATAAAAGAACATTTGAGTGAATAGTTACCGTACAATTCAATCATTCTACCATACAATGTCCCAATTAAATATAAAACATGTAGTTACTGTCAAGTCTTATTTTATTTAATTATATGTATTTCGACTCTCTTATGCACAACTCTAAATAATGCAAATTAGAAACTCCTTTCTAATTTCATTCTATCTTAGCTAAGGATTCCCGAGTTGTCATTTATCGAATCACATATGATATTTTCTCCTTTTACTAGAAGCGATAGATTCTTTATTGATCATTCATTAACTCCATGTATAAATTATTATACCCAAGAATAGCCTTTGATATACCCTAAGGGTCTTAAGGGACATGTCAAAGTATAACTCATCATACACAAGATACTATGATGATCTTAAGTCTAAGGATCACTTGTACAAGTATCACTAGAGGAATTCTTATTGACAGATAAGTAAAACTCCATTAGGTATTCCTTAGCGAGCCATGTTCAGTGAACTTATTCTCCAATCAGCATCTACATACTTGCTTTAGTGTTTCCACACAAATGATTATGAGATAAATCATCCTCTTCCTAAGAGCAAACAACATATGTATCAATCTATTTGGATTCACTAATCCCCTTTTTAGTAATCCAACGATTGAGAACTATTATAATTTTAAGCTATTGTTGGCTTGTTTAGGTGTTAATCAAAACAATCACATACACGCAAGTGCACGCGGTCCACAACTAATATAATGTAAGTAGAGTATCGATCCCACAGAGAATAATGATCGTCTCTAATCTAACATGCAATAGTTTTATAACTATTTCGGTCTACTTAAACAGATGATCAAATTGTGATTTGTCTAACAGTATTGATTATCTAAAGAAAACTAACTAACACGCAAATAAATCAGATAAGGGAGATATGAGATTCTAACTTCACTTAATGCTTTACTCAAATTGATACACCTCCTGTTAAGCTCAATTGATTACTTTGGATTGTTAGTCGGGAACACGAAAGCAAAAAATAGCCATTTCTCAATAAACTATGTCCATATCACATGCAATCCACAACTGATAGAATGAATGTGAACACCCAAATTACATAAACCACTATATTTCTATGTGACTTAACATAAATCCGGGTTTAAGCACAAGTTCTCAAATGACTACAAGTGGTGCTTCGATATATGTCTATCCGAAGCACTAATTATGGAATATAACAACATATAGAATCATAAACACATGCTAATATGGTCAAATCTGAACTCATAATTCATTTCTCAATTTCATATGAGTTATTCCGGTAATTGGTGATCAAGCAATTAAGCAACCAAGGCAAACCATATTAGACAATCCATATATAATCAATTCAAACTCAACAAAGAAGCATACAAATCTGAATTAAACACTAAGATCCATTAAAATCCCATAATAGAGATTAGTTCATAATTGAATCAATATCCATCATCAAAACTTGTTCATACATTGAGAATCAAATATGAAAGTAAAGAGAAGCTAAGGAATAAGAGAAGCAAATATGAAATCTCCACTTCAAATTTGAACCTTCAATGTAGAGCTAAATCCTTCAATCAACCAAATCTAGCCCTAATCTATGCAAATATATCAAAATCTAAGAGAAATTAAGAGAGAAGCCAAAAGTATAGAAGAGGAGGCTACAAGCTCTCTCTCTCTCTAAAACCCTAAAAGTAGTAAAAATATCGTTCAATGATATATTCTCAACCTCCAAATACACCT
Organism: Panax stipuleanatus; assembly: GCA_020205555.1. Taxonomy (NCBI): domain Eukaryota; kingdom Viridiplantae; phylum Streptophyta; class Magnoliopsida; order Apiales; family Araliaceae; genus Panax; species Panax stipuleanatus. The sequence continues at coordinate 47,402,993 of CM035115.1, forward strand.
TTATAGAGAAAAATAATCAAATCAGGACTTAAAGTGAAAATTCATTGCTGGTCAAACAAGCCAGGTGCGGCCGCGCTACCCCTCAGCACAAATGGGGTTCGGGCGCGCTGCCTGCTGGCTTGGTCCTCTCCTAGCGCGAGCGCGCTGCTTTCACTCTATTCCAGGGCGGGGCCGCGCTCTGCAAAAATTCTGCAGTTTGCTGCTGCTGCACTGCTGGTTTCCTGCTGCTGCTGATGGTAATCGTTTGCTGCTTTCTCCTAACCTCCTCATGCCAATTTCTCTTGCTCTTCACCACATGCCATGTGCACCTACTTGAGCCGATTTCATGCCCATTCCACCCACGATGCCACCGAGATAGTTTCCATTATGCAATCTACAAAACAAAGATAAAACACATGAAAAGTAACTAAAACACATGAGAATAAGCTATAGTTATGGTAAGTTGATAGCCAATAAGTAGGTATAAAACCTACTTATCAAATACCTCCAAACTTAAACTATTGCTTGCCCTCAAGCAACTAACACAAATGCAAACTACATGAAATGCAACCTATGCTACCATGATGATGAACTCCAAATTTCATCAAGTATGAATTCTAATATAAGAGGTGCCTCAGAGAAATCACAAGAAAGATGAACAAAGTATCCACCCAAGCCAATGCCATAGAAACATACAATCTAAAAATCAAAACTTATTGACAATGATGTAGTGTGTGCGTGCTAAAATCGACTAAACTTGATATAGGAAAAAATTTCACATACTATGCTTCTAAGAGGGAAAAGTAAGGCTTTAAATCAAGAAAACTGCGAACATATAAAGCATCAACCAAGCCTACACATCAATCCAAACTAAGGGTCAACAAAGAGTTTATAATGCTTTTATTCACACATGAGGGCGATATTTACACATTCCCGTGGTTACACCCGACTGTGCAATGCCTAGCCCTCTTAGGCTTTTCAATGATACCCGTGTAGCGAGCTTTCGACTAACGACTCCCAAACCATAAGGCTTTAGGGCGCTGGTTGTAGAGACAACCCCTAGGGCGTACTTACTCGAATATCAAAGGCCACAGGACTCGACTAGCCAAGGTGTTTATTCACATTCTATTTTTCTTTTCATTTTCTCATTTTTCTATTATTTTCTCATTTTTTTATATAGCATGCATACCCAATGTTTTCCCCCAAACATGAATTTTTGTGTCATTATGATCATTGCTCACTGTCTACAAAACTCTATCATTAAAACAAAAATTTTACCCTCAAAAGACAAGTATGTAATAATCTAAACCAACAAGCAAATATAACAACACCGTGCTATTCGGCAACATCAAAATCAGTAGGCAAAGATTACATCATGTAATGGAACTATGACTAAGCTTAAGTTATCAACAATGTTCACATTCAATATAATTCCAATATCATCATCGGCCAAATGGAACTCAAACTAACTGAAATATGGACTCATATGCAATGTGAAATGCAAACTAAATGAATAAACAAAAGATAACTAACTACAGCTGTTGGGTTTGTACGAAATTGTAACGCAATCAAATTGCAAAAATTAGCGGAAGCATGGTATATCAAAGTTAAAAAAATTTCTACAAAACCATTACCCGGATCATCCTTTATGCAAATTATTAATTTAAAACGATAAATAAGAAGTTATGGAATCATACCCTTGTAGAACGAAGATTCCACAGGTACGAGTTCAACTTCTTGTTCTTCGTGATCTCCTTGAATTTCCGGGTTAGATTCCTTCCTTTGATCAACGTTAGTCACCCAAGTGTTTGGCCTCTAGAGGTGATCCACCAAGGAAGAGAAATTATCAAGAAGGAGGGTGTTTGGCTAAACCTTAGTTTTCTATCCTCTATAGAAAAGGAGTACTCTCCAACAATTGGAATTGTATCAAGTAATATCTATTATAAGACTCCTCTTATATAGACATTAGTCAACCCTTCTAATCCTATTAGACATGGAATTTCTTTTAATTAATTAAACTACTTTAATTAATTTAGGTTTCCCACCACATTGGGAATAATTAATTAAATTTATTTAATTAATTTGTCTCCTAATCTTATTAGGAATAAATGAGAGTACTAATATTAAATTAATTACTAAACTCCTTTAGAAATTAAAATAATAATAATTGTAATAATATTAATAAGACTCCTCTTATTAATTTATATTTAATATTTCTAAAATATTAAATAATAAACATTAAGCTATTTAATTTATTCTATCACCATAGATTAAATTAATTACACTTAATGTATTATTACGATTATGCCATTACCTTCTTAAATAATTATTCTTCCTTTTACGGTGTGACCCTTTAGGTTCTCTATATTAAACCGGTTGTGAATAAATCAATTAGAACAATTCTAATCTTATTTAAATAAATAAATTAAACTAATAATCTATTTAAATAAATAATATTTATTCTACAATAGGGATAAGCCTCCCTAGCGTTCAACGACTTTCCAGATAATATAGATTTCAACATTAATAATAAAAGAACCTGTGAGTAAATAGTTACCATACAATTCAATCCTTTCACCATACAATGTCCCAATTAAATATAAGACATGAATTTACTGTCAAGTCTTATTTTATTTAATTATATGTATTTCGATTAGAAAATGCACAACTCCAAATAATGCAAATTAGAAACTCCTTTCTAATTTCATTTTACCTTGGCCAAGGATTCCTGGGTTGTCATTTAACGAATCACATAGGACATATCTCCTCTTTTACTAGAGGTGGTAGATTCTTTATTGATCATACATTATCTCCATATGTAACTCATTATACCCAAGCATACCCTATATATGCCTTAAAAGGCCTTAAGGAATAAGTCAAGTATAATTTGCTACATACAAGATACTATGATGATCTCAAGTCCAAGGATCACTTGTACTACTATCACATTAGGAATTCCTATTGACAGGCGAGTAAAACTCCATTAGGTATTCCATAGCGAGTCACGTTCAGTGAACTTATTCTCCAATAAGCACCTACATACTTGCTTTAGTGTCTCCACACAAATGACCATGAGATCAGTCATCCTCATCCAATGAGCAAGCAACATATGTACCAATCTATCCGAATTTACTAATCCCTTTTTTAGTAATCCCACGATTGGGAACTATTTTAGTTTTAAGCTTTCTAAGAATTTAAATCTCATTAGCATGATCAACATCATGATTCTAAAAGCATTGCTTAAAACTATGCGTTATTTACATATTATAAAAACAGCACCATGTAGATAATTAAATGCCTTTAATAAATAAATATTTTATTAATAAATAAATAAAATTGTTTACAAAGTATGTGCTTTATCATCATACATGATTGGCTTGTATGCACACTACTATCAATCTCCCACTTGCACTAAAGTCAATCGCCATGGTATCTCATACCCATCTTCTCTAAGTGACGATCAAACTGCTGTTGTGTTAAAGCTTTAGTAAATGGATCTGCAATGTTGTCTTGAGAGTCTACACGCTCCAAGGTGACGTCTCGTCTTTTAATGATCTCCCTGATCAATTGAAATCGCCGCAACACGTGTTTAGATTTCTGATGAGACCTGGGTTCCTTATCCTGTGCAACTGCTGCTGTGTTGTCGCAGTAAATGGGAACTGCTTCTCCAATGCTAGAAAGCACACCAAGTTCAATTATGGACTTCTTCATCCAAATAGCTTCCTTTGCAGCTTCACTTGCAGCTATATACTCTGCCTATGTCATTGAATCAGCAACTGTTTGCTGCTTGAAATTCTTCCAACTCACTGCGCCTCCGTTCAAGCTAAAAAATATACCCCGAAACAGATTTACTGTCATCTTGGTTCGTTTGAAAACTTGAGTCTGTGAAGCCCTCGAGTTTTAATTCAGACCCACCGTAGACAAGAGAAATATCCTTAGTCCTTCTCAAGTATTTTAGGATATTATTCACTGCCTTCCAGTGCTCTTCTCCTGGATTCGACAGGTATTTGCTCGTTACACTAAGTGCATGAGCAACATCCGGTCTAGTACATATCATACCGTACATGATAGATCCTATTGCAGAAGCATAAGGGATCTTACTCATACGGGCTCTCTCCTCAGGTGTCTTTGGGGCCTGTTTCTTGGAGAGATGTATTCCATGGCTCATCGGCATGAGACCTCTTTTGGAATCTTCCATGCTAAATCTCTTTAGCATTGCATCAATGTACGTTCCTTGGATAAACCAAGCATCCTTTTAGATCTATCTCTATAGATCTTTATCCCCAAAATATAGGATGCTTCTCCCAAGTCCTTCATGGAGAAGTGTTTAGATAACTAGATTTTAATCGATTGTAGCATAAGAATGTCATTCCCTATCAGTAATATATCATCAACATATAATACAAGGAATGAAACTGCGCTCCCACTAACCTTCTTGTACAAACATGGTTCATCGTCGTTTTTGATAAAATCAAACTCTTTGATTGTCTCATCAAAACGAATGTTCCATCTACGAGAAGCTTGCTTCAATCTATAAATGGATCGTTGCAGCTAACAGACTTGATTTGTTCCAACCTTTGAAACAAATCCCTCTGGCTGTGTCATATACACATCCTCCTCAAGTTTCCCATTGAGGAAGGCCATTTTCACGTCCATCTGCCAGATCTCATAGTCGTTGTAAGCTGCAATCGCAAGCAAAATCCGAATGAACTTGAGCATAGCTACTGGTGAAAAGGTTTCATCATAGTCAACTCCTTGTCTTTGTTTGAAACCTTTTGCAACCAGTCGGGCCTTATAGGTCTCTACCTTGCCGTCCGCTCCAGTCTTTCTTTTAAAGACCCATTTACACCCAATAGGCTTAATGCCTTCAGGTGGTGAAACCAAAGTCCATACTTTATTTTCATACATGGAGTCCATTTCGGATTTTATAGCTTCAAGCCATTTTCCTGAGTCATTATTACTCATAGCCTGTTCGTAATTCAATGGATCATCATCATTCATGATGTGTACCTCATCGTCATCCTCTATAACGAATCCATACCTCTCAGGTATCTTCGGTACTCTTCTAGATTTACGAATAGGGTGTGGTATAGTAGGTTCTTCTACTTGGTCAGGTACCTGACTTTGATCCGTGGTAATTTGTGGTTCTTGAACTTCTTCAAGATATATCTTACTCCCACTGACCCCTTCATGGATAAACTCCTTTTCCAAGAAGGCAGCATGTTTCGCAACAAACACCTTTTGATCAGTTGGATGATAGAAATAATACCCTAAAGTTTCTTTAGGGTATCCCACAAATCTACACTTATCGGATTTAGTCTGTAGCTTATCATTTTCAAACTTTTTGACATAAGCTGGGCAACCCCAAGTCTTAACATGCTTAAGATTTGGTTTCTTCCCCTTCCACATCTCATATGGAGTCTTTGGGGCGAATTTGGTAGGTACCTTGTTAAGTAGGTATGCAGCCGTTTCTAGGGCATATCCCCAGAAAGAAATTGGAAGGTCGGTAAAACTCATCATGGATCGAACCATGTCCAACAGTGTTCGATTTCTCCTTTCAGATACTCCATTTAACTGTGGTGTACCTGGAGGAGTCCATTGTGAGATTATACCATTTTCTTTGAGATAATTGAGAAACTCACCGCTTAAGTATTCTCCACCTCGATCTGATCGAAGTATCTTTATACTCTTGCCCGTTTATTTCTCTACTTCACTTCTGAACTCTTTGAACTTTTCAAATGATTCTGACTTGTATTTCATTAAATACATATATCCAAATCTTGAGTGATCATCAGTGAAAGTAATAAAATAAGAATACCCACCCCGTGCACTTGTTGTCATAGGTCCACAAACGTTTGTGTGAATCAATGCCAACAACTCTGTAACTCTTTCTCCTTTTCCACTAAAAGGAGATTTAGTCATTTTACCCATGAGACAAGATTCACAAGTTGGATATGATTATAATCAGATAACTCAAGGAGCCCATCTTTATGCAACTTGAATAATCTTGTTTCATTGATATGACCGAGTCTACAGTGCCACATGTAGGTATAATTAATATCATCTCTTTTTCTTTTCTTAGTTTGTTCAATTTGAAAAATATTTTCTTGTAAGTCAAGTGTATAAAGTCCATTTCGCAAATTTCCAACACCATATAAAACATCGTCTTTATAAATATAACAACTATTGTTCTTTATAACAACGTTAAATCCTTTCATATCCAATACAGAAATTGAAATAATATTTTTAATAATATTCAGAACATAATAACAATTATTAAGATAAATCGACTTGCCCGAAGGCATTGCTAAATAATAAGTTCCTACATCTAATGCAGCAACCTTTGCTCCATTCCCCACTCGTAGGATCACCTCATCATTGTTCAGCTTTCTACTTCTGACCAGTCCCTTCACATTATTACATATGTGAGAACCACAGCCGGTATCCAATACCCAAGTAGAATTTTGACTTTCTAAAAAATTAATTTCAATCATGAACAAACCTTGATTGGAAGTCGAAGCTTCTCCAAGCTTCTTCTTTGCCAGAAACTTCTTGCAGTTCCTCTTCCAATGACCCGGCTCGTTTTAATGGAAGCACATTCCTTTGCTAGATGGATCAGATTTCTTTTGTTCCTTTATGTTCACTTTGCCCTTGGTCATCTGAAATCGGAAGAGCTTCTTAGATATCTCATATCTAGCAGTCCTACTTTGTTCACCATACAACTCCTTGAGGTGAATCAACATAGTAGGAGCATCCATGTTTTTGTGCTGACGCTGAAGCTCGTTATTCATGGATGCGAGCATGATGCATTGAGCTACAGATGCATCATCTTGCCACTTTACAATGGTGGCAATCTCTTCCTCAGAGGCTGTTTCTGGAATAGTTCTAGGGACAGGTGAGTTTAGGACATAAAAAATCTTTTCAGCAATGAGAACTATTCTCAGATTTCTTAGTCAGTCCGTATAATTCGGCCCGGTAAGCTTTTTAGCATCAACTATGCTTCGCAGTGAAATTAGTGATTTTGACATTTTTAAAATTCTGCATGTGAAAAACAACATTTTAGCAAACATTCATTTTATTAATTTTGCATACCAAAATAAATTTAGGTCTTTATTTTAAATTGGTATCTCCCACTATTTTTATCAAACTATATTACCCTCACTTATATAGTTCGGCAACATCTAATTAAAGATTTGCTAGTGAGAATAAGGATCCCATTTCAAATGTATATAACCTTGTGGATAGCATAACAAGCGATATACAAATAAATAGGTAGACAACTCTTGTCAATTACATCACTATATAACTCCTTTTATTTTTGCCTCTTAAATCATAATGGTCAAGTTTGTGCACATCCGAACTAAAATGATTTAAGTTAAGTCCAGCCTAGCACTTCCATAAAGTCAAAAAAGAAAAATGTTCGTCCTTGTGGATAGCACAACAAGACTAGATCGTTCAATTTTCTTGATAAGCATCAAATGTGATTAAATAACATCTTAAATATGCAATACTCGCCTTGTGGATAGCACAACAAGCTCATATTAAATATTTAATACTCTATTAATTTATCATGCTAGAAGGCGACGTTCGATATTTCAAATATCATTTGAACGCTTCGGACTTAATATTATTTCTTTGAGGGGTTTGTTATTATTTGTCTCATCTTGTTTAGCGCGCATGCACATATATATATTTATATATAAAATACGCGTCATTTTATTAAACATGCGAAGCATGTTTGCATAAAATATAATATATATAATATTTAGCATGCAATATAGAATACTATATTCTACCCGGATTGATTATGGACTTTTATTCTAGTTTGGTTCACTAGAGCCACCAAGTGAACCAAAAGGTCAAACCTAGGAGTGCAAGAATTTAAATTTAAATATAACTATTACATTTAAACCTGGGCTCCATACAAACGGGTCTTCACGCGCTCCTTGCTCCTTGGTCTCCAATTTCTTCAAGATAATTCTAACTATTTCTATTACATTAAACTATTTAATTTAAATAGAAACCTTGATCAGCAGTCAAGGGGAAGTACATAGGAGGGAGATAGAATTTTACATCAAGAAATTTTTTTTAGAGAAGACGAGGTACACAGACCCTATTTAATAAAACTCATTCATTCAAGCATTCAACTAAAATAAAATCCAATCACATTGGTCAAATAGTCCATAATCAATCCCCATTTATTATCATACATATCACCATATATATCAATAAATAAATATTCATCTCATGAATTAAAACATTCCATATATATATGAGTGTCATTTAATGGGCAATTTTAAATTACATGAAATCCAATTTCAAGATTAAAATAAACTCTTTATTTTAATTATAAAATTATTTAGAATATAATATATAATTATATCATATATATATATATATATATATTTGATATTACCGTATATATTATATATATTTATATAACGAATCAAGTTATATATATATATATATATATATATATATATATAATATAAATTCACTTTTATTTTTTAAAAAGAAGTCACCTTCTTTTATTAAAAGAGTCATGCAGGTTTATTAAAAGAGTCCTTTCCTGATGGGTCACCTTCTTTTTGGAGTAAGAAAGAGACAACACCTTTTCTTTGCAGAATTCAAGATTAGCACCCAAAAAAAAAAATTGTGATTCGTCCAAAAAAAAAAGGTCATTTTTTTTTCTTAAAAAAATAATAATTTTATACAATAAAATTATGCCCAATAAATTATTTTAAATACATACCCATATGTATATGAAATAAAAAATAAATTAATAATTGCATAAAGGTTTGGCTCTGATGCCACTGTTGGGTTTGTACGAAATTGTAACGCAATCAAATTGCAAAAATTAGCGGAAGCATGGTATATCAAAGTTAAAACAATTTCTACAAAACCATTACCCGGATCATCCTTTATGCAAATTATTAATTTAAAACGATAAATAAGAAGTTATGGAATCATACCCTTGTAGAACGAAGCTTCCACAGGTACGAGTTCAACTCCTTGTTCTTCGTGATCTCCTTGAATTTACGAGTTAGATTCCTTCCTTTGATCAATGTTAGCCACCCAAGTGTTTGGCCTCTAGAGGTGATCCACCAAGGAAGAGAAATTATCAAGAAGGAGGGTGTTTGGCTAAACCTTAGTTTTCTATCCTCTATAGAAAAGGAGTACTCTCCAACAATTGGAATTGTATCAAGTAATATCTATTATAAGACTCCTCTTATATAGACATTAGTCAACCCTTCTAATCCTATTAGACATGGAATTTCTTTTAATTAATTAAACTACTTTAATTAATTTAGGCTTCCCACCACATTGGGAATAATTAATTAAATTCATTTAATTAATTTGTCTCGTAATCTTATTAGGAATAAATGAGAGTACTAATATTAAATTAATTACTAAACTCCTTTAGAAATTAAAATAATAATAATTGTAATAATATTAATAAGACTCCTCTTATTAATTTATATTTAATATTTCTAAAATATTAAATAATAAACATTAAGCTATTTAATTTATTCTATCACCATAGATTAAATTAATTACACTTAATGTATTATTACGATTATGCCATTACCTTCTTAAATAATTATTCTTCCTTTTACGGTGTGACCCTTTAGGTTCTCTATATTAAACCGGTTGTGAATAAATCAATTAGAACAATTCTAATCTTATTTAAATAAATAAATTAAACTAATAATCTATTTAAATAAATAATATTTATTCTACAATAGGGATAAGCCTCCCTAGCGTTCAACGACTTTCCAGATAATATAGATTTCAACATTAATAATAAAAGAACCTGTGAGTAAATAGTTACCATACAATTCAATCCTTTCACCATACAATGTCCCAATTAAATATAAGACATGAATTTACTGTCAAGTCTTATTTTATTTAATTATATGTATTTCGATTAGAAAATGCACAACTCCAAATAATGCAAATTAGAAACTCCTTTCTAATTTCATTTTACCTTGGCCAAGGATTCCTGGGTTGTCATTTAACGAATCACATAGGACATATCTCCTCTTTTACTAGAGGTGGTAGATTCTTTATTGATCATACATTATCTCCATATGTAACTCATTATACCCAAGCATACCCTATATATGCCTTAAAAGGCCTTAAGGAATAAGTCAAAGTATAATTTGCTACATACAAGATACTATGATGATCTCAAGTCCAAGGATCACTTGTACTACTATCACATTAGGAATTCCTATTGACAGGCGAGTAAAACTCCATTAGGTATTCCATAGCGAGTCACGTTCAGTGAACTTATTCTCCAATAAGCACCTACATACTTGCTTTAGTGTCTCCACACAAATGACCATGAGATCAGTCATCCTCATCCAATGAGCAAGCAACATATGTACCAATCTATCCGAATTTACTAATCCCTTTTTTAGTAATCCCACGATTGGGAACTATTTTAGTTTTAAGCTTTCTAAGAATTTAAATCTCATTAGCATGATCAACATCATGATTCTAAAAGCATTGCTTAAAACTATGCGTTATTTACATATTATAAAAACAGCACCATGTAGATAATTAAATGCCTTTAATAAATAAATATTTTATTAATAAATAAATAAAATTGTTTACAAAGTATGTGCTTTATCATCATACATGATTGGCTTGTATGCACACTACTATCAATCTCCCACTTGCACTAAAGTCAATCGCCATGGTATCTCATACCCATCTTCTCTAAGTGACGATCAAACTGCTGTTGTGTTAAAGCTTTAGTAAATGGATCTGCAATGTTGTCTTGAGAGTCTACACGCTCCAAGGTGACGTCTCGTCTTTTAATGATCTCCCTGATCAATTGAAATCGCCGCAACACGTGTTTAGATTTCTGATGAGACCTGGGTTCCTTATCCTGTGCAACTGCTGCTGTGTTGTCGCAGTAAATGGGAACTGCTTCTCCAATGCTAGAAACCACATCAAGTTCAATTATGAACTTCTTCATCCAAACAGCTTCCTTTGCAGCTTCACTTGCAGCTATATACTCTGCCTCTGTCATTGAATCAGCAACTGTTTGCTGTTTGAAATTCTTCCAACTCACTGCGCCTCCGTTCAAGCTAAAAAATATACCCCGAAACAGATTTACTGTCATCTTGGTTCATTTGAAAACTTGAGTCTGTGAAGCCCTCGAGTTTTAATTCAGACCCACCGTAGACAAGAAAAATATCCTTAGTCCTTCTCAAGTATTTTAGGATATTCTTCACTGCCTTCCAGTGCTCTTCTCCTGGATTCGACAGGTATCTGCTCGTTACACTAAGTGCATGAGCAACATCCGGTCTAGTACATATCATACCGTACATGATAGATCCTATTGCAGAAGCATAAGGGATCTTACTCATACGGGCTCTCTCCTCAGGTGTCTTTGGGGCCTGTTTCTTGGAGAGATGTATTCCATGGCTCATCGGCATGAGACCTCTTTTGGAATCTTCCATGCTAAATCTCTTTAGCATTGCATCAATGTACGTTTCTTGGATAAACCAAGCATCCTTTTAGATCTATCTCTATAGATCTTTATCCCCAAAATATAGGATGCTTCTCCCAAGTCCTTCATGGAGAAGTGTTTAGATAACTAGATTTTAATCGATTGTAGCATAAGAATGTCATTCCCTATCAGTAATATATCATCAACATATAATACAAGGAATGAAACTGCGCTCCCACTAACCTTCTTGTACACACATGGTTCATCGTCGTTTTTGATAAAATCAAACTCTTTGATTGTCTCATCAAAACGAATGTTCCATCTACGAGAAGCTTGCTTCAATCTATAAATGGATCGTTGCAGCTAACAGACTTGATTTGTTCCAACCTTTGAAACAAATCCCTCTGGCTGTGTCATATACACATCCTCCTCAAGTTTCCCATTGAGGAAGGCCATTTTCACGTCCATCTGCCAGATCTCATAGTCGTTGTAAGCTGCAATCGCAAGCAAAATCCGAATGAACTTGAGCATAGCTACTGGTGAAAAGGTTTCATCATAGTCAACTCCTTGTCTTTGTTTGAAACCTTTTGCAACCAGTCGGGCCTTATAGGTCTCTACCTTGCCGTCCGCTCCAGTCTTTCTTTTAAAGACCCATTTACACCCAATAGGCTTAATGCCTTCAGGTGGTGAAACCAAAGTCCATACTTTATTTTCATACATGGAGTCCATTTCGGATTTTATAGCTTCAAGCCATTTTCCTGAGTCATTATTACTCATAGCCTGTTCGTAATTCAATGGATCATCATCATTCATGATGTGTACCTCATCGTCATCCTCTATAACGAATCCATACCTCTCAGGTATCTTCGGTACTCTTCTAGATTTACGAATAGGGTGTGGTATAGTAGGTTCTTCTACTTGGTCAGGTACCTGACTTTGATCCGTGGTAATTTGTGGTTCTTGAACTTCTTCAAGATATATCTTACTCCCACTGACCCCTTCATGGATAAACTCCTTTTCCAAGAAGGCAGCATGTTTCGCAACAAACACCTTTTGATCAGTTGGATGATAGAAATAATACCCTAAAGTTTCTTTAGGGTATCCCACAAATCTACACTTATCGGATTTAGTCTGTAGCTTATCATTTTCAAACTTTTTGACATAAGCTGGGCAACCCCAAGTCTTAACATGCTTAAGATTTGGTTTCCTCCCCTTCCACATCTCATATGGAGTCTTTGGGGCGAATTTGGTAGGTACCTTGTTAAGTAGGTATGCAGCCGTTTCTAGGGCATATCCCCATAAAGAAATTGGAAGGTCGGTAAAACTCATCATGGATCGAACCATGTCCAACAGTGTTCGATTTCTCCTTTCAGATACTCCATTTAACTGTGGTGTACCTGGAGGAGACCATTGTGAGATTATACCATTTTCTTTGAGATAATTGAGAAACTCACCGCTTAAGTATTCTCCACCTCGATCTGATCGAAGTATCTTTATACTCTTGCCCGTTTATTTCTCTACTTCACTTCTGAACTCTTTGAACTTTTCAAATGATTCTGACTTGTATTTCATTAAATACATATATCCAAATCTTGAGTGATCATCAGTGAAAGTAATAAAATAAGAATACCCACCCCGTGCACTTGTTGTCATAGGTCCACAAACGTCTGTGTGAATCAATGCCAACAACTCTGTAACTCTTTCTCCTTTTCCACTAAAAGGAGATTTAGTCATTTTACCCATGAGACAAGATTCACAAGTTGGATATGATTATAATCAGATAACTCAAGGAGCCCATCTTTATGCAACTTGAATAATCTTGTTTCATTGATATGACCGAGTCTACAGTGCCACATGTAGGTATAATTAATATCATCTCTTTTCCTTTTCTTAGTTTGTTCAATTTGAAAAATATTTTCTTGTAAGTCAAGTGTATAAAGTCCATTTCGCAAATTTTCAACACCATATAAAACATCGTCTTTATAAATATAACAACTATTGTTCTTTATAACAACGTTAAATCCTTTCATATCCAATACAGAAATTGAAATAATGTTTTTAATAATATTCGGAACATAATAACAATTATTAAGATAAATGGACTTGCCCGAAGGCATTGCTAAATAATAAGTTCCTACAGCTAATGCAACAACCTTTGCTCCATTCCCCACTCGTAGGATCACCTCATCATTGTTCAGCTTTCTACTTCTGACCAGTCCCTTCACATTATTACATATGTGAGAACCACAGCCGGTATCCAATACCCAAGTAGAATTTTGACTTTCTAAAAAATTAATTTCAATCATGAACAAACCTTGATTGGAAGTCGAAGCTTCTCCAAGCTTCTTCTTTGCCAGAAACTTCTTGCAGTTCCTCTTCCAATGACCCGACTCGTTTTAATGGAAGCACATTCCTTTGCTAGATGGATCAGATTTCTTTTGTTCCTTTATGTTCACTTTGCCCTTGGTCATCTGAAATCGGAAGAGCTCCTTAGATATCTCATATCTAGCTGTCCTACTTTGTTCACCATACAACTCCTTGAGGTGAATCAACATAGTAGGAGCATCCATGTTTTTGTGCTGACGCTGAAGCTCGTTATTCATGGATGCGAGCATGATGCATTGAGCTACAGATGCATCATCTTGCCACTTTACAATGGTGGCAATCTCTTCCTCAGAGGCTGTTTCTGGAATAGTTCTAGGGACAGGTGAGTTTAGGACATAAAAAATCTTTTCAGCAATGAGAACTATTCTCAGATTTCTTAGTCAGTCCGTATAATTCGGCCCGGTAAGCTTATTAGCATCAACTATGCTTCGCAGTGAAATTAGTGATTTTGACATTTTTAAAATTCTGCATGTGAAAAACAACATTTTAGCAAACATTCATTTTATTAATTTTGCATACCAAAATAAATTTAGGTCTTTATTTTAAATTGGTATCTCCCACTATTTTTATCAAACTATATTACCCTCACTTATATAGTTCGGCAACATCTAATTAAAGATTTGCTAGTGAGAATAAGGATCCCATTTCAAATGTATATAACCTTGTGGATAGCATAACAAGCGATATACAAATAAATAGGTAGACAACTCTTGTCAATTACATCACTATATAACTCCTTTTATTTTTGCCTCTTAAATCATAATGGTCAAGTTTGTGCACATCCGAACTAAAATGATTTAAGTTAAGTCCAGCCTAGCACTTCCATAAAGTCAAAAAAGAAAAATGTTCGTCCTTGTGGATAGCACAACAAGACTAGATCGTTCAATTTTCTTGATAAGCATCAAATGTGATTAAATAACATCTTAAATATGCAATACTCGCCTTGTGGATAGCACAACAAGCTCATATTAAATATTTAATACTCTATTAATTTATCATGCTAGAAGGCGACGTTCGATATTTCAAATATCATTTGAACGCTTCGGACTTAATATTATTTCTTTGAGGGGTTTGTTATTATTTGTCTCATCTTGTTTAGCGCGCATGCACATATATATATTTATATATAAAATACGCGTCATTTTATTAAACATGCGAAGCATGTTTGCATAAAATATAATATATATAATATTTAGCATGCAATATAGAATACTATATTCTACCCGGATTGATTATGGACTTTTATTCTAGTTTGGTTCACTAGAGCCACCAAGTGAACCAAAAGGTCAAACCTAGGAGTGCAAGAATTTAAATTTAAATATAACTATTACATTTAAACCTGGGCTCCATACAAACGGGTCTTCACGCGCTCCTTGCTCCTTGGTCTCCAATTTCTTCAAGATAATTCTAACTATTTCTATTACATTAAACTATTTAATTTAAATAGAAACCTTGATCAGCAGTCAAGGGGAAGTACATAGGAGGGAGATAGAATTTTACATCAAGAATTTTTTTTTAGAGAAGACGAGGTACACAGACCCTATTTAATAAAACTCATTCATTCAAGCATTCAACTAAAATAAAATCCAATCACATTGGTCAAATAGTCCATAATCAATCCCCATTTATTATCATACATATCACCATATATATCAATAAATAAATATTCATCTCATGAATTAAAACATTTCATATATATATGAGTGTCATTTAATGGGCAATTTTAAATTGCATGAAATCCAATTTCAAGATTAAAATAAACTCTTTATTTTAATTATAAAATTATTTAGAATATAATATATAAATATATCATATATATATATATATATATATTTGATATTACCGTATATATTATATATATTTATATAACGAATCAGGTTATATATATATATATATAATATAAATTCACTTTTATTTTTTAAAAAGAAGTCACCTTCTTTTATTAAAAGAGTCATGCATGTTTATTAAAAGAGTCCTTTCCTGATGGGTCACCTTCTTTTTGGAGTAAGAAAGAGACAACACCTTTTCTTTGCAGAATTAAGGATTAGCACCCAAAAAAAAAATTGTGATTCGTCCAAAAAAAAAACGTCATTTTTTTTTTTCTTAAAAAAATAATAATTTTATACAATAAAATTATGCCCAATAAATTATTTTAAATACATACCCATATGTATAGGAAATAAAAAATAAATAAATAATTGCATAAAGGTTTGGCTCTGATGCCACTGTTGGGTTTGTACGAAATTGTAACGCAATCAAATTGCAAAAATTAGCGGAAGCATGGTATATCAAAGTTAAAAAAATTTCTACAAAACCATTACCCGGATCATCCTTTATGCAAATTATTAATTTAAAACGATAAATAAGAAGTTATGGAATCATACCCTTGTAGAACGAAGCTTCCACAGGTACGAGTTCAACTCCTTGTTCTTCGTGATCTCCTTGAATTTACGAGTTAGATTCCTTCCTTTGATCAATGTTAGCCACCCAAGTGTTTGGCCTCTAGAGGTGATCCACCAAGGAAGAGAAATTATCAAGAAGGAGGGTGTTTGGCTAAACCTTAGTTTTCTATCCTCTATAGAAAAGGAGTACTCTCCAACAATTAGAATTGTATCAAGTAATATCTATTATAAGACTCCTCTTATATAGACATTAGTCAACCCTTCTAATCCTATTAGACATGGAATTTCTTTTAATTAATTAAACTACTTTAATTAATTTAGGCTTCCCACCACATTGGGAATAATTAATTAAATTCATTTAATTAATTTGTCTCGTAATCTTATTAGGAATAAATGAGAGTACTAATATTAAATTAATTACTAAACTCCTTTAGAAATTAAAATAATAATAATTGTAATAATATTAATAAGACTCCTCTTATTAATTTATATTTAATATTTCCAAAATATTAAATAATAAACATTAAGCTATTTAATTTATTCTATCACCATAGATTAAATTAATTACACTTAATGTATTATTACGATTATGCCATTACCTTCTTAAATAATTATTCTTCCTTTTACGGTGTGACCCTTTAGGTTCTCTATATTAAATCGGTTGTGAATAAATCAATTAGAACAATTCTAATCTTATTTAAATAAATAAATTAAACTAATAATCTATTTAAATAAATAATATTTATTCTACAATAGGGATAAGCCTCCCTAGCGTTCAACGACTTTCCAGATAATATAGATTTCAACATTAATAATAAAAGAACTTGTGAGTAAATAGTTACCATACAATTTAATCCTTTCACCATACAATGTCCCAATTAAATATAAGACATGAATTTACTGTCAAGTCTTATTTTATTTAATTATATGTATTTCGATTAGAAAATGCACAACTCCAAATAATGCAAATTAGAAACTCCTTTCTAATTTCATTTTACCTTGGCCAAAGATTCCTGGGTTGTCATTTAACGAATCACATAGGACATATCTCCTCTTTTACTAGAGGTGGTAGATTCTTTATTGATCATACATTATCTCCATATGTAACTCATTATACCCAAGCATACCCTATATATGCCTTAAAAGGCCTTAAGGAATAAGTCAAAGTATAATTTGCTACATACAAGATACTATGATGATCTCAAGTCCAAGGATCACTTGTACTACTATCACATTAGGAATTCCTATTGACAGGCGAGTAAAACTCCATTAGGTATTCCATAGCGAGTCACGTTCAGTGAACTTATTCTCCAATAAGCACCTACATACTTGCTTTAGTGTCTCCACACAAATGACCATGAGATCAGTCATCCTCATCCAATGAGCAAGCAACATATGTACCAATCTATCCGGATTTACTAATCCCCTTTTTAATAATCCCACGATTGGGAACTATTTTAGTTTTAAGCTTTCTAAGAATTTAAATCTCATTAGCATGATCAACATCATGATTCTAAAAGCATTGCTTAAAACTATGCGTTATTTACATATTATAAAAACAGCACCATGTAGATAATTAAATGCCTTTAATAAATAAATATTTTATTAATAAATAAATAAGATTGTTTACAAAGTATGTGCTTTATCATCATACATGATTGGCTTGTATGCATACTATTATCAACAGCATGCAAAACTAACTATCAAATAAGAAAACTGCAAATTAAATATGCACTACTAATATATGCAACTAAAATGCAACTAAAACCCCATACCCCTAAACTTTAAATTAACAATGTCCTCATTGGAAGTAAAGGGTTAGGAAACTCCCCTAAGCATTATCGTGGCCACCCAACTGTGGCTCGGGTGGTGAATCCGGTGGTGGCTATGGCATGGCTGAATCGAAGACTGGAAACTCGACTAGCACACCTTACTGAGCGAAGGTTTGTGCCAGCGCACCTGACAGTCCATCTGCGTAGGTCTAAAAATTGAAGTGTAGCACGTCCATCCTCGCCTGTAAATGCCTCATTTGGCGATCATGAGTCGCTGTATAGCCCGGAGGTGGCACTGCTGCCTCTGATGACTGCGGTGGAGCTTCTTCCTCATGCACTGGAGCATGAGGCACAATGAACCCCAAGCCTCTAGGATGAGCCTTGCCACCGCCCCATTCGGAATACTTCTTGATGGCGGCATGATCAATATCCTTCATAGGCATTTGCAGCGACTCATTCTTCCAATTGACCCCTACCTACACACACAGCTGTGTCACCACTGAGGCATGAGGAATCCCGCCGGTGGTACCACCTCGCATGTACCAAAGCATGGACTGATGTATTAAGTGCCCCACATCGATGTACTTATCGGTGATGATCCCATACAAGATGGTGGCTCTATTTGTAGTGACATCGTGCTGGTGGCGTGTAGGCATCAGACTGGCACAGATGAAACTGTTCCACACCTTAGCATATCTATTCAGCGCTGCGTGTAGGAAGTGGGTCTTCGTATCAGTGCCTGGCTTGATAGCCCATTTGGTGCCTGGCACACAGAGATCCTTTAGTACTTTGTCCAAGTCGGTTTCAAACCGATCAGCCACCACCCAGTTCACTGTCTCAGCCGTAGGAGAAAACAGATGGAATACCTCATTAATGGCATTAGGAAGATAGACCACTTATTTTCCACGCACATAGGAGATACCATTCTGCGTCTCCCTAGCATTAGCATAAAACTCCCACACAATCGCCATAGGCGCATCCACGGGCGTTACTACAATGCCAATCCAGCCTCTGTCTCATATCATCGCCAACAACTTTCCATCCTCCTTACTTGGCTTAAAGCCTCTCTCTAGCACAAAAGTCTTGGACATTAAAACACTGTAATAATGTTGCTGGGCCGACAGATTGACGAATTTGGATGCATCTAAAACATCCCGACTGCTCCCTTCCCCATGGCTATCGCTGGAAGATGAGGATGAAGATGATGAACGTACTCTTTTCGGTGCCATGATGTAGAAAATTTAAATTCTACTTGACCAATTCAGAATCCTAAACCTTGCCTTCTGAATTCCTCTCTGTAAACCCTAACTTTGATGCAATTGAGGATGGTTTGATTATGATGGTTGTTAGGGCTTGGGTTTATATAGAAATTTTGGTTGAGAGGAAGTGGAGAGGAGTTTTCTTAGGAAGTGGTGTTAGTGGCTAGGATTAGGGCTTGAGGAGGATGTGGAGAGAATGTACGTGGGAATGTATATAAATGATGATGGAAGTAGGTTTGATTGTGAATAGGTTAGGACTTATGAAGGAGTGGGGGAGTAGGAGTCTAAGATGAATGTTTGTTGTGTTCTGAGAGGAGTCTCGGTCGACTTGAATATGGGTTATAAGGGCTGGGTCAACTTCTGCCGAATTTTAAAAGAAACATTTTTTGGGTATTGGCGCTGGCGCGTAGTGAGTTAGGTATGTTGGAGCGCGGGCGCGCTAGGCCGGAAAACATTCTGCATAAAAATCTAGTGGCGCGGGCGCGTTCCATTTTGCTTGGCAGATGGCGCGGCCGCGCTGCCCTGACCCTGGCCCTGCTGCTTCTGCAGCACATTAAAAATCAGCATCTTTCTATCATGAATGAATCCTTTCCTGCACAAAAGTGTATTTAATATGAAGCATAACCTTATTCCATAAACTCAAAATTGAACTATATAAACTAAATGTATCTACTCTCAAAAACGCAATATTTGAAATTTGCTATACTATATCCAAAATGTACTTAAACTCAAAGTATCCAAGAATTAAACATTGGGGGGAAAATGATAGATAAGTAACAAGAATTAAACGAGAGGGAGAATAGAGTGGATGGGGTGCCTCCTATCTAGCGCTTGTTTATAGTCAATTAGCTCGACTTTCTCAGACATGATCATAGAGTAACAAGGGTCATGGAGGCCTTTTGTCGGTCAACCTCGCCTCCCCAATAATTCTTAAATCTCTGCCCATTGACCTTGAACGGCTTGTCCGGGTCTTGACCTATAATCTCAACTGCACTATGAGGGTACACGGTTTTCACCGTAAATGGCTCCGACCATCTAGACTTGAGCTTTCCCTAGAAAAGACGAAGACGTGAATTGAACAATAACACAGCTTGTCCCGGCTCAAACTTCCTATCAATAATTTTTTGGTCGTGCCATTTTTTCACCTTCTCCTTATACAGCTTCGAGTTCTCATATGCCTGCAGTCTGAATTCATCGAGTTCATTCAATTGGAGAAGTCTCTTCTCCCCTGCGACTTTGAGGTCAAAATTCAGCTTTTTGATTGCCTAGAATGCCTTGTGCTCTAGCTCCATAGGAAGATGACAGGCTTTCCCATATACCAACTGATAAGGTGACATCCTGAGCGGTGTCTTATACGCGGTTCTGTAGGCCCATACTGCATCATCAAGCTTGAGTGACCAATCTTTCCTAGTGGGGTTGACAATTTTCTCTAGAATCCTCTTGACTTCTCGATTATAGACTTCAGGTTGGCCATTAGTTTGGGGATGATAGGCCGTGGCAACACGATGATTTACCCCATACTTAGCCAACAAAGCTGTGAACTGTCTGTTGCAGAAGTGACTACCTTCGTCACTAATGATTGCTCTAGGTGTCCCGAATCTTGTGAAGATGCTTTTCTGTAGAAACCTCAAGACCACCTTTGCGTCATTTGTTGGCAAAGCCGCCACTTCAACCCACTTAGAAACATAGTCAACCACCAACAGTATGTACAGATTACCACACGACGAGATGAATGGTCCCATATAGTCAATACCCCAAACATCAAAGATCTCAACTTCTAAAATCATGTTCAAGGGCATTTCATTCCTCTTAGAGATGTTTCCTACCCGCTGGCATCTATCACATTTTTGTTCAAAATTATAGGCATCCTTGAAGAGAGTTGGCCAATAAAATCCCGCTTGAAGCACCTTAGCTGCTGTCCTCTCTCCTCCATAATGTCCCTCGTACACTGATGCATGGCAACCTTGTAATATGCTCTCTGTCTCATTGTGAGGGATACACCGCCTGATCATTCTGTCTGCACATTGCTTGAATAGATATGGCTCGTCCCACATGTACCATTTGACATCGTGCAGAAATTTCTTCTTTTGAGGCTTTGACAACTCAGGAGGGAGGATGTTGCTAACCAAATAGTTTGCAAAGTCAGCAAACCATGGTACTTCGCCTTGGACCATAAACAGCTGTTCGTCCGAGAAAGACTCGTTAATCAAAACTCCATCATCAGTGTCTTTTCCCGGATTCTCTAATCATGACATCCTATCCTTGATCTCCAAGTCAAACTCCTGCAAGAGTAGAATCGATCAAATCAAACAGGGTTTGGCATCCTTTTTAGCAATCAAATACCGAATGGCAGCATGATCTGTAAACACCACTACTTTCGTGCCAATCAAGTATGAACGAAACTTGTCAAAGGCATACACCACTGCTAATAGCTCCTTCTCAGTAGTTGTGTAGTTGAGTTGCGCATCTGTCAAGGTCTTGCTAGCATAATAAATGACATGAAACATCTTTTCCTTGCGTTGCCCCAAAACAACTCCCACTGCAAAGTCACTAGTATCACACATCAACTCAAAAGGTAATGACCAATCTGGAGCCGTGATGATAGGTGCTGTCGTCAACTTTCTCTTCAAATGCTCAAATGCTGCAAAACAACCCTCGTCGAATATAAAAGGCACATCCTTCTCCAATAAACTGCACAAAGGCTTTGTAATCTTGGAGAAGTCCTTTATAAATCGTCGGTAGAACCCCGTATGTTCAAGAAAACTACGGACCTCCTTCACTGAATTCGGTGGCGGTAGGCTTTTTATTGTCTCCAACTTTCCCTTGTCGACCTCCAATCCCTTGCCTGAAACCTTGTGCTCGAGAATAATCCCTTCTTGTACCATGAAATGGAACTTCTCCCAGTTGAGCACCAAAGTTTGTCTCAACACAAAGTTTCAACACCATGACCAAGTTCTCCAAGCATATATCAAATGAGTCCCCAAAAACTAAGAAGTCATCCATGAAAACCTCCACATTCTGTTCTACCATGTTGGAGAAGATAGCCATCATACACCTTTGAAAGGTAGCCGGTGCATTATATAAACCAAAAGACATCCTTCTGAAAGAGAATGTTCCGTAACGACAAGTGAAGGTTGCCTTTTCTTGGTCTTCAGGAGCAATAACTATCTGATTATATCCCGAGTATCCATCTAGGAGGCAATAATACTCATGACATACCAACCTATCCAGCATCTGATCAATGAATGGGAGAGGGAAGTGGTCTTTTCTAGTCGCCTTGTTGAGCTTTCGATAATCCATACACACTCTTCATCCAGTGACTGTTCTAGTGGGGATCAAATTATTGTTCTCATTGGCTACCACAGTCATTCCTCCTTTCTTGGGTACACATTGCACTGGACTCACCCACGAGCTATTTGAGATGGGTATATAATGCCAACATCCAACCATTTCAAAATTTATTTCTTAACCACTTCTTTCATGATTGGGTTGAGTCTTCTCTGCTGTTTAACTGTCGACTTGCTATCATCTTCAAGAAGAATCTTATGCATGCAAAAGGAAGGGCTTATCCCCTTGATATCAGCAATGGTCCACCCAATTGCAGTTTTGAATTCCCTTAGCACCCTCAATAGCTTACTTTCCTGAAATGATGTTAGTGTAGAGGCAATTATAATAGGTAAAGTAGAAGAATCACCCAAAAATGCATACCTGAGGTGATTAGGAAGAGGTTTGAGATCAAGTGTAGGAGGAATCTCAAGAGACGGTTTTAAACGCTCAGATGTCTCCCCTGTGTGCTCTAGAGGTTTAGCCGGACTTTTGAACTTGCTCATCCGTGGCACTGTATTCAGAATCTGAACATATTCAACTACCTCGAGATCATCAATGCCAAAGTTCCCTATTAGTGCACTCTCCAAAGGATCAATGTTCATCACAAGTGTAAGCTCTTCCTGCACAACCCTATCAACCACATCCATTCGGAACCATTCCTCTTCATCTGTAGCAAATTTCATAGCCTTAAACACGTTGAAAGTGACTTCTTGACCCTGCACTCTCATAGTAAGCTTTCCTTTTTGCACATCAATGAGAGTTCTCCCAGTAGCTAAGAAAGGTCTCTCCAAAATGATAGGAATGTCCTTGTCTTCTTTATAGTCAAGGATAATGCAGTCGGCGAGAAATATGAATTTTTCCACCTTCACAAGGATGTCCTTCACAATACCCCTCGGATAAGTAATGGATCTATCGGCAAACTGAAGAGAGATATTTGTCGGTTTTGGAGCCGGCAAACCTAATTGTGCGTATACCGATAAAGGCATGAGATTGATGCTAGCTCCCAAATCACACAAACACTTGTTAAATGATAAGCCTCTAATAGAGCACGGGATAGTAAAACTACAGGGATCCTTTAGTTTGGGAGGTAGCTTCCTTTGTAACACCGCACTACATTCTTCAGTCAAGGCCACTGTCTCAAAATCTTCCAATTTCTTCTTTCTAGATAGAATCCCCTTCATGAATTTAGCATAGCTCGGCATTTGTTCTAAAGCCTCTGCGAATGGTATATTCATTTATAGCTTTTTGAATACCTCAAGGAACTTGGTAAATTGCTTGTCCAACTTTTGCTTATGGAGTCTTTGTGGATAAGGGACCGGTGGATACACTATTGGTGGTGGCACACATGATTTCTCTTATATTTCCTTCTATTTTGCATCAGAATCTTGCTTGCCCTCCTCTCCCTTTGAAAATTCTGCATCAACTTTTTCTGCAAATGGGCGCGGGCGCGCCGTGTCTCCTTTTATTTAGGGCGCGGCCACGCCAGACTCTCTACCTGCAGTTTTCTTGCCACTTCTTAAAGTGATGGCTTGACACTGCTCTTTTCCATCTCTTCTTGGGTTAGCTTTCGTGTTGCTAGGTAGAGCCCCTTGTGGTCTATTAGTAAGCATGTTGGCCACTTGGCCCATTTGGTTCTCCAAATTTTTAATAGCCACAACTTGGCTCTTTATCATCACCTCGGTGTTAGCCATATACTTCAACATCAACTCCTCCATTTCTGATTTCTTTTCTGGCTGAGGAGTGGGAGCTTGTGGATGTTGTTGGTTCTGAAATCCCGGAGGGTATAAAGGTCTTGGAGCATGTTGTTGTTATTGTTGTGGTTGGTGGTGTTGTTGCTCCATAAAAAGTGATTTCTATTATTGGGGTTGTAAGTGTTCTGATATTGGTTCGGTGGCCTCTGATAGTTGCTCACAAATTGCACCGACTCGGAGTGATAGCACATTGGTTTGTAGGATGTGACCCCGCACAAAGCTCATAAACATAGGCTACTTGTTGCACTTTTGACTCGGCCATGGAATCGATCTTCTTTGATGTAGCTGCTAGTTGAGCCGATAAAGCCGTGATGGCATCAACTTCCAATACTTCTGCAACTTTTGGTTAACTCATCCTAGCATAAGGTCATTGGTAATCATTTGCAGCCATAGTCTCTAACAACTCGTATGCCTCTTCATAACTCTTGGCCATAAATGCTCCTCTGGAAGCGGCATCAATGCTAGGCCAATTTTGACTTCCCAAGCCTAAGTAAAATGTGTTTATCTCCATCCATTGAGGCATTCCATGATGAGGGCACTTCCTTATCATTTCCTTGTATCTCTCCCAAGCTTCATATAAGGACTCCCCATATTGTTGCTCAAATGAAGAAAGAGCACTTTGCATCTTTGCGGTCTTTGCGGGTGGAAAGAATTTTGCCAAGAATTTCTGTGCTAATTCTTCCCAAGTAGTAATGGACCCCAGTGGTAACGAGTGAAGCCAACTCCTTGCCTTGTCCCTCAATGTGAAAGGAAAGAGTCCAAGTCTCACTGCATCATCCGACACACCATTAAACTTGAAGGTGTCACATATCTCAATGAAGCTCAGTAGATGCTCATTCGGGTCATCATTCGCATTACCCCCAATCTGAACCGTGTTTTGCACCATTTGGATTGTCCCCCAGTTTAATTTCAAAGGAATTGGCGGCTATTGCTGGCCTTGTGATGCTCGACTGTAGCTCATTGATACGCGGCGTTGTATAATCCCTTAATGTTTTTTGTTCTTCGGCCTCCATAACTACCGGTTCCTCAGTCTCTTCTTGTATACTAGTAGTACTCGTACTCAATCGCCAAGCTCTCCCGTTGATGTTGTCCTTTCTAGGCACCAAAGTAGACTTCTTAGACCGAGTTTGCATACACTAATCAAGAGTACCTGAAACAAAAGAAAAATGAAAATAGAAATGAGATAAGATATGATTTGTTTAACTAAGACCAATTTAATTTAAACTGATGACGAAAGTAATAAAAATAATCACTAGTCCCCGGCAACGGCGCCAAAAACTTGTTGGCTTGTTTAGGTGTTAATCAAAACAATCACATACACGCAAGTGCACGCGGTCCACGAGTAATATAATGTAAGTAGAGTATTGATCCCACAGAGAATAATGATTGTCTCTAATCTAACATGCAGCAGTTTTATAACTATTTCGGTCTACTTAAACAGATGATCAAATTGTGGTTTGTCTAACAGTATTGATTATCTAAAGAAAACTAACACGCAAATAAATCAGATAAGGGAGATATGGGATTCTAACTTCACTTAATGCTTTATTTAAATTGATACACGTCCTGTTAAGCTCAATTGATTACTTCGGATTGTTAGTCGAGAACACGAAAGCAAAACATAGCCATTTCTCAATAAACTATGTTTATATCACATGCAATCCACAACTGATAGAATGAATGTGAATACCCAAATTACATAAACCACTATATTTCTATGTGACTTAACATAAATCCGGGTTTAAGCACAAGTTCTCAAATGACTACAAGTGGTACTTCGTTATATGTCTATCCGAAGCACGAATTATGGAATCTAATATGTAGAATCATAAATGTAACGATTGAGATTTTATATATTAAATTTTAAATATTTATTGAGTGAATAAATATTTTATGTGATTTATTTATTGAGTTAAATAAATAAATTATGTGATTTTGTGGAATGATTTAATTAAGAGTCATATATTAATTAAATGAATATTTAATATTTAATTTAATTGATGTATATTGATTTTATGGTATAATTCTAATTTAATTGAGATAATTAAATTAGATGAATTATGTGATGAATGTTACATGAATTATAATTAGTGAGTAATTATAATTATGTGACAATTTTTATGTGATTAATTGATGTTAGATTTTTAATTAATTAAATAAGAATTTTAAAGATTTAATTAATTAAAGTGTAACATTAAAATATGTGTTAAAATGATTTATTAAAATAAAGAAAAGGGTTTTAAATTAATTTTTACCAAACAAGGCCTTACTTTGTTTTAAACTTGTTTTACCAAACATGGCCTTAGTTAATAAAAGAATTGTTTTTAAAATGATTTTGTTTTAGCCAAACATGGCCTTAGACTTTTCAAATTCTTGTAACCTATATATTAAATAGTAGTTAGTGTATATATTTAATATATAGGAGTTATATGTTTTATATAGTTATATGTATAATATATGTATTCAGATATTTATGTTATACAAAAGATACGTTAGTTTTAGAAAACAAGAAAGAAAGAAAGAAAACAGAGAGAGTTAGAGAGAATACTTAGAGAAGAAGAAGAGGAAGAAGAGAAGAAGAAGAAAAGCTTTGAGAAAGTAAGAGGAGAGCTATACCCTATCATCATCTCCAAGTCTTCTCCTAATCCAAGCTAGAAAAAGGGTATAATCCTAGAACTCCATAAGTTTTAATTATGTTCTTCAATATTTTCATAGTTTTAGAACTCTTAGTAAAAATTATTTTCACAAAATTGATGTGAGCATGAATCTATGCGTGATATGTGTTATAGCATGATATTATATGAGTTATATAGTTGTTTCAACAATTCAATCCATGTAGTTTTGATAAACAAGAAGAATTATGTTCATAATGATTTACTGTGAACTAATTTTTGAAAAATGACCTTTGAAATTATCAAATTGGTATTTGATTATGGATTATTGTTTAAATTGATCATGGGTTATGTTAATATATTAAGAATTAGAGTTATTACAATTGTAATTACATGGATTGATTGAAAAACGAATTCGTAATAGAAATTTTTGTCAAGAACGCTTGATATTGTAGTTTTCTTCAAAAATCATGAAAACTTGGTTTTGATTATGTGTTGTAAGGATTTTATATGTTATAATCATGTTAAAGAGTCCAAAATTTTGTTGTCATCAAGTTTTATGTTCATCATGTTGAGAAAAATAGGATTCAGTGTGAAGAAATAAGCCAAATTGGCTATTTCTCTGCCGTTCGCGAACTGGGGATTCCCACCAGAAGTGGTACCCGCCCCAGTGGGGCTTTTAGCCTTGGGGGACCCGCCCCAGCGGGTTAACAAGCTATCCGGGAAATTTTATTTTCCCTTCGTTGAGTTTTCATGCCGCGTTTGTTTAGCTAACTTATTTTTATGACTTGATAAGTGCAATAGGTAATGAGATAACATGCTTTTGATGTGTTTAAGATAGATTGAAGTTTTATGTTGTTATATGATATGTGTGCTTGGATATTATTACCGTAAGGTGCAATATGATAGTAAAAGTACTATACGTGTATGAGGTGCTTGATTGTGAGTTTAGCCTCACGTATGTGTATTAGTATCGACGTACGTCGTAACCATGTTGTGAGTTGAACTTGAGTATGAAGTTCGATGGTTTAAACATTAGAGTTAAGTACTAATAGACATTTTAAACGTAATGTAATGTGTAGGGTAATTGTGGAAGTGATTGTAATTATTAAAGTGTAGCTTGCGCTTGAGGCAAGTTCTCTACTTCTTATCTCTTACTTGAGCAAGTTTTCTAATCAGTATTCTTCTACGTTATGCAAGTTCTTTCATGGTATCTTTTCATTGTGCAAGTTCTCTAACCCTTGCTCATTATATGCAAGTCTATATCGGATTCTTAACTCGTTATGTATTGTATGAGTTATACTGTATTCAAATATCCGTAAAGCGTAAGTATTGAAGTATTATTTAAGTAATGTGATCTTGACTTAGTTGTTCAAGCAAGATCTACTTGATCTATCGAATGATTTAAGTTATTCCTAAAGCATGCCTAGTTATTATGAAATCTATTGTTGTATCTTACATTTGATTCATAATTCTTATATTATCGAACTGTTAAAGCATTGTGAGTCGATTCAACTACTCCTAGTTGATGATAGTTGAAACTCCAAAGTTCCTTTATCTATCCAAACTAAACTTTTTTGGTGCGGACTTGTATTCAAATATTGAGAATGAACACCTATTTATTAGGGGACATTTATGCGAAAGCGTTAAGATGGTTGTGCACAATACATGGTACGAAGGGCTGATCCCCTTAAGTACGAGTTAAAGGTCCATAGTCTTAATGACTGTTAAATGTTTAAATAGAAATATTTATAACCTAGGACATAGTTCAAGGTCGTATGACCCTCAGATAAATTCTATATTCAAATTTTAAATATGATTAAAGAATTATTATTCAATTCTTTATTTTTGATGAAAGTAAAGTTATTCAAACTCTCTTGAAGATATTCAGTCATGGCATACCATTGTATATTCAAGTGAGCTTTTGTTTGCTCACTCTTGCGTATTTTTATAACCCTTGCAGTTAAAGTCGAGAACGTTGATGTACCGTCAACAAGGAAAAGGAAAGATGAGCAAGTGAAGGCTTGTTGTTTCAATCTTGATCGTAATAAGACTTAGTTGATGATGTTTTATTTCCACATTTATTTATTTGATGTGAAGGTTTAGTTAACCCTGGAATTTTATTTGGACAAGTTCTAATCCTTTGTCAAGGAAGATTCTATTTAAGTATTTTTGAAGGTTGTAATTTACTTCGCAATTCTTTACTATTGGGTAGATGTATGATTTATTTAGAAAGTGAACACCAAATCTTGTGAAAACGAAGTACCCAGATTTGGGGGTGTCACAATAAACACATGCTAATATGGTCAAATCTGAACTAATAATTCATTTCTCAATTTTATATGAGTTATTCCGGTAATTGGTGATCAAGCAATTAAGCAACCAAGGCAAACCATATTAGACAATCCATACATAATCAATTCAAACTCAACAAAGAAGCATACAAATCTGAATTAAACACTAAGATCCATTATAATCCCACAATAGAGATTAGTTCATAATTGAATCAATATCCATCATCAAAACTTGTTCATACATTGAGAATCAAATATGAAAGTAAAGAGAAGCTAAGGAATAAGAGAAGCAAATTTGAAATCTCCATTTCAAATCTGAACCTTCAATGTAGAGCCAAATCCTTCAATCAACCAAATCTAGCCCTAATCTATGCAAATATACCAAAATCTAAGAGAAATCAAGAGAGAAGTGAAAAGTATAGAAGAGGAGGCTACAAGCTCTCTCTCTCTCTCTCTCTCAAAAACCCTAAAAGTAGTAAAAATATCGTTCAATGATATATTCTCAACCTCCAAATACACCCTTATAGAGAAAAATAATCAAATCAGAACTTTAAGTGAAAAGTCAATGCGGGTCAAACCGGCAAGGCGCGACTGCGCTGCCCCTCAGTACAAATGGGGCGCGAGAGCGCTGCCTGCCAGCCTGATCCTCTCCTAGCGCGGCCGTGCTGCTTTCACTCTATTTCAGGGCGCGACCGCGCTCTGTCGAAATTTTGCAGTTTGCTGCTGCTGCACTGCTGGTTTCCTGCTGCTGCTATTGCTGGTCTTTTGCTGCATTCTCCTAACCTTCTCATGCCAATTTCTCTTGCTCTTCACCACATGCCATGTGCACCTACTTGAGCCGATTTCATGCCCATTCCCACCCATGATGCCACCGAGATTGTTTCCATTATGCAATCTACAAAACAAAGATAAAACACATGAAAAGTAACTAAAACACGTGAGAATAAACTATAGTTATGGTAAGTTGATAGCCAATAAGTAGGTATAAAACCTACTTATCAGCTATCTAAGAATTTAGATCTCATTAGCATGATCATCATCATGATTCTAAAAGTATTGCTTAAAATTATGGGTTTATCACATTTAATATAACACCACCATGTAGATAAAGTAAAAGCTTTTATAAATTAACTTTAATTATTAATAAATGAATAAGATCATTATAAAGTATATGCTTTATCATATCAAATATGATTGGCTTGTGTACATATTACTTTCAATTTTCCACTTGCACTAAAGCCAATCGCCATGGTATCTCAAACCCATCTTCTCTAAATGGCGATCAAACTGCTGTTGGGTTAAAGCTTTAGTAAATGGATCTATAATGTTGTCTTGAGAGTCCACACGCTCCAGGGTGACGTCTTCTCTTTCAATGATCTCTCTAATCAAATAAAACCATCGCAACATGTGTTTGAATTTCTGATGAGACCTGAGTTCTTTTGCTTGTGCAACAGCTCTAGTGTTGTCACAGAATAAAGGTACTGCTCCTCTAAAGCTAAGAACCACACCAAGTTCAATTATGAACTTAATCATCCAAATAGCCTCCTTTGCAACTTCACTTACAACTAATGTACTCTGCCTCTGTCACTGAATTAACAACTGTTTGCTGCTTGAAACTCTTCCAACTCACTACGCCTCCTTTTAAGGTAAACACATACCCCGAAATGGATTTACTGTCATCTTGGTCCATTTGAAAGATTGAGTCTGTATAGCGCTTTAGTTTCAATTTAGACCCATTGTGGACAAGAAATACATCCTTAGTTATTCTTAAGTACTTTAGGATGTTTTTCACTTTCTTTTAGTGCTCTTCTCCTGGATTAGATTGATATCTGCTTATTACACTAAGTGCATGAGCAACATTCGGTGTAGTACATATCATACCGTACATGATAGATCCTATTGCTGAAATATAAGGATTCTTACTCATAGGGTCTCTCTCCTCAAGTGTCTTTGGGACCTGTTTCTTGGAGAGATATATTTCATGGCTCATCGGCATAAGATCTCTCTGGGAATATTTCATGCTTAACTTCTTTAGTATCAAGTCAATATACGTTCCTTGGGACAAGCCAAACATCCTTTTAGATCTATCTCTATAGATCTTTATCCCCAAAATATAGGATGCCTCACCCAAGTCCTTCTCGGAAAAGTGTTTAGATAATCAGATTTTGATCGACTGTAGCATAGGAATATCATTCCCTATCAATAATATATCGTCAACATATAATACTAGGAATGAAACAGCACTCCTACTAACCTTCTTGTACACACATGGTTCATCCTTATTTTTGATAAAATCAAACTCTTTGATTGTCTCATCAAAACGGATGTTCCACATTCGAGAAGCTTGCTTCAATCCATAAATGAATCGTTGTAGCTTACAAACTTGATTTGTTCCAACTGCTGAAGCAAAACCCTCTGGCTGTATCATATACACATCCTCCTTATGTTTTCCATTGAGGAATATCGTTTTCACGTCTATCTACAAGATTTCGTAGTTATAATAAGCTGCAATTGTAACAAAAATCCGAATGGACTTAAGCATAGCTACTGGTGAGAAGGTTTCATTATAGTCAACAACTTATCTTTGTTTGAAACCTTTTGCAACCAGTCGGGCCTTATAAGTCTCCATCTTGCCGTCTGCTCCAGTTTTTTCTCTTAAAGACCCATTTGCACCCAATAAGCTTAATGCCTTCAGGTGATGAAACCAAAGTCCATACTTGGTTTTCATACATGGAGTCCATCTCGAATTTCATGGCTTCTAGTCATTTCTCTGAGTCTTTAATACTCATAGCCTGTTCATAAGTCAATGGATCATCATCATCTATGATGCGTAGCTCGTCGTCATCCTCTATTACAAATCCATACCTCTCAGGTATCTCGGTACTCATCTAGATTTACGAATAGGTTGTGATACAAAAGGTGTCTCTACTTGGACAGGTTCATCCACTTGGTCTGTAGTGGTTTGTGGTTCTTGAACTTCTTCAAGATCTATTTTCCTTCCACTAGCCTCTTCAAGGCTAAACTCCTTTTCTAAGAAGGAAATATATTTTGCAACAAACACCTTTTGTTCAGTAGGATTGTAGAAATAGTATCCTAAACTTTATTTAGGATATCTCACAAATCTGCTCTTGTCAGATCTTGTCTCAAGCTTATCATTCTGAAACTTTTTCACATAAGCTGGGCATCCCCAAATTTTAACATGCTTAAGACTAGGTTTCCTCCCTGTCCATATCTCATATGGAGTCTTATGGACGAATTTTGTAATACTCAGTATAAAAATAAAATAAAAATAAATGAATAAAATAACATTTAAATTTACATTTTAAATATTTTCATTGGAATTTGTCTTTTATTTGGGTCAAGCTAGTCATTTAATTTATGTGGGTTAATAAGTATTAATAAGTAATGGATAAATTAATTTGGTAAAATTGGGCCTTAAATTTAATTGGGTTGAATTGATATGTGGGTAATATTAAATCATGTTATAATTAGAAAAATTAAAGAGATCTCTTAATAAATAAATAAATAAACCTAAAACCTAATTACATTACGCTTGATACAAGTTGAGGAAAAAGAAGGGAGAAGCGGCATCATAACACCACAAAGAAAAGACGAAAAAAATAGCAAGAGACTTATATTTCAGTACTAATTACCTTTCGGTGAGTAATGGATTTGATTATAAAGCATCTTGCTGATCGTGGACATACAACATAGGTATATGAGAATGATAGGCATTAATTTAATTATTAATAAAATGAATGTGCAGAATGCTTGGTATTGGGTTTGTTGTATATTGATATGGATATATGGTATATGCATAAATTGATTAAGGTATAAATTTATTGAATGAATGAGAAAGGTAGGCCCTGGAATGGTAATACATTAAGATGGCATCCTATTGGAGGAGTTGGTCAAATTGATAATCAGTATGTGAATTTAGTATACTTAAGTAACTATGTATCCATAATAATCTTGTCCTAAGCATCTTGTATTCTATAAATAAAACATTTGTTTGGTACGGAACATAGTTATCAATAGATGGCTATAGTTGTAGAATTTAAAATTTTACAGATAATGATAATAATAATAATAATAATAATAATAATAATAATAATAATAATATGATTTTGTAAATGTGTTAAAGATAAAAAAGTATTTTTACAAGGGTACTTATATTTATTATTATTTTGTTTAATTAGTTCGAACGGAAGGAGTGTAACAAATCATATTTGGAATATATTTTGGATATTACATTGCTTAATTTAGGTACGAATTTTGTACTCTTTCAGCAAGACTCTTTTGATATTTATTTGTTCGTTTCGCTATTCTTTTCAAAATTTAGTATTGCCTCTCATAATTTTTCTGTCATTTTATTATGATAGTTTATTTTGACGTCGATATTAGAACTCCTATTTGTACTCTTTAGACTAGTGCATTATATATAGAATTTAATTTGATGATCATAGTAATGTACATGTTGGTATATATTTTTGGAGACTTTGTGTTGATAATTCGTTTTGATTTAACATGTACATATTAGAACCCTTTTGTATTGATATTGTGTCGCATGTGTTGTGACATTATATTTGTAACGCCTGAGAAAATCGAACGATTATGTAAATGGATTTTATTTGATTTATTGAATAAAATTCGATTATTGGTTTATTAAAGTGAGTAAGCAAATTAAAGGTCATTTTATGACCTAGAGAAGTTCGAAATGGTTAGTATTCTGGCTTTGTGCTAGAAATAATGAATGTGAATTTTCAAGATGAAAATAAAGTCATTTTGAGAAAATAATGAAATAGGCACTATTCATAAAACTCTAAGGGTTAGGGTTTGACCCTAAGGGTTAGGGTTTGTGGAACCCTAAGCTCGTTCGAGAGTTTGGAATGTCGGAATGTCATTCTGTCAAAAGATGTGATGGTAATATACCGTGAAAAGTTAAGTTAGCCACGAAGAAGTTTTCTCAGAGGAAAAGTACGAAAATCACTATTCATCAATTTCTGAACGAGAATTTATTTTGAGATTCTGAAAAACACATAATGATATGATTTCGAGGAGAGGTGAAATATGTAATAATATTTCATTTATGGCTCACGAAGTTTTCGCATAGGGACTTAAAATCCTAAGCGTTAGGAAAAGTAAAATCAATGATTAAATTGATTACGTATAATAATAAATGATTATTATATGGAAGGAATACGCGTATAATACGAAGTATTATACGACTGTAATACGAGGTATTATATGAGAATTAATAGGACGTATAATACGAATTTTATACGGAGTAAATACGTTGAAATGAATTGAATTGGAATAAAAATTCAATAAGATAACCCGTGGGTCGAACCATTTGGTAAACGGGTGGGTTTAACCCATGGTTCAACCCACAACCCATGTTGGCCACATGGGTGGCATGTGGGGGCATAAGGTTCCCATGTGCTAGCACATGCTAGCACATGGACGGACATGGTTGGCATGTGAAGGGGGGAGGGGTTGAGGAGGTTTGGTCCTAATGACCAAACTATCCCAACTCTTGCAACTGCTATAAATAGAGAGCTCTCCCTTCATATTTTTGGTTGTTTGAAATTCTACTAACACATAGAGAGAGAGAGAAGAAGCTAGTTGAAGCTTTCTGAAGTAACTCCATCTATCAAGAAGCTAATAAGAACTTTGAGTCTCCATACTCATTCTAGCAAGAACCTTGAAGGTATAACACTAATAAATTTTGTAAAATTCTCTTTTCTTTTAATAATAATTTTGATAGAGAAGTGATTGAAGGAGATATGATTATAGAGAAGTTATAAGGATGGTGTAGTGGTGAGTTAGGAATCCTAATAAACCATGCATGATGAAGTAATAAGAACTCATTAAGGTCTAATGAAGAACTTAGTGAATTCATAAGAAATGGACTAATAAAATTGTTAAACCATGAAAACTTGAACGATTTGAATGGTTGGAATCATTAATAATCAACCATTGGATTGATTCCAATTGGGTCGAAGTAAGAATAACGAAGAACGAAGATTCGGCGAAAGTTACGCGATTAGACGATAATCGTCGAAAAGGTACTTTTCTAGGATTAGAAGTCAAAAGTCACCGTGTGACTCGAAAATGGTGGTTTTCGATCGTAACACGTGTATTTAAGTAAATAAAATATGTTGGAGCAAGAACGGATTAATTTTGACTTAAAACGAAGAATTGAGTGTCGAACGTTCACGGACGTTTAACGAATGTGTAAAAATAGACTAATCGTCTAAATTAACGCCGATGAATTCAGAAATGAATTCCGACTTGCTAGAATGTTAGAACATAACGTTTATGAATTATTGGCTTTGGAACTAGTCAATTCGGAGTTATAACGATCACGTTACGGACTCGGGAATCTTAAAAATTTTCACAACTTAGAAAATTTTCTGAGATATAGAGCCGGCGCTGACAGCGCTGCCCAGAAGGCTTAAACCAGCTCTGGCCACACTAGTTCGGGGAAGTCTCTGCATAGGGAGCGCGGGGTGCGCCGCTTGTAAGGGAAAGCTGGCGCTGGCTGTAATACCCGAGATTTTCCTAATATTATTAAATGAATATATTAATGGGAATGAATATTTATTTAAATATAAATGAATTGTGACTTAACTCAATTATATTAAATTGAATGATTATAATAATTGAGAATATATAGAGTTGCGATAAACTCATTGAAAGCCTTGTGTGGCACAGTGATGAGATATATTAATTGACGAAGGATTTATTAAGTGAACAATTAATTAATTGCAAATTGTTGTTAATTGTTATCGTAGAATATTAATTAATTGTTATAGAATATTAATGATAATTAATTGATGATGTGGGGATGATTATTATTGCAAATAATATAATAATAATAAGCAACGTGTTCATAAATATAATAAGATCTATATTCATGTGATAATTAATCCTATGATTATTAATTAAGTGTTATTAATAATTACGAGGAAGGGATTAAGTAATATTATTGTTAATTAATAAGATAATGAATTTATTAATTCATATGTGCAAGCATGCAATATTAAAAGTGTAACGTATAATAGCCAACTATATTATATAGTGTAATACAACATCTATGTGACTATATTATATATAGAAACCATATAATAAGATTCATATTTATTGAAACCATATGAATGCATCATGAAATGCTTATGTGACAATGTGTATATGAATATACATTGAAATAATGTACATGGGTTGTATGTGTACAATTTTCCCTTACATATTGACATATTACTTATTCATTGGGAATACATTGTGGCATTTCATTATAGCCTAACCATACATTATACAACCTAAGTAGATATATACATGTTGAGCCTTAGTGTTGTATATATGCATGAATGCTGAGTTTATTTTTGGTTGTCCCTTATTATTAGTGTCATTTCCCTTTTCACGTGCATAGCATCATGAAGCTAAAGCCTATTTCCTCAAACTCACAAACTCAGCTTGCTAGCTATCATCATGAAGGAAAATCGCAGATTGCTACAGCTTCACTATTTCACCAACTAATCTACCTACTACTCCTTAACCCCCATGCAATTCACAAATCCCGTTGGTTCAATTTGATGGACAATTGTATTGTCTGGGTATGAATTCCTCTATAAATTGAACGCTCTCCCTCACAAACTCACTTGCTGAGATTTTGGTTAAGATAAATTGAGAGCATTTATATATCGCTGTTAGTAGTCTGAAGAGTAGAGAATTCCTTAGCAGCAAGTTCTTAATTCGTATTACAGAGGTATAATCCCTCTTCTTGTTCTTCATTTTTCGTTTTCTGTAAAAATCTCATTTCTTGATTATACCAAATTAGGTTGTGTTTGGGTTGTAGAACCCTAATATTGTTGTTATATGAACATACATACATGATGGAACCACTATATAGCTTTCT
Organism: Panax stipuleanatus; assembly: GCA_020205555.1. NCBI lineage: Eukaryota > Viridiplantae > Streptophyta > Magnoliopsida > Apiales > Araliaceae > Panax > Panax stipuleanatus. The sequence continues at coordinate 47,440,156 of CM035115.1, forward strand.
TGTCTTTCATTTCCATTTTCCTCTGTAATTTCTGTAAAAACATCAAATTCTTGAATTTATTTGGAGTTCATGAATTTGGGAATTGATAAATGGCGATTGACTGTTATATAAGAATATATATGTGTTAGTAAGTTAAAGATGTTAGTCTAATAGCATATGGGTATGTTGAAATCGATGAAATGGGAAGTTTTGGGTCGATTTTGGCTGCAGCGTGAACTGCAGAAACTGAGTCTGCATCGCGGCGCTGCAACGCCGATGCGCATCGTTATCTGCGCGCTGCATCGCCACAGTGCCTCAGTCACAGCGTCCCCACGCAGCAGTGCCGATTCCAGGTATTGTGTCCGCGCCACAGCGCCTCCAGCGCCGCAGCGCCAGCTTGCTGCTGTTGTTGCAGCGCCGCTCTGTGCAGACAGACCCAGAAATGACTATTTATTTGTCTAGTCCGAGAACAGTGAAATTATAATTCATAATAAGTAAATGTAACATGATTTATGGAGTCCCTCTTGTGCAATACATGTTTCCATAGTTTACTTAACATAAAAAGAGAACTCATAATTTTGAAAACAACCCTTGACGAAGCATGTGTTATTTAAGTCCCAACTTGCTAGCATATGCTCGTAACTTAACTAGGTGTGAGATATGATTTGAAATTGCCTATATGAACTAGATTGCTTTGGCTTGGTTTAAAATGACTGTTAAAGACTAACTCAGATATGTTTGCAAACTAAGTTTCATACACGTTGCATAGTTGTATTCTGAACTTATAGGGTTGCATGCTAGTAGTATTCTTTATGTCGCTACGCATAAGCTATATGAACACTCACATAGTTGGACACGACGTAAACTATTTAAGTATGATTTTCTAAGACAATTACAAGTAAGGACTATAGTTGATTATTAAACTATGTGGTTTGTTAATATATAGTTATACGATTTGATTGTGTAGCTAAGATAGAACTTGATGTATGTGCTCAATTTACATGTCAAGTATGTGAATCCGATGTGTATAACTAATGTGTGTATATATATGTATATATACGTTAATAGGATAGCATAATTCTTTGAAGTAATATTAGGCTTTACGTGGATAAACTACGCTTAAGGCAAGTATCCTAACCGACGCATTTACTTTATGCAAGAAAATCTATGATTGTGCAAGTTTTCTGACTTACACTCATTTATAGTGCAAGTATCTGAACCCTACTTTTATTGTGCAAGTTTCCTGACTTACACTCATTTATAGTGCAAGTATCCTAACTGACACATTTACTTTATGCAAGGAAATCTATAATTGTGCAAGTTTTCTGACTTACACTCATTTATAGTGCAAGTATCCTAACCCTTGTATTACTTTATTCAACGAATATTGTATGCGAGAATCTAAACTTTATCTCTTTGAATGCAAGTTGTCTTACTCGTTCATTTGAGCTAGTATGTTTAAACTCTTGTGAAAGCTATTATTCATGTTGAACTTGGTATTGTTCTTGAATATTGTGAAAGTGTCTATGCCACTTGATTCGGCTAGACTATATGCATGTTTATAAAACTGTCCAAACCTTTTTATCGGTGCAAAAATATTGAAAACTGAGTTGAACAACCCTTATGGTAAGGGGAGTGTTTATTGTTGGAAGCCCCAACACACGCGTGAATATTGCTGTGATTATGCATAACATAGAGTATTGTAGACTGATCATCTATTATACTAGTTTCTTTTGGCTTATCAGTTTAATATTGGTAATTCTAGTAGATGTTCATTAGTCCTTAGTGACTGCTCAGTATAAATTATTTTATCCAGTTGGATACGTTGATAGCCTTTGAATTCATATATATCTGTTGATCTATATTGAATTATCATTTCATATTCCAAAGGTGTGATTCGAGAATTGTTGATATTTGTTGTTCCTGATATTATTCTGAAACTCTGAACTATCTTAGAGATTATACTTTGATATTTCAAACTCGTGATATAATACTCATCACCCTTGTTGTATATTATTTGCTGGGTAATTTGTGCTCATTCTTGCTTATTTTAAAACCTTTCAGTTAAGGCGAAACAGAAAAGTGTCTCTGGGAAAGACAAGGGCAAGGGCAAGGCTACCGACTAGCTTGTTCCTTTATGTTTAAAATTGTTATGTTGTATTAAGACTGTCTTCAGACTATGTTTAAGCTTAAGTAGGATTATGTAATAAGTCTTTATTCGATATCATTATGTAATCTATTAAGTACTGTAGGTTGCGAGACTTGGGAAAATAATTATAATAAATCATTGTATATTATTCTAAATTAGATCTTCCGCTGTAAATGTGTGATTTTAGTTATTATTGTATTACCATGAGCACGTGACGAACCGAATTCGAGTGACCAAGTGGCAGTCCCGAATTTGGGGGCGTCACACTGGCCGCGCCAGCCATGGAAAAATGTTTACCAAGTTTAATAATTTCTTAACCTTTTCTATATCAACTAAGGGTTTAGTAATTGATGAATGTATACCCTTTAAGCAACATGTTTAATCAAGGTTTATAAGAAGTAAAAGTTAATCAAACGTAAACAAACTTGAGATTTGGAAACGTAAACCGTAAACCAAGTTCAAGTTAAAGAACAAGTTAAGATCTCGTCGATCATCATACTTAGTGATAATTGATGAGAGTTCGAGTTATAGCATTGGAGTGTTAATAAGCCGTAATGAATGTTAAATAACTTAAATGAATGTTATTAGTTAACATTTCAATTAAGTTATACAAGAAAGAGAAGTTAGGCAAATACATTGTATATCGATTATGATTTCTTATTGGTATACCATATGTTATGCTTGTAGAAGTTGTAAAGATCAAGTAGCGTACCTTAAAGGTTTAAGAGACGCGAAGGCAAGTGTTCTAACTTCGTTCATACTTTATGATGAATGCAAGTTTCCTAACTTTGTTCAAGTTCTACTTGATGCAAGTTTTCTCAACTTCATTCATTTCATATAAATGCGAGTCTAAACTCTTGTTTATACCTTATGGTTATAAAAGATGTCATTATGCATAGCTACTTATGCATAAAAGAGTTATTGAATGGTCGGTGCCAATTGATTCGGCTAGACTGAGAAGTAAATGTATTTTGGTGGGTTTTCCACAAATCTTTCCAGAATATATATATATTGAAGCTATCCTATGCCAAGTGATTGGTAAGGGTTCTTAGGGGAACCTGAGTGAGAAAGACAAATGTTTTTACGTCGTTAATTCGACGGGCACACGATGTTGCCAATGATTAAACGTAAACACGTTTAATGAATGAATGTTGATCAACATAGAGTACTACAGGCTGATCACCTGGATGTGCTCGTAAGATATATCGGGCTTACGACCTTAGTGTCGGGTTGTCCTTTTTAAAATGGGAACCAGGTGTTGGTTCGTGGTCTTTGGCCAGGCAAGATTCCGAAGAGACTATATGTCATTGGGAATGGTTTTAAAGAAATCAAAACGATATTTTGATTGTTCAGAAGTACTTCATAGCTATTGTACAGCTATTGAAGTGGAATATATATGATTCTTAATTTTGTGGTTTCAAGTTAAAATGTTAACTTACTGAGCTATTTATGCTCATTCTTGCTTAAACTAAATGTTTTCAGCGAGGAATGAACGGACCGAAGGATCCGAGAAAGACAAAGGCAAGTCCAAGATGGACAAGTAGAGACCTTTGTAATAGTATAGTATTAGTATTATATTTACTGATATTATGACACAGAACAATGTAATGGTTATCGAGAACCTGGGAAGGAATGAATAGAATGTATGTTTAGTAAACTCATGCGTGAGATTGAAGTCTTTCAGTGGAATGTATGAGTATAATGTAGTACCGTGTAGCACCAGGTCCAGGGTTTGAAGGTACCCGGATTTGGGGGTGTCACAGGTTGGTATCAGAGCCTTAGGTTATAAAACTTAAGGGGTAAAAAAAACCCTTAGGTTATGACCTTGAGAAGAGAAGTAGAAGTTAGAAGTAAACAAACTCGGGTAGAGTTGTGAAAGAAGAAAGTAACCTTAAACCTATTAAATGTGATGTACATTGTTTATGTTTTGATTATATACTAATCCAGTTATTTATGTTTTATGTAGAAAACAAGAATAATAAGCATGCATAATGAAATACATGTGGTTAGCGAGGATTCAGTCAACTTTATAGAAGTAGTACCTATGCCGATAGCAGAGGTACCTATGGTAATCTTAGAAGGGACTGATATAGAAGAAGAGGACTGATTTCAGATTGCTATAAAAATTAAAGGAGTTTAATTTAGATTTGGTTTTTGATTAAAATAAAAGAGTTTATTTTTTTTCAAAACTAAATATTAGCAAAACTTTTGCCCATTAAATGATATCGATGCATATATGGATTGGATTTATGATATGAATGTTATTTATTGATACATATGTTGATATGTATGATAATAAATGGGGTTGATTATGAACTATTGACCAATGTGATTGGATTTTATTTTAGTTGGATGCATGAATGTATGAATTTTATTAAATGGGGTCCGCGTACCTCATCTTCTCTGATTTTTCTTGATGTAATTTCTATCTCCCTTCTATGTACTTCCCCTTGACTAGCAGATCAAGGTTTCTATTTATTATAAATAGTTTATGTAATAGGATTAGTTAGAATTACTTGAAGAATTGGAGACGAAGGAGCAAGGAGCACATGAAGACCTGATTGTAATGGAGCCCGAGATTTAAATGTAATATTTATATTTAAATTTAATTCTTGCACCCTTAGGTTTTACCTTTTGGTTCACTTGGTGGCTCTAGTGAACCAAACTAGAATAAAAGTCCATAATCAATCCGGGTAGAATATAGTATTCTATATGCATGCTTATACTATATATATATATATTATATATTTGGCAACATGCTTCGCATGTCAATTAATATGACGCGTATTTTATATATATATGTGCATGCACGCTAAACAAGATGAGACAAATAATAACAAACCCTTAAAGAATGTATATTAAGTCCTAAACATTCAAAGATATTTGGAATATCGAACGTCGCTTTCTAGCATGATAAAATGATAGAGTATTAGTTAATCATTATAAGTTTGTTGTGTCACATAAGACTTATCTTAAATTTTTGAGATGTTGTTTTATCACATTTAATGCTTATAAATTGACTGAACGATACTGTTTTGTTGCGTCACACAAGGATAATTTTCTTTTGAATATATGGAAGTGCTAGGTTGGCCTTAACTTGTATAAAATTTTGATTCGGATGTGTCACACTTGATCAAAATAATCTAAGAGGCAAAATACATGGAGTTACATGTTGATGTAATTGACAAGAGTTGTCTATCTATTTATTTATATATAGTTTATTGTGTTACACAAGACTATATACATTTGAAATGAGATCCTTATTCTCACTAGCAAATCTTTAATTAGATTTGTCGAACTATATATTTTGAGGGTATTATAGTTTTGAAGAAAATAGTGGGATATACCAATTTAAAATAAGACCTAATTTATTTTGGTAATTAATTAAATGAATGTATGCTAAAATGTTATTTTATCTGACATGCAAAATTTGAAAATGTCACACTCACTATCACTGCGTAGCATACTTGATGCTAACAAACTAACCGGACCGAATTACACGGACTGATTAAGAAATTTGAGAATTGTTCTCACTGCTGAAAATATTTCTTATGTCCTAAATTCTCCTGTCCCTACAAAAGTTGCAGAAACAGCCTCTGAGAAAGAGATTGCTACTTTTAAGAAGTGGCAAGATGATGCATCTATGGCTTAATGAATCTTGCTCGCATCCATGATTAATGAGCTTTAGCGTCAGCATGAAACTATGGATGCTCCTATTATATTGTTGCACCTCCAAGAGTTGTATGGTGAGAAAAGTAGGACTGCTAGATATGAGATATTTAAGGAGCTCTTTCGATCTCGGATGACCGAGGGCACTACTGTTGAGACTCATGTCCTAAAGATAATCAATTTGATTGAACGTCTGGGACAGCTTGGGTGTGACGAACAAAAATTTTGTAATTTAAATTAAATATTTATGGAATTAAATAAATATTTTTGATGATTTAATTATTGAGTTAAATAATTATGTGATGGAATTGAGGTAGAATATAATTATATGTGTTACATTAGTTAAATTAATGTGGATGATTTTATTATTCAAAGTATGTATTTAATTGAGCTTAATTGATTAAATAAAATATTTAATAAGCATAGTGTTATTTTAATTAATTTAATAATTAATTAGAGATTTAATGATTTGACAAAATTAATAAAGGAGAATTTTAATTATGTGATAATATGATTTAATGTGGAGTTATGATATTTTATTTAATTGATTTAAATAAGATTATTTGATTAATAAAGGTGTGACATTAAACTTTATAATAAGAAGTTAATTAAAATAAAGGAAAAGGAAGAATAAAGGGATAGACAAACAAGGACCTATGAGAAGTTGGAGCAATTAACCCATTATGGGGTTAACTGACCATTACTAAGTTAGTTTTTATACACATATTATATACGTATATCTATATCATATAATCAGATTTATATCATATATCAGTTTATATCGTATAAGTTTGTAAGTTCAGAGAGAAAGTTGAGAGAGATTGAGAGTTTTAGGAAGAAAGTTTGAAGAAGAATTGAATAGATTGTATCATCATCCTTGAATTATCATAACAAACTAGCAAGGGTAATCTCTTCTCTTAAGTTTTCAATTAAGTTTCAGAGTTTTCCATTAACGTGTTTTTAAGATTCTCTGTTAAGAATTATTTTGATAATTAACTTAAGATATAATCATATATGTGTCAGTATATGTTAATAACATGTTTTATACCATGTATATATGAATTACAATGATCAACACCATGTAATTATGTTTTATTTGGAATTCAAAAGTTATAGAGTATGAAAGTTGTATATATGACCCTTACGTAAAAATTTTATGCCATGAATTGTTTGTTTAACTTAAAATTGACAATAGATTATGATTATACATGTTAAAACAAAGAAAATAAACTTTGAACGGACAGATTCGTAGTTATAACGAATCTGTGATGATGAATTTCATATTTTTCTTTAAAACTTTCAAAATACCAAGAACAGTGAACTTATGTGATTTGATTTGAGTAATTACATGATATAAAGTGTTAAAAGCATGTTAAAATCATTATATGATGTTTCTATGAAGTTTATACTTCATGAGAATCACTGTGTTGGTTTAATTTGGATTTATTTGGCCTAAACTGTCAAAAATCGCGAACTGGAGCTGAACAGCCAAGGCACACCCACCCCAGCCAACTTAAAACCCGCCCCAGCCAGCCCTTTGCAGATCCACACCCGCCCCAGCGGGCCTAACCCTCGCCCCAGCTGAGGTGATGCGGAGAAAAATTATTTTTTTGGCCCGTTTGTATGTTTTTAAGCCATAGCATGATGAGTAACCTAATGTAACAAACCTAATGACATGTTAGGTGTATGAAACAATTATATAACATGTTGATTGACAAATATAATATAATTTGAAGTTTATGTTAACAAACTAAATCGTTGACATGTATTATATAATGCGAAGTTCATGTTAACAAACTAAGTGTGAACTTGAATATTGTAATCGTAAGACTTGATTATGAATTGTCTAAGAGTTTACACTTATATGTTATGAGTTTATACTCATGTTATGTGGTTAGCTATTGAGATAATGTTATAAACCAAGTTGTAAGTTGAACTTAAGTAGTAAGTTTAATAGGTAAATATGGTAGATATGAACTAATCAATGTCATATACATAATGTAATGTGTAGGACGTTGAGGAATTGAGTTGTATTTATAATTGTAGCTTGCGCACGAGGCAAGTATTCAATCCCTAACTTATTATCGTTAAGCAAATTTTCTTATCGAAACTCTTTAAGTTGAATAAGTGTTCTATTCCTTATTCATATATCAAGCAAGTTACTAAACTCAAAGTTTACCTTTATTGAGAAAATTTTCTATTCTTGAAATACTTTCATGATGCAAGTTCTTATACTTGTTTACCCATATTGATTCGACTAGTATAGTTGATGAACGTTCTAAATTCTAAAACTATTATTGAGTTTATCCAAACCAAACTTCCTTTGGAGCGGACTCTGATGTCAAACTGAGATGAACAACCCTACTATAGGGGATTGATGATGCTTTAGCGTTGAGATATTGTGCACAGTATGGTACTAAAGGCTGATCCCCCTAAGTACGAGAAGTAGAGTCCATATAGTCTTATGACTGTTAAAGGTTTAAAGTATAAATACTTGACAACCTAGGACATAGTTCAAGGTCTTATGACCCTCAGATGTTCTTTTGATTCTTGTTATCCATTCTTGATTCAAAAGCCGAACTTTTTGTTACTCAGACTTCTTTGATTATTCGTATGTTATTATCCTGTTATATTTGTATACTTGTGGGCAATCGTGCTCACTCTTGCATAATAATAACATTGCAGTTAAGAACGAAAGACCGGACGAGCCTTCTACTAGCAAAGGCAAGAAAAAGATTAACAAGTGATTGAAGACTTATTATTTATTTTGAAATGTTTATTCTAAGACTTGATGTGTTTAAGACTTAAAACTTATGTATTTGTTTATGATTTTCGCACAGAGATTTAAGGTTAAGTATGGCCTGGGATTGATTATGTATTTGTATTCAGATGTTATAACCCCATAAGGGGGAGGTGGTGGATTATTTTATCTATTTCATGGTTTACATTTATTATGGGTAGATAGATATATGATATTTGTACAGTAACCACCAAATTTTGTGAAAATTGAAATACCCAAATTTGGGGGTGTCACATTGGGTTCATCATAGATGGAGAGTTAAGTCAAGATTTGATCTTGCAGTCACTCCTAGATACATTCACACAATTTGTTGTGAATTTTCACATGAATAAGTTAGATGTCAGCTTTCCTGAATTACTTAACATGTTGAAAAATGCTGAAGGACACTTCCCATCCAAGAAGAACTAAGTCTTACTGGTGGATAATTCTTCCAAGAAAAGGAAGAGGCCCAAGGTACCTTCTAAAAAGAAGAAATCCAATAAGGCTAATGACAAGGCGAAGAACAAGGATCAAAATAAACCTGATCCAGCTAGCAAAAGAATGTGTTTCCATTACAATAAAAAGGTTCATTGGAAGAGGAACTGTGAGAAGTTTCTGGCAGAGAAGAAGTTTGGAGAAGCTTCGACTTCCAATCAAGGGTTGTTCATGATTCAAATTAATATTTTTGAAAGTCAAAATTCTACTTGGGTATTGGATACCGGCTGTGGTTCTCACATATGTAATATTATGCAGGGACTGGTCAGAAGTAGAAAGCTAAATAAGGATGAAGTCGTCCTATGAGTGGAAAAATGAGCAAAGGTTGCTGCATTAGCTGTAAAGACTTATTATTTAGCACTGCCTACGGGCAAGTCCATTAGATTAAATAATTGTTATTTTGTTCCCTCACTTATTAGAAACATTATTTCAATTTTCGTATTGGATATGGATGGTTTTGATATTATAATCAAGGGCAATAGTTGTTCTATTTATAATAAGAATGTTTTATATGGTGTTGGTAAATTGCTGAATAGACTTTACATACTTGACTTGCATGAAAATATACTTTAAATTGAACAAAATAAGAAACAGAAAAGAAATGATGTTAATTATTCCTATATGTGGTGTGACACCCCCAAATCCTGGTACTTCATTTCCACACGATTTAGTGTTCACTATCTAAATAAAACATACATCTACTGCCCAATAATAAGGAATGCGAAATAAATTACAACCTTATCATTATATAAAAATCTTCCTTATCAAAAGGGTTACAATGTTGTCCAAAAATAATCCCAGGGTTACCTAACCTTGACATAAACAATTAATGCGGAAAAATAACTTAACATAATCAAGTCTTATTACAATTCATAATCAACAAATAAAACAAGTCTTCACTTATTCATCTTGCCTTTCCCCTTACTCGTTGACGTACGTCAACGTTCTCGACTTTAGCTGCAATGGTTATTTAGTTGCAAGAGTGAGCAAACAAAAGCTCACTTGGAATAACAATAATAATAACGACATTAACTGAATAGCTTCAAGAGATCTGAATAACTTTTCTTTTATCAATAATAAAGAATTGAATAATAATTCTTTCATCAACATTTATAATTCGAATATAGAATTCATTTAAGGGTCATAAGACCTTGAACTATGTCCTAGGTTATAAATATTTCTATTTAAAACCTTTAACAGTCGTTTAGACTATGGACTTTTAACTCGTACTTAGGGGGATCAGCCCTTCGTACCATGTATTGTGCACAACCATCTTAAAGCTTTCGCATAATAATCCTCTAATAAATAGGGTTGTTCATCTCAGTATTTGATACAAGTCTGCACCAAAGAAAGTTTGGTTTGGATAAGCTTCAAGGAAAATTTAGAGTTCAACTACCATCAACTAAGGAGTAGTTGAATCGACTTATAATAACTTGGAATAATTCAACAATAAAAAATTATGAAATAACTTATGCTTTAGAATTAAACTTAAAGCATTCAAAGGATAAGATAGACCTTACTTGAACAATTAAGTCAAGGTATTAAATCGTGAACTTTAATTAATTACTTGTCCATTGCAGAAATAAAAGGACATGCTCAAATACAATTAAGATTTGAATTTAAAATACTTGCATATAAATCACAATATTAGGGATAGAGATATTGCCTCAAGCGTAAGCTACAATTACAATTCACGTTCCTTAATTAACCCTACACATATATAATTAACAATAATAATCTAAATTAGTTATCACATAACTAATTCACATAATTAATTAACCCATTTAGGTTACTCATTCCTCATTAGTTATTAAGTTAAAAATTAATTATCACATAATTAATCATATCACATGTTCACATTATATTTTCACATAATTAATCAACTAATATTTATTTACTCATATTAATTAAATTATAATTTAAATTAAACATTCACTTTAATTATAATTAATCAAATTATAATAACATTTTATATTAATTAAATTATAATTAAACTAATTATAATTTAAATTAAACATTTACTTTAATTTATCAAATTCAATTCATGCACTCATATAAATTAAATTATAATTAAATAAATTATAATTTAAATTACACATTTACTTTAATTATAATTATTCAAATTATAATTGCATATTATATTTTATATTAATTCATTACTGTCCATTTAGCATTTTAATTTTATTAACATGCTTTATAAATTATTACATCATTAATCTCATAAATTTCACATTTTAAAAATAGCTTTCTGCCCAATCTGCATGACCAGTGCGGCCGCGCTCCAATTAGCCTTGGGAGCTGTAACGATTGAGATTTTATATTTAATTTTAAATATTTATTGAATTAAATAAATATTTATGTGAATTATTTATTGAGTAAATAAATAGATTAAGTAATTTATGGTAATGATTTAATTGAGTGTTACATATTAATTTAATGAATGTTATTTAATTGATATGTATATATATTAATGTTATATTATAGTTCTAATTTAATTGAGATAATTGAATTAGATGAATTATGTGATGAAGTATTACATGAATTATAATTAGCGAGTAATTATAATTATGTGACAAATTTTATGTGATTAATGGATGTTAGATTTTAATTGATTAAATTAGATGATTAATATTTAATTGATTAAAATATGACATTAAAGTATGTGTCAAAATAATTTATTAAAATAAAAAAAAAGAATTTTTAAATGACTTTTACCAAACAAGGTCCTTGTATTTATTTTAAACCTATTTCTACCAAACAGGGCCCTAACTATCAAAAAGCTATTTTTAAATAAACTGTTTACCAAACACGGCCTTAGCATTAATAATCAATTTTTGAAAATAACATTGTTTTGCCAAACAAGGCATTGTGATTTTTGAATTTTGTAACTTATATAATAAATGTATTTATTATATATATTAAGTAATTAGCAGTTACATATATCATTAGTATACATATATTATATCAGTTATAATATATCTATACTACGTTAGATTATAAGTTAGTTTGTAAAGCTAAGAATAAAAAGAGAAAAGAAGAGCAGAGAAGTTAGAGAAGAGAAGGAAGAAGAAACTTGTGAAGGCTAGAATTAGTCATTGTATTCTTCTCCAATCATCAAAAAGGTAATTAATATCTTATAGTTTTAAAGAATTGTGATCAGTTGTTCTTCATTGTTTTGAGTTTTTGTAAATTTAGTTTATGTGAATTTCATGAAATTATGTAATCAGGAATTTTATATATATGTATTGTATCCATGTGTTGATTGTGGTAATTGTATGACATAAGAGGATTTTCAAAAATCAAATTACTGTAGAAATATATTTTTAACAGAAAATTCATGTTTATATGAGTTCACATGGAATTTCATGAGTGTGGTTAATGTTAATTGAGAAATTCATGCAATTGGTATGTGTTAATATGCTTATTAAGTAATTTCTGGATGCTATCTTCAACTTCGTATGTAATGCATGTATATAAGTTCGAATTGATGGAGAAAAATAGTTACAGTGAATTATTTTATGAAAAATATGAGTTTTCATGAAAATGGCCAAATTAGATTTTAAAATTTGTGATTATCATTGTTTAGATGGTTTTGTGTTTTAGAAGCATGTTATATATATGTATTATTGCATAGGTATGATTTACAATGTTTAAGTTACTGTGAATTGCCGATTGTTGGCTTGTATGGGTTAATCAGTGAAGCAGGGTGCCGTTGCTGTCTGCCTCTGTCGGTGTTCCTGCGCAACTGCGCCGGTAACACAGCCAGAAGCAGCGCAGCTGCGCCGGCTGCCTTTCCCAGAATCCTTCCCTGCGCAGCTGCGCCGGTTATAGGGCAGCTGGCTGCGCAGCTGTGCCGGGAACAGTGCTTAGGCAGTGAAGGTTAGCTAATTGTGTAGTGTTGATTTTGAACCTAGTTTAATTATGCTATGATAGTGAGCATGTATCTAGTTGCTACAACATGTTGTTAACATAAATTTGACAAATTTATATTTAGAAAAGAAAAGAGGTTTGAAAACCTTAACGTATGATTTGAATTATTATTTAAATGTGATATATGATTATAATTTAAATAATTATAATCAAAAGTAAATGTTTATTTTAAATTATAATTAAATTATAATGAATAAAGGTTAATTTATTAGATGTTAATTTAAATTATAATTTATGCAATTATAATTTAATAAATGCATGTTTAATTGTGGATTTTAAATTGATAATTACATAATTAATTATAAATTGTGTAATTATAATGCATGGTATAGTTTAAGTAATTATTAATTAAATTGATAATTACATGATTAATTATAAATTGTGTAATTATAAATGTATGAATGCAGTTTAATTGATTTTAAATTATAATTATTTATAATTTAAATGGTAATTATAATTTGATTAAGTGTTTGAATTATAATTGTTCAATTATAATTTAGTTAAATACATAATTAAGTTAATTATGTGAGTATATGTGTGATGTGATTAACTATGTGATAGTTAATTATTATTGTTTATTTAATTAGAGTAAGTTAACCATGAGGGTTAACCACTTATGTGAATTAGTTATGTGTTAACTGATTTAGATTATTATAATTGAATGTGTATAGGAAGTATTAAAGTACGTGAATTGAATTAAGTAGCTTGCGCTTGAGCAAGTCTTCTAAACCCTAATCTTGTATAATTTCTTGAGTTCATATATTCTTGTTAAGAATGTCATTTTCTATTTTTGTATTGGACAATTGTGTATTTAATTGAAATGATCTTAACTTATTGTTCAAGTAAGATCCAGTTATTATTTTAAATGCTTTAAATTGATTCTAAAGCATATGTTTATTCATAATTCTTTTATTTATGAATTATTGGAAGTCGATTCAACTAATCCTTAGTTGATGAACGTGAATTCTAAATTACCCTTGTAAGCTTATCCAAACCAAACTTTCTTTGGTGCGGACTTGAATTCAAATTACTGAGTTGAACAACCCTATTTATTAGGGAAGGTTACTACGCATAGCGTTAAGATGTTTGTGCACAATACATAGTACGAAGGGCTGATCCCCCTAAGTACGAGTTAAGGTCCATAGTCTTATTGACTGTTAAAGGTTTAAATAGAAATATTTATAACCTAGGATAAGAGTTCAAAGGTCTTATGACCCTCAGATAAATTCTATATTCGAATTTTAATGTTGATAGAGAATTATTATTCAATTCTTTATTATTGAAGCAAGCTAAGTTGTTCAGGTTCTTTTAAATATATCCTTTCATGTCTATGTTATTGTTAAACTCCAGTGAGCTGTGGTTTGCTCACTCTTGCATTAAATAACAATTTCAGTTAAGGTTGATAACGCTGATGCTCCGTCTACGAGTAAGGGCAAGGGAAAGCAAAGCAAGTGAAGACTTATTTTTTTATATTATATTGAGAATGATTGTAATAAGACTTGAATGTTATGTTTTTATTTCCGCACTTTATTATATTCATGTCAGGGTTAGAGTAAACCGGGATTATCTTGAAAAGGTTGTAACCCTTATTTTAAGGGAGATTTATCTATTCTAATTTAAGTTATAGTTTATTTTACATTATTCATTGGGTAGATGTATGTTATATTAGAAAGTGAACACCAAATCATGTGAAAACGAAGTACCTGAATTTGGGGGTGTCACATGTTGGTATCAAAGCTATAGGTTATGAAACCTTAGGTGGGGAAAAACCTTAGGTTAGTAGCCTTATAGGTAAGATCGAAAAGATAGGTGTGATAGGTAAAGATAATAAACTACCTTTTGTGCTACGTGTTTACATTATAGTATTCAAAGAGTGACGATTCGTTATCACGTAATAATTAACTTTAAAATTCTTTTGTCAGGATGTCGAACGTGGGAGAACCTAGTCAGGATAGAGAGGATGTACCTCAGGTGCCTAGAGAGGAAGAGCCCCGTGACATACATATTGTCTGGGAGCAGCTGGTTAGGAGAGAGCCATCTCTAGTGATCACCGTAGCTGGTCGGGAGCATGAGCTGACACCTATTCCAGAGGATGAGGACGAGGACGAGTCTGAAGAGGAGGAAGAGGATACCGAAGAGGAATTCCCACCTCACTCTACTAGTGCTGAGATGTTTGGATACTTAATAATTGAATAAAGGGTCTAATAATAATATTTTCTTATCAGAAAATGCCTCCTAGAAGAAGAGTAACACGTCAAAATCCCAAGGGTTCGACGAACAACAACAATAATGAGGGAACGAATCCCAATTCGGTTCAGCAGTTGGTGAATCTGTTGACAGGAGCTCTTGCGAATCAGCCGCAGGTGCAGGATACTACTTTCAAGGAATTCAAGACAGTAGGACCGCCTGAGTTCAAAGGATCGACTAACCCTATCGAAGTTTAGACATGGGTTATGGAAATAGAGAAGGTATTTAACGTGGCTAGGGTAGGAGAAGACCAAAAGACAATGTTCGCGGCTTTCATGTTGAAGTCGGATGCTAGCTTTTGGTGGCAGGCTAACAAGACTCGAGAGGGAGAGGGAGTCATCACATGGGAACGTTTCAAGGAAATATTCTACGAGATATATTTTCCAGTGAGTTCGCAGGACCAGATGGAGGTCCAGTTCCTAGAACTTAAGCAAGGAGGGATGACAGTGTCTGAGTATGCCGCTAAGTTTAACGAGTTGGCCAGGTTCGCTACATACCAGGGCAGCACTGACGCTAGGAAAGCGAGAAGGTTTGAGCAGGGACTAAAGCCTTGGCTCTACAGCAAGGTTTCTATGTTCCAGCTGAATACCTTTGCAGCGGTGCTGGAGAAGGCCATA
Organism: Panax stipuleanatus; assembly: GCA_020205555.1. Classification (NCBI taxonomy): domain Eukaryota; kingdom Viridiplantae; phylum Streptophyta; class Magnoliopsida; order Apiales; family Araliaceae; genus Panax; species Panax stipuleanatus. Next base: position 47,456,021 of record CM035115.1, read on the forward strand.
CTTGCTGAGGGAGGAAGCGAAGCGGTGACAAAGTTCAACCAAGATAAGAAGAAGAAGAATGAGGTAGAAACCAAGTCTGGGGGTAGCAGCACTGTGAACCAGAAGAGGAAGTGGTCCGATAATACCTCTGCTGGGAGTCAGCAAGAAAGCCAGTAGAAGAGGAAGTTCGAAGCATGTGCTACATGCGGTAAGAATCACACTGGCGTGTGCATGAAGGGGAAGCGGGTGTGCTTCAACTGTGGTCAGGAAGGCCACATCGCGCCTAATTGCCCAAAACCGAAGAAGGGAGCTTACTTTACATGTGGATCCAAAGATCACATGGCTCGCAACTGCCCGAAGAAGCTGACGGCAGGGTCAACAGGGAGCGGAGGGAATGGAATCGGCAGTACCGTTACTATCACTGCACCATTGCAAGCTGTTCGACCCACTGCACGGACATTCAATATGACGGTGCAGGATGCTGTGCAATCAAAAGATGTGGTGTCAGGTATTATTCCGGTCAATAGTATAAATGCATATGTATTATTTGATTCGGGTGCTACTTGCTCATTCATATCTGATGATTTTGCTAGAACCCTAGACTTACCTGTAGAGGAGTTAATTTACCCTTTGAACGTAGAGATTGCGAATAGGGAGGTTATTCCTGTTAGGAGCGTTTATAAGAACTATAGATTGGACATTAAGGGTCAGGAGCTTAGAGTAGATTTGATTCGGATAAAACTTGGGGAATTCGACGTCATACTAGGTATGGATTGGTTGTTCAACCATGGGGCGATAATCGACTGTCAGAAGAAGTTGGTAAACCTTACAACTCCATCGAAGTTGGTGTTCTATGGTAGCAAATCGCCTAGGCAAGCGAGTTGTCTGACGGTTATGCAAGCCAAGAAACTTCTGACGCAAGGCTGTGTAGGATATCTAGCCTACATAGTAGATTCGCGTAAGGAAAGCCCGAAGGTGGAGGAGATATCGGTAGTTAAGGAGTTTGTGGACGTTTTTCCAAGCGATTTGCCAGGACTTCCGCCAGACAGGGAGACAGAGTTCGTGATCGATCTTGCGCCGGGAACTGCTCCGATTTCGAAGGCTCCGTACCGAATGGCTCCAGTCGAGATGAAGGAACTGATGGTTTAACTGTAAGAACTGCTAGACAAGAAGTATATTCAACCGAGTGTTTCGCCGTGGGGAGCGTCTGTCTTATTCGTGAAGAAAAAGGATGGGTCGATGCGTCTTTGCATTGATTATAGAGAGTTGAATAAAGTTACGATCAAGAATGGGTATCTTTTACCTAGGATCAATGACTTATTTGATCAACTGAAGGGTGCGAAATACTTCTCAAAAATCAATTTGAGAAGCGGGTATCATCAATTGAAGGTGAGGAAGGAAGATATACCGAAAACGGCTTTTAGAACTCGGTATGGTCATTATGAGTTCTTGGTGATGTCATTTGGTCTCACGAATGCCCCAGCTGCATTTATGGACTTAATGAATAGGGTGTTCAAGCCATTTCTGGACAAGTTCGTGGTAGTGTTCATAGATGACATGCTGGTTTATTCCAAGACCGAGGAGGAGCATGCTGAACACTTACGACTAACCTTAGAAGCCCTGAGATGAGAAAAGCTTTACGCTAAATTCTCAAAATGCAAATTCTGGTTGGAACGTGTGCAATTTCTTGGCCACGTGATCGACAAGGATGGTATTTCGGTAGATCCGTCGAAAGTTGAGGCCGTAATTAGTTGGGAACAGCCGAAGACGCCGTCTGAAGTGAGAAGTTTCTTAGGATTGGCTGGTTATTACCGAAGATTTATTCAAGACTTTTCTAGAATCACAACTCCGTTGACGAATTTGACTCGTAAAATAGTTAAGTTTGTTTGGACGGAGAAGTGTGAGGAGAGTTTTCAAGAGCTGAAGAAGAGGTTGAGTACTGCGCCTGTATTGTCTTTACCGGATAGTTCGGGGAATTTCGTAGTATATAGCGATGCCTCACAAAAAGGATTAGGCTGTGTATTGATGCAGAGCGGCAAAGTCATTGCCTATGCGTCACGTCAGCTGAAGGATTACGAGAAGGGGTATCCGACCCATGATCTAGAATTGGCGGCAGTAGTGTTTGCCCTAAAAATTTGGAGGCACTACTTATATGGAGAGAAGTGTGAAATATACACAGATCACAAGAGTCTGAAGTATATATTTACCCAGAAGGATTTGAGCATGCGCCAAAGAAGATGGTTGGAATTGATTAAAGACTATGATTGCGAGATACTTTACCATCTGGGTAAAGCTAACGTTGTTGCCGACGCTTTAAGCAGAAAAGGTCGGGAGAAGCTGAATGTGTTAACTGATCAGGATCGGTTAATAGAACAAATGGCTAAATTGGAGTTGGAAGTGAAGTTTTCGAAAGAATAGGATGAGATGTTGTTTCAAGTAACCACTGGTTCTACTTTAATAGACAAAGTGAAAGAAGCACAACTTCATGATGAAGAATGTGAAAAGATTCGGACAAGGTTAACTGATGGCGAAGAGTTCAAGTTCAAGGTCGATAATGAAGGACTGTTACGATTTGAAGGTAGAATCTGGATACCGCCAGTACCAGAGGTCAAAGAGGAGATTTTGAGCGAAGCTCATAGTTCTAGATATTCTATTCACCCTAGGAGTATGAAGATGTACCAGGATCTCAGGCATCATTTCTGGTGGCCGAATATGAAGAGGGACGTGGCTGAATGCGTTGCGAAATGCTTAATATGAAGAGGGACGTGGCTGAATGCGTTGCGCAGACAGTACTGATAGTTTTGTGAACTTTGCAGAGAAAAAGCTAATTTTGGCTTATTTCTTCACACTAAGTTCCAAATTCAGCCAACATAATGCATAAGACACTTTATAGAAAACATACTTCTAAGCTTCTAACATGTTTTCACATACATAATCATCATAACACATAATTAAAACTCTCAATTTTGATAATTTTGAAGAAAAGACAATTTTCAATGTTCTTGACGAAATTAAATACTGTGAATTTATTTTTAAACCAATTCACCCAATTCCAAGCATGATCAGTTAGTTTCTATACATGCTATCATTATCTATAATTAAATTTTATTTTTTGATAATGTTGATTATCCGACCCGCGGGTCGACTAAATCTCCTCTGCCCGATACTAAAGCGGTTTGCTACTCGGCTTGCGCCTTAGGGAGTATCGTGGTCACCATGGGACTTTTTACAGCCTTAACTTTGTTGCAAGCGGGACTCGAACCTAAGATGTCCGGGTTACAGCCTTAACTTTTCACTGTAACTTTTGATGAACATGAATGCTTCATGTTCATCATCTTTATATGAATTAAACCACTAATTTATGCATACAATTCAATTATAAATAATTTATGGACACAAATTCTATATATGATTCATGTTTATCCAATTTGCATGAAAAATCGTGTTTACAGATAACTAAAATACGAAGAACATGAAAAGCTATAAGTTTTAGAAATTATACCCTTTGCTAACTGTAGTGAAGAAGAAGATGATGATGAGCTTCAAGTTCTAACAATTCCTTCTCCTCCTTCTTCTTCTTCCTCCTTCTTTTCTCTCTAACTTTTCTTCTCTGCTCCTTGTTTTGTTCTAACACTGACTATATTTCTAACTTTGTTTTAATTAACGTAATATACATATAATATAACTTACATATATTATACATATAATACATAAATATAAGATATATAACTGCCAATACATAATGGCCCTTATTAAATATAATAATTACCATTAATATAAAAGTTACACTATTTTGAATTTTAAAAGCCCTAAGGCTTGTTTCGCAAAATAGCTTATTTTTTTAAAAACATGTTTTAGTAACTAAGGCCCTGTTTGGCAAAACGAGATTAAAATAGGTGCAAGGGCCTTGTTTGGGTAAAACTAATTTAAAATCTCTTTTTATTCTTTTAATAAATCCTTTAACACATATTTTTAATGTCATACTTTAATTAATTAAATCTTAACATTCTAATTTAATTAAATTAAAGCTAACATCACATAACCAATTAAATTTTGCCACATAATAATTATAATTACACGCTAATCATAATCTCATGTAACAATTACCACATAAAATTTATCTAATTTAATTATCTCAATTAAATTAGAACTATATCATAAAATCATTACACATCAATTAAATTAAATATTAAATATTCATTTAATTAATATATTGCAATTAATTAAATTACTCCACAACAATCACATAAATTATTTATTTAACTCAATAAATAAATTAATTAAAATATTTATTTAATTCAATAAATATTAAAATTCATATATAAAATTCTCATTCACTACATGTGGCACTGTAGATTCGGTCATATTAATGAAACACAATTATCCAAGTTTTATAGTGATGGGTTCTTAGAGCTATTTGATTATGAATCATATCCAACTTGTGAATCTTGTCTCATGGGTAAGATGACCAAATCTCCTTTTAGTAGAAAAGGAGAAAGAGTTATAAAGTTGTTAGCGTTAGTACACACATGAGTTTGTGGACCTATGACAATGAATGCACAATGAGGGTAATCTTATTTTATTACTTTCACTGATGTTCATTCATAATTCGTATATGTGTATTTAATGAAATACAAATCTGAATCGTTTGAAAAGTTCAAAGAATTCAGAAGTGAAATAGAGAAACAAACTGGCAAAAGTATTAAGATTCTTCGATCAGATTGAGGTGGTGAATACTTAAGCGGTGAGTTTCTCAATTGTCTCAAAGAAAATAGTATAATCTCACAACGAACTCCACCAGGGACGCCACAGTTGAATGGTGTATCTGAAAGGAGAAATCGAACATTGTTGGACATGGTTCGTTCCATGATGAGTTTTATCAATCTTCCAATATCATTATGGGGTTATGCTCTAGAAGCGACTGCATATTTACTTAACAAGGTACCTACTAAATCCTGTTGGGGGGAGCAATCAAATTGCAAAATTAGCGGAAGTATGATATATCAGAGTTTAAAAATTTCTACAAAACCATTACCCGGATCATCCTTTAAGCAAATTATTAATTTAAAATGATAAATAAGAAGTTATGGAATCATACCCTTGTAGAACGATGGTTCCACAGGTACGAGTTCAACTCCTTGTTCTTCGTGATCTCCTTGAATTTATGGGTTAGATTCCTTTCTTTGATCAACGTTAGCCACCCAAGTGTTTGGCCTCTAGAGGTGATCCACCAAGGAAGAGGAATTATCAAGAAGGAGGGTGGTTGGCTAAACCCTAGTTTTCTATACTCTATAGAAAAAGAGTACTCTCCAACAATTAGAATTGCATCAACTGATATCTATTATAAGACTTCTCTTATATAGATATTGGTCAACCCTTCTAATCCTATTAGACATGGGGTTTCATTTAATTAATTAAACTCCTTTAATTAATTTAGGCTTCCCACCACATTGGGAATAATTAATTAAATTTATTTAATTAATTTGCCTCTTAATCTTATTAGGAATAAATGAGAGTACTAATATTAAATTAATTCCTAAGCTCCTTTAGAAATTAAAATAATAATAATTGTAATAATATTAATAAGACTCCTCTTATTAATTTATATTTAATATTTCCAAAATATTAAATAATAAACATTAAGCTATTTATTTTATTCTATCACCATAGATTAAATTAATTAGATTTAATGCATTATTACGATTATGCCATTACCTTTTTAAATAATTATTCTTCATTTTATGGTATGACCCTTTAGGTTCTCCATATTAAACCGGTTGTGAATAAATCAATTAGAATAATTCTAATCTTATTTAAATAAATAAATTAAACTAATAATCTATTTAATTAAATAATATTTATTCTATAATAGGGATAAGCCTTCCTAGCGATCAACGACTTTCCAGATAATATAGATTTCAACATTAATCATAAAAGAACCTGTGAGTAAATAGTTACTGTACAATTCAATCATTCCACCATACAATGTCCCAATTAAATATAAGATATAGAATTACTGTTAAGTCTTATTTTATTTAATTATATATATTTCGATTAGAAAATGCACAACTCCAAATAATACAAATTAGAAACTCCTTTCTTGTGACGTCCCCAAACCCGGGTACCTTCAAACCCTGGACCTGGTGCTACACGGTACTACATTCTACTCATACATTCCATTGAAACAGCTCAATATAACACATGAGTTTACTAAACATACATTCTATTCATTCCTTCCCAAGTTCTCGATAACCATTACATTGTTCTGTGTCATAATATCAGTAATTACAGTACTAATACTATACTATTACAAAGGTCTCTACTTGTCCATCTTGGACTTGTCTTTGTCTTTCCCGGATCCTTCGGTCTGTTCATTCCTCGCTGGAAACATTTAGTTTAAGCAAGAGTGAGCATAAATAGCTCAACAAGTTAACATTTTATCTTGAAACCACAAAATCAAGAATCATATCTATTCTACTTCAATAGCTGTACAATAGATATGAAGTATTTCTGAACAATCAAAATATCGTTTTGATTTCTTTAAAACCATTCCAAAGGACATATAATCTCTTAGGAATCTTACCTGGCCAAAGACTACGAACCAACACTTGGTTCCCATTTTAAAAAGGACAACCCGGCACTAAGGGCATAAGCCCGATATATCTTATGAGCACATCCAGGTGATCAGCCTGTAGTACTCTATGTTGATCAACATTCATTCATTAAATGTGTTTACGTTTAATCATTGGCAACCTCGCGTGCCCGTCGAATTAACGACGTAAAAACATTTATCTTCCACTCTCAGGTTTTCCTGAGACTCCTTACCAATCACTTGGCATGGATAGCTTCAATATATATATATTCTGGAAAGATTTGTAGAAAACCCCACAAAAAAATATTTACTTTTCAGTCTAGCCGAAACAACTTGCATCGACCATGCAATAACCACTTTTATGCATAAGCAGTTATGCATAATGACCTCTTGTCCAACCATAAGGTATAAACAAGAGTTAGAAAACATGTATAACACAACGTTAATACAAGAGATAGAAAACTTGCACCAAGTATAACTTGAACAAGGTTAGAAATACTTGCCTTCGCGTATCTTAGTCTTTAAGGTAAGCTACTTGGTCTTTACCACTTCTACAAGCATAACACATAGTATACCAATGAGAAATACTTCCGATATACAATGTATTTGCCTAACTTCTCCTTCTTGTATAACTTAACCAAAACGTTAAACTAATAACATTTGTTTAAGTTGTTTAATGTTCATTACGGCTTATTAACATTCCTATGTTATAAACCGAACTTTCATCAATTATCACTAAGTATGATAATCGACGAGATCTTAACTTGTTCTTCAACTTGGTCTTTAACTCAATCTTTGGTTTACGGTTTATGTTTCCAAAGTTCAAGTTCCATTATGTTTTGATTAACGTTTAGTTCTTATAAACCCTTGATTAAACAAGTTGTTTAAAGGGTTACATTACATCACTTACTAGCCCCTTAATTGATATGCAAAAGGTTAAGTAATTACTAGCAATGTCAGAACTTTCTGCCATGCTGGCGCTGCGGCGCCAGCTTTGCCTTGCTTGGCGGCGCTGTGGCGCTAGCCATGCGGAGATTTCTCCCCGAAGTGGTGCGGCGGCGCTGGTGTAAGCCTATTGGGCGGCGCGGCGGCGCCGTCCCTATATTTCAAAAAATATTTCTTAAGTCATGGAAATTTTTAAAATTTTCGAGTCCGTAACGTGATCTTTATAACTCAGAATTGGCTCGTTCCAAAGCCTGTAGTTCATAAATGATATACTCTATCATCCTATCAAGTCGAAATTTGTTTCCGAATCCGTTGACAAAAAATTCACCTATTAGTCCATTTTTACGTTTTCGTCAAACGTTCGTGAATGTTCAACATTTGTGAACGTTCAACGTTCGTTTCTTTGTTTTAAGTCAGAATCAATCCATTCTTGCTCTCGCAAGTCTTATTTACCTAAATACACGTGTTAGAATCGAAAACCCTCATTTCTGAGTCACATGACAACTTTTAACTTCTAATCCGGGAAATCTACGTTTTCGACGATTATCGTCTAAGCGCGTAGCTTTCGCCGAATCTTCATTTTTTGTTATTCTTACTTCAAACCAATTGGAATCAATCCAATGGTTGATTATTACTGATTCTAACCATTTACAACATTCAAGTTTTCATGGTTTTACTTATTCATTAGTCCATTTCTTACAAATTCACTAAGTTCTACATTTGTTCTTAATGAACTCTTATTATCTTATTATACATGGCTTCTTAAGGTTCCTAATTCACCATTATACCATCCTTATAACTTCTCCATGATAATACCTCCTTCAATCACTTGTCTATTAAAATTATTAATAAAAGAAGAAGAGAGTTTTACACTTTCTTAGGCTATACCTTCAAGGTTCTTGGTTGAGCTTGAGTATGGAGACTCAAAGGCTACTTCTTCTCCTTGGTAGATGAGTTAAGATTAGGCAAAGCTTGCTCTAGCTTCTTCTCTCTCTCTCTATGGGATGATAGAATTCTCAAACAACCAAAATGAGGAGGGGAGCTTTCTTATTTATAGAGATTGGCAAGGTTTGGGGTAGAAAAGTCATTTAGGCCCAACCTCCTCTCCACCTCACACACCCATGTCTTGCCTATGTCCTCCCATGTGCTAGCATGTGCTAGCACATGGGCACCTTGTGCCTCCACATGCTCTCATGTGTCAAACCTTGTCCCCCCATATCCCACATGGGTTATGGGTTGACCCATGGGTTAAACCCACCTGTTTACCCAATTCGATCCACGGTTTATCTTATTGAATTTTAATTCCAATTCAATTTATTTTAATGAATTTACTCCATATAAAATTCATATTATACGACGTATTAATTCTCGTATCTTCTCCATTTTATTCTTGTATAATACCTCGTATTATACGCGTATTCTTTCCGTATAATAATCATTTATTATTATATGTAATCAATTGAATCATTGATTTCACTTTCCCTAACGCTTAGGATTTTAAGTCCCTATGCAAAAACTTTGTGAGTTATAACTGAAATAGTATTACATACTCCATCATGCCCCGAAATCCTATCATTACGCATTTTTTAGAATTTCAAAATAAATTCCCGTTCAGAAACGGATGAATAGTGATTTCCTAAATTTTATTCTAAGAAAACTTCTTCGTGGCTATTTTAACTTTTTACGGTATTTTACCATCAAATCTTTCGACAGAATGTCAATCCATTTACATATTCATTCGCTTTTCTCGGGCGTTACATTTCTAATTTCATTCTGCCTGGCTAAGGACTACTGGGTTGTCATTTAACAAATCAGATAGGACATATATCTTCTTTTACTAGAAGTGATAGATTCTTTATTGATTATTCATTATCTCCATATGTAACTCATTATACCCAAGCATACTCTTTGATATACCCTAAGGGTTTTTAAGGAATAAGTCAAAGTATAATTCATTATATACAAGATACAATGATGATCTCAAGTCCAAGGATCACTTTTACTACTATCACATTAGGAATTTCTATTGACAGGCAAGTAAAACTCCATTAGATATTCCATAGCGAGTCACGTTCAGTGAACTTATTCTCCAATAAGCACCTACATACTTGCTTTAGTATCTCCACACAAATGATCATGAGATCAATCATCCTCATCCAAAGAGCAAGCAACATATGTACCAATCTATCCGAATTTACAAATCCTATATTTAGTAATCCAAAGATTGGGAACTATTTTAGTTTTAAGCTTTCTAAGAATTTAGATCTCATTAGCATGATCAACATCATGATTCTAAAAGCATTGCTTAAAACTATTTGTTATTTATATATTATAAAAATAGCATCATGTAGATAATTAAATGCATTTAATAAGTGAATACTTTTATTAATAAATAAATAAGATTGTCTCCAAAGTATACGCTTTATCATCATACATGATTGGCTTGTATGCATACTACTTTCAATCTCTGACTTACACTAAAGCCAATCGCTATGGTATCTCATACCCTTCTTCTCTAAGTGATGATCAAACTGTTGTTGTTTTAAAACTTTAGTAAATGGATCTGCAATGTTGTCTTGGGAGTCTACACGCTTCAAGGTGACGTCTCTTCTTTTAATAATTTCTTTAATTAAAGTGCCGCAACACATGTTTGGATTCAAGATGAGACTTAGGAACTATTCCTAGTTCTGTAATGAACTTTTCATCTGAAACATCAACTTGCAGCTTCACTTATAGTTATATACTTTGTCTTTGTCACTAAACCAACAACCTTTTGCTGTTTGGAATATTTCCAATTCACTGCTCCACCTTTCAAGGTAACGACTTACCTTAAAGTGGTTTTGTTGTCGTCTTGGTCAGTCTGAAAACTTGAGTCTGTTTAGTCCTCTAGTTTAATTCAGACCCATCATGTGTCATGATGACATCCTTAGTGTCAGTTAAGTACTTTGAGATGTTTATCACTGTCTTACAGTGATCTTCTCCAAAATATGACTGATCAACATCAAGTCTAGTATATTTCATTCCATACATGATGGTAACTCATGCGATCTCTCTTTTATTGAGGACAATTATAGAGAAATACACTCCACAACTCATCATTATGAGATACCTTTTGGAGTTTGCCATGCTAAACGCCTTTAGCATCTAATGAATATACGTTCCTTGGGTTAAGACGAACATCCTTTTAAATCTATCTATACAGATTTATATCCCCAATGTAGAATGTTCTACCCAAATCATTCATGGAAGAATGTTTAAACAACTTTATTTTGATAGATTGTATCATAGGAATGTCATTCCCTATCAGTAATATATCATCAACATATAATACAAGGAATGAAACAGTGCTCTCACTAACCTTCTTGTACATACGATTTATCCTCATTTTTGATAGAATCAAACTCTTTGATTGTTTCATCAAAACGAATGTTCCATCTACGAGAAGCTTGCTTCAATCCATAAAAGGTTTGTTGTAGCTCATATACATGAATTTCTTCAACTATTAAAATAAATTCATCTGGCTGTATCATACATACATTCTCCTCTAATAATTTATATTTGAGGAAGGGCATCTCCACGTCCATGTTGCCAGATCTAGTAATAATAAGCTGCAATCGCAAGTAAAATCCAAATGGTCTTGTTCATTACTTCAAAGATCCATTTTAGATTTTATGGTCATCTACCATTTCTCTGAGTCTTAATTACTTATAGTCTGTTCGTAATTCAATGGATCATCATTATTCATGATGTGTACCTCATCGTCATCCTCTATGACGAATCCATACCTTTCAGGTATCTTTGGTACTCTTCCAGATTTACGAATATGGTGTTGTACAGTAGGTGTTCTACTTGGACAGGTTCATCCGATTGATCTGTAGTGTTTTGTGGTTCTTGAATTTCATCAAGATCTATTTTTTCTCCCACTAGCCCCTTCAAGGATAAACTCATTTTCCAAGAAGGCAGCGTATTTCGCAACAAACACTTTTTGCTCAGTAGGATTGTAGAAATATTATTCTAAAGTTTCTTTAGGATATCCCACAAACGTGCACTTATTAGATCTTGTCCCAAGCTTATCATTTTGAAACCATTTCACATAAGCTGGAAATCCCTAAATCTTAACATGCTTAAGACCAAATTTTCTCCTTGTCCACATCTCATATGGAGTCTTGGGGACGGATTTTGAGGGACCTTATTTAGTAGATATGTAGCCGTTTCTAGGGTATGACCCTATAATGAAATTGAAAGATCGGTAAAACTCATCATGGAACGAACTATGTCCAACAATGTTCGATTTCTCCTTTCAGATACTCCATTTAATTGTGGTATACCTGGTGGAGTCCATTGTGAGATTATACCATTATCTTTGAGACAATTGAAAAACTCACCGCTTAAGTATTCTCCACCTTGATCTGATCTAAGAATCTTAATACTCTTGCCCGTTTGTTTCTCTACTTCACTTCTTAACTCTTTGAACTTTTCAAATGATTTAGATTTGTATTTCATTAAATACACTTTTCCAAATCTTGAGTGATCATCAGTGAAAGTAATAAAATAAGAATACCCTCCCCGTGCATTCGTTGTCATAGGTCCACAAACGTCTGTTGAACCAACGCTAACAACTCTGTAACTCTTTCACCTTTTCCACTAAAAGGAGATTTAGTCATTTTACCCACGAGACAAGATTCACAAGTTGGATATAATTCATAATCGGATAGCTCTAAGAGCCCATTCTTATGCAACTTGGATAATCTTGTTTCATTGATATGACCTAGTCTACAGTGCCACATATGGGTATAATTAACATCATCTCTTTTCCTTTTCGTAGTTTGTTCTATTTGAAATATATTTTTATGCAAGTCAAGTATGTAAACTCCATTTCGCAAATTACCAAAACCATATAAAACATTATTTTTATAAATAGAACAACTGTTGTTCTTTATTGTAATTTCAAATCCATTCATATCTAATACAGAATTTAAAATAATGTTTCTAATGATATTCGAAATAAAATAATAATTATTTAAATAAATGGACTTGCCCATAGGCAGTGCTAAACAATAAGTGACTACAGCTAATGCAGCAACCTTTGCTCTATTTTCCACTCGTAGGACAACCTTATCCTTGTTCAGCTTTTTACTTTTGACTAGTCCCTGCACAGTATTACATATGTGAGAACCACAGCCGGTATCCAATACCCAAGTAGAATTTTTACTTTCTGAAATATTAATTTCAATCATGAACAAACCTTGATTAGAAGTTGAAGCTTCTCCAAGCTTCTTCTCTGCCAAAAACTTCTCGCAGTTCCTCTTCTAATGACTCAGCTCGTTGCAATGGAAGCACATTCCTTTGCTAGCTGGATCGGATTTCTTTTGATCATTCACTTTCGCCTTGCCCTTAGCCTTCTTAGATTTCTTCTTTTTAGAAGATACCTTGGGCCTTTTCCTATTCTTGGAAGAATCATCCACCATTAAGATATGGTTCTTCTTGGATGGGAAGTGACCTTCTGCAGTTTTTAATATGTTAAGTAATTCAGGCAAGCTGACATCTAACTTATTCATGTGAAAATTAACAACGAACTGCGAGAAGGTCTCAGGGAGTGACTACAAGACCAAGTCTTAACTCAACTTCTCATCCATGACAAACCCAAGCTATCCAAGGCGTTCAATCAGATTGATCACCCTTAGGACATGAGTCTCAACGGCTGTGCCCTCATACATCCAAGATCGGAAGAGCTCCTTAGATATCTCATATCTAGCAGTCCTACTTTGTTCACCATACAACTCCTTGAGGTGAAGCAACATAGTAGGAGCATCCATATTTTCATGCTGACGCTGAAGCTCGTTATTCATGGATGCGAGTATGATGCATTGAGCCACATATGCATCATCTTGCCACTTTACAATAGTAACAATGTCTTCCTCAGAGGCTGATTCTGGAACAGTTCCAGGGACATGTGAATTTAGGACATAAAAAATCTTTTCATCAGTGAAAACTATTCTCAGATTCCTTAACCAGTCCGTGTAATTCGGCCCGGTTAGTTTGTTAGCATCAAGTATGCTCCGCAGTGAAATTAGTGATTTCGACATTTTTAAATTTGTGTATGTGAAAAAAATAACATTTTAGCAAATATTCATTTAATTAATTTTATATACCAAAATAAATTAGGTCTTATTTTAAATTGGTATCTCCCACTATTTTCTTCAAACTATATTACCCTCACTTATATAGTTCGGTAACATCTAATTAAAGATTTGGATCCCATTTCAAATGTATATAGCCTTGTGTGTGCATAACAAACCATATATAAATAAATAGGTAGACAACTCTTGTCAATTATATCAACATGTAACTTCTTGTATTCTGCCTCTTAAATCATAATGGTCAAGAGTCTGCACATCCGAACTAAAATAATTTAAGTTAAGTCCAACCTAGCACTCCATATATTCAAAAAAGAAAAATATTATCCTTGTGTGTGCACAACAAAACAATATTGTTCAATTTTCTTTATAAGCATCAAATATGATTAAATTAATATCTTTAATACTTAATACTTGCCTTGTGTGTGCACAACAAACTTATATTAAATATTTAATACTCTATTAATTTTTCATGCTAGAAGACGACGTTCGATATTCCAAATATCTTTAAACGCTTTAGACTTAATATGATTTCTTTGAGGGGTTTATTATTATTTGTCTCATATTGTTTAGGGCGCATGCACACACACACACACACACACACACACACACACACACACACACACACACACACACATATATATATATATATATATATATATATATATATATAATACGCGTCATTTTATTAAACATGCAAAGCATGTTTGCATAAAATATAATATATATAATACTTAGCATGCACATATAGAATACTATATTCTTCCCGGATTGATTATGGACTTTTATTCTAGTTTGGTTCACTAGAGTCACCAAGTGAACCAAAAGGTCAAACCTAGGAGTGCAATAATTTAAATTTAAATGTAACTATTACATTTAAATTCGGGCTCCATACAAACGGATCTTCACGCGCTTCTTGCTCCTTGGTCTCTAATTTCTTCAAGCTAATTCTAACTATTTCTATTACATAAGCTATTTAATTTAAATAGAAACCTTGATTAGCAGTCAAGGGGGAGTACATAGGAGGGAGATATAATTTTATATCAAGAAAAAACTAGAGAAGACGAGGTACGCAGACCCCATTTAATAAAACTCATTCATTCAAGCATTCAACTAAAATAAATCCATCCACATTGGTCAATAGTCCATAATCAACCCCATTTATTTTTATACATATCACAATATGCATCAATAAATAAATATTCATCTCATGAATTAAAAAATTTCATATATATATATATGAGTATCATTTAATGGGCAATTTTAATTTGCATAAAATCTAATTTCAAGATTAAAGTAAACTCTTTATTTTAATTATAAAATTATTAAGAATATATATATATATATATATATATATATATATATATATAAAGTCACGTCACAATCCTTCCTACAGGTTATTCTTTTTGAATCACTTCCTGGGTTGCTTTTGAAAAACAAATTGATCACCCTTATATATATATACGAACTCATCACAAGACACCAAGTGAATGTGAATCACTTTTTTCGCTACAGGTATGCATGACTTAAAACGTGAATCAGACCATTCCGTTTTTTAAAAGCAATCACAACACAGAGAAAAAAGAAAACGTGACTAACCCAAAAAAAAGAAAAACTTTCGTGAACCTTTTTTTTCTTTTAATTTTTTTTATACAATTAATTATGCCCAATAAATTATTTTAAATATATACCCATATAATATGGAATCAAAACAATTAATAATTGCATAAAGGTTTGGCTCTGATGCCACTGTTGGGTTTGTACGAAATCATGGGCGTAATTAAATTACAAAAATAGCGAAAGCATGGTATATCAGAGTTTAAAAATTTCTACAAAATCATTACCCGGATCATCCTTTATGCAAATTATTAATTTAAAACGATAAATACGAAGTTATGGAATCATACCATTGTAAAACAAAGCTTCCACATGTACGAGTTCAACTCCTTGTTCTTCGTGATCTCCTTGAATTTTCAGGTTAAATTTTTTCCTTTGATCAACGTTAGCCACCCAAGTGTTTGACCTCTAGAGGTGATCCACCAAGGAAGAGGAATTATCAAGAAAGAGGGTGGTTGGCTAAACCCTAGTTTTTTTATCCTCTATAAAAAAAGAGTACTCTCCAACAATTAGAATTGCATCAACTGATATCTATTATAAGACTTCTCTTATATAGATATTGGTCAACTCTTCTAATCCTATTAGGCATGGGGTTTCATTTAATTAATTAAACTCTTTTAATTCATTTAGGCTTCCCACGACATTGGGAATAATTAATTAAATTCATTTAATCAATTTGCCTCTTAATCTTATTAGGAATAAATGAGAGTAATAATATTAAATTAATTCCTAAACTCCTTTATAAATTAAAATAATAATAATTATAATAATCTTAATAAGACTCCTCTTATTAATTTATATTTAATATTTTCAAAATATTAAATAATAAATATTAAGCTATTTAATTTATTCTATTACCATATATTAAATTAATTACATTTAATGCATTATTACGATTACGCCATTACCTTCTTAAATAATTATTCTTCCTTTTATGGTGTGACCCTTTAGGTTCTCCATATTAAACCGGTTATGAATAAATCAATTATAACAATTCTAATCTTATTTAAATAAATAAATTAAACTAATAATCTATTTAATTAAATAATATTTATTCTACAATAGGGATAAGCCTCCCTAGGGATCAACGACTTTTCAGATAATATAGATTTCAACATTAATCATAAAAGAACCTGTGAGTAAATTGTTACCATACAATTCAATCCTTCCACCATACAATGTCCAAATTAAATATAAGACATGGAATTACTGTAAAGTTTTATTTTATTTAATTATATGTATTTCGATTGAAAAATGTACAACTCCAAATAATACAAATTAGAAACTCCTTTCTAATTTTATTGTGCCTTGGCCAAAGACTACTGGGTTGTCATTTAACGAATTACATAGGATATATCTCTTCTTTTACTAGAAGTGGTAGATTTTTTTATTGATCATTCATTAATATCCATATGTTACTCATTATACCCAAGCATACCTGTCGACATTGGTTTAAAAAATCTGCGGGTCGGGTCACAACCCAGATCTTTTAATCTCTTTTCCTAAGTTCTCTCTACCCTCACTCTTTTTATTTAGAAAAAAGGTTTTGAAGGGTTTTTTAGGAGAAAGGCCAACATATGTCATGTCGACGATTTGAACGTTTTACAGAGTCGCCAGTTGGTAGATTTGAAATAGTTGTACCAACTCAACCGAGTTTTGTTTGAAAGAGACCCAATTGCTAGACACTGTCGAAACTTGATCTTTGAAAATAAAGTTTTGAGCTCGGGGGCTTGGTTAAGTGTGGGGAAGGTGTTAGGAAACCCACGACTCCCGTGTAAACACGGTACCACATCTTTTCAATATGTCTCTTTAAAACTAGAATGCGTGAGTGAATGCTATTTGAAAATAGGGCCTATTGATTTAATTGATTGAAAGTAGTGCTTTGCTTTGTTGAACCTGTATACGAAGTGTTTGATTTGATTTAAAAATCAATCTTTGATTTGATTTGCAAAAGCATTTAATTTGATTTTTCTTTGAAAAGCTTTTCTTTTGATTGATTTGAAAATGATGTTTTGAAAGCTGGTTTATCAAACCCTTACGCTGCCATAGGAATTGAAGCCTGTTGATACTTCCAATTTTATCTTTATAGCCTTAAGGTTACACGTAAATGGTGATTTGTTGGGCTGCGAAGTATCCTCGACCACAGAATATACAAGTGTCGGTCTCCTCATGGGTATGAAAATTATCGGAGGGACGCTGACACGACAATCGATATTTTTTCATTATCTTGAGACCTTAAATCCTAATAATCGTTTTAAGGTCTGTTTACATGTACATTTTTTAGCAGAAAAACTGGCAGGGTACATTTGTAAATCTGAGTTTGTCCATCGTGGGAATCAGATTCCTACCGTTTTGATCGTGAATCCCACGATTCCTAGGCTCACATATGAATAGCCAAAACCTGCACAGTTCAAATTTGTACAGAAACATATAAATATCCCAATATTGTCAGAACCGAGGATTCATTCAGTAAATCCTGGTCCGCATGGCCGAAGCATCTTGTTCCCACTAGATATCGATCTAAGGGACGTGAGGTTGCTTTTGAAGCTAAAACTAGAAAGAAAGCTAGATTTAAGGAAATCTCAGCCATTCTAGCTTTCCAATTTAGTCTGGAGGTTTTTGAACCGTTTTAAAACTATAATTGGCGAGATTTAAATAAATCTAGTCTGCCTGCAGATATGTCAATGCCAATTCATATAAAATAAATATTTAAAGCAACTGTTGAATAGAAAGCGAGTAAAGCAATATATAAATATATATACAAATATATATAAAAGCTGTAAAGGGCGATGGGTTATCACGCCGGTGCCCGGACTGGAATTGAAATATATATATATATATATATATATATATATATATATATATATATATATATATATATTGGCAGGAACGTAGTCAACCAAGACTGGGAAGAGGACTAGTGATGGTGAAGGCTGCTTATATATGCATAAATATATATAAAAGTAATAAAAAGGCCACAGAATGATCCAGGCCGAACTGAAATATAAATGTACAGAAAAGTGGTCAACCAGGGACTGGGAAGATAACTCAGAAATGGTGAAGTGTGCAAAAATAGTATAAAGGCCACGAAATTTTCTAGGCTAGACTAGAATGTAAATTGCAGAAAAGTAGTCAACCGGTGACTGGGGAGAGCTCCCAGTATGGCGAAGAGTGCAAAAGCAATATAAAGGGCGATGGGTTTTCAAGCCGGTGCCCGGACTGAATTGAAATATATATATATATATATATATATATATATATATATTGATAGAAGTATAGTCAACCAAGACTGGTATGAGAATCAGTGATGGTGAAAATCGCTTATATATGCGTAAATATATATATATATAAGCGATAAACTACCTCGGATTTGACATTCGGGCTTGATAGAATTGAAATGTTAGTATATATATATAGTTAAATATATACAAAAAGGGCCAAACCCAGACTGGGAAGATAACCTAGTCCGACGAAGTTGCTAGAACGTGTGTGCTAGTGCATTGAAGCTGCTGGAGCTGACGGATCGTCAATTCGAGTTGTAGAAATGCCAAAAAATCAGTTTATGTTTAGAAATGTACCAAATTTTGTCGAAAACGACCACAGAACTAAGTTTCGGGCATTTTTAGGAAACAAAACTTAACGTGCAAGTGTATAAAAGTACGAAGAAGTAATATTCACTTTCTGATCGTGAAAATACTTACAATGGACTGGTACATGGGCTTTTTGCCAAATCGTAAGCACTATACGTCCAAATCTACTAGTCATTTTTGGATATGTGATAGTATATGGGTATATATACGAGTTAGAGTGAAAATATTTGGGTTTGGAAGAGGTGTAAAAGTCAGAAAATTGAAGTGGCAGAGCTTTGCTGCTTATCTGGATTTTTTTAAGAAGGGGGCACCTCTATTTATAGGCTAGGGAGCCTCCACTCTACCTTCTGCTACCACAGGTAGAGGTGCGGCTCCCTTGGTAGGGCCCGTAGTGTCGGTTTCCTTTGTCTTGAAGTACGTGCACTCGAGACAATGCGCAGTCGAAGTCGAAACTTTCTAACTTTTGATCGGAGCGTCCAACTGAGGCGTGTGATACCTTTTTGAAAAGCCCTCACCGAGAGTGTTTCAATGATATGGGATAAAACATTTTTCGGGTCCTAAAAGATGGGTTCATAAGCAGGTCTTCGATTCCCCGCAGTTTATCCGTTGAGCTGTCTTGCGTTGTTTGCACTCGGGATCGTCGTTATGATTCATTCTGACTTCGATGGAATCAATTCGGCTTTAGTTTGATCAAATCGATTGAGAGTTGATAAAATAACAGTTTTGCCCCTCCCGGGGTGGTCATTGGTGGATCTGGCTTCCCAGGGTTATCTTTGGGGCTGAACTACACTTACCGAATTGATGCCGGGGCTGATCTGTACTTCCCAGATTTAGACCGGGGATGACGTGACATGTCCTGTGTTGATGTTGAGGTTGACTTGTACCTCCCAGGTTCGTGCCGGATCTAACTTGAGGACCCGGTATTGAGATCGGGATTGATCGGTACCTCCTAGGTTGATGCCGGGGCTGACTTGTACCTCTCGGATTGCCGCTGAGGCTGATTTGAAGGCCTGATATTGAGATCAAGGTTTGACTTGATGGCCTGATCGAAGATCAGGGTTGATTTGATAGCCCGATATTGGGATCGGGGTTGATCTGACGGTCCGATTGGAGATCGGAGCTAGATAGACAGTCCGATTGGAGATCGGAGCTGGATAGATGGTCCGATTGGAGATCAAAACTGGATAGACGGTGCGATTAGAGATCGGGGCTGGATAGACGGTTTGATTAGAGATCGGAGCTAGATAGATGGTCCGATTGATGATTAGAGCTGGATAGACGGTCCGATTGACGATCAGAGCTGGATTGACAATTCGATTGGAGATAGGATTTGAATAGACGATCCGATTAATGATCGGAGCAGGATTAACGGTCCGATTGATGATCAGAGCTAGATAGACGATCCGATTGGAGATCAGAGTTGGATAGACGGTCCGATTGACGATCGTAGCTGGATAGACGGTCCGATTGGAGATCGGAGCTGGATAGACTATCCGATTGGAAATCGAAGCTGGGTAGACGGTCCGATTAGAGATCGAATTTGATTGGAGTACCGATATTGGTGATCAGATCTGGATAGACGGTCCAATTGGAGATCGAAGCTAGATTGACTATCCGATTGATGATCGAAGCTGAATTGTCGATCCGATTGACGATCGGAGCTGGATAGACGGTCCGATTGGAGATTGGATTTGACTGGAGTACTGATATTGGTGATCGAATTTGACTGGAGTACCGATATTGGTGATCGGATTTGACTGGAGTACTAAAATTAGTGATTGTATTTGAGTTTACCGGCATTGGTGGTCGAATTTGACTAGAGTAGCGATATTGGTGATCAGATTTGAGTTTATCGGCATTGGTGGCTGGATTTAGTTTACCAGCATTGGTGGATGAATTTCAACTGAATGACCGGCATTGGTGGTCGAATTTAGATTGGAAGCCTGGTATCGGTACCGGGATTGGCTTGATTGACGGTTTTGTCCTCCCACAGTGTTCGTATTGGGGCAAGAAAAATTTTGAGTGTCTATAGATGCCCCTCTTTATCATATCCATGTAATGGAGTGGAATGGACAGGATAAAGATTAGTAGACACTGGAAATAAGACAAATGCCAGAGTCGCTACGAAGGCTGGGTGTCTTTGAGTGGAACGGGGCTGCTCTTGGCTGCTTACGTCATCTATCTGCTGGGGATAACGTTGTCATGGACAGTCCTTGATGTTATTGATAGGTTACCGCGAACTATTCTTGTCATTTTTGCTGGGGATGACGTTATTCACGGTAGCCTGTTTAACTCTAATGGGGATACTATTATGTTGATGTTACCATGGTTTGAAACTCATGGTTTCCTGCATCTGTCAGCATTATCAGGGGGCAAATTTCCTCTTCTGGCTGATGCCGTTTGTGTGTTTCGAAAGGCTCCTCTGACAGGGTTGTCCCTCAGGTATCGAGTCACCTTGTTGGGATCTTCCGATGTTTTATTCGGATGACAGGTTTCACTTAGCAGCATGCAGTAGGGAGCTGAATATCCAATCTTTTACCTCATTCTCTTTTGAGGATGTGTATAACAGATTCCATAATTGGCGATGGATTACTATAATTGCCTTTGTCACCGGATCACTCCCGAAGCTTTGATAGGGCTGAGCAACCGGTTAAACTGTATCGGTCAGTACCCGACGCTTCGCTGGGGCTGTGCCAATGACTGAACTATCATCGGTCAATACCCAACGCTTTACTGGGGTTGTGCCAACGGCTGAAACTGTCATCGGTCAGTACCCGACGCTTCATTGGGGTTGTGCCAACGGCAGAACTGTCATTGGTCAGTACCCGACGCTTCGCTGGGGTTGTGCCAACGATTGAAATTGACTTCGGTCTGTACCTGAACTTCGCTGGGGGAGAACCAACGGTTAAAATTGACTTCAGTCTGTACCCGAACTTCGCTGGGGTAGAACTAACTATTGAAACTGCTTCGATTTGTACCCAAACTTTGCTGGGGTTATGCCAACAGCTGAACCGTCATTGGTCAGTACCTGACGCTTCGTTGGGATTGTGCCAACGGCTGAAACTATCATCGGTCAGTACCCGATGCTTCGCTGGGATTGTGCCAAAGGCTGAACTGTCATGGGTCAGTACTCGATGCTTCGCTGGGGTTGTGCCAACGGCTGAACTGACTTTGGTCTGTACCCAAACTTTGCTGGGGTAGAACCAACGATTGAAACTGCTTCAGTCTGTAGCTGAATTTTGCTGGGGCTGTGCCAACGGATGAACTGTCATTGGTCAGTACTCGACGCTTCGCTGGGGTTGTACCAACGGTTGAAACTGCTTTGGTCTGTACTCGAACTTTGCTGGGATGGAACCAACGGTTGAAATTAACTTCGGTCTATACCCGAACTTCACTGGGGTAGAACCAACGATTGAAATTGACTTCGGTCTGTACCCGAACTTCACTGGGGTAGAACAAACGGTTGAAATTGCTTCGGTCTGTAGACGAACTTTACTGGAGGTTGTGCCAACGGCTGAACTATCATTGATCAGTACCCGATGCTTCATTGGGGTTGTGCCAACGGCTAAAACGTCATTGGTCAGTACCCGACGCTTCGCTGGGGTTGTGCCAACGACTAAAATCGGATTTGGTCTGTACCCGACGCTCCAAAAGTGGCAGTTTTTGACAGTTTTAGGCAGTTTACTTTGTTGATCACCAGGCATGTCTCCGGGATAAATATCAAGGGTCTCTATGGGGTTTCCCTTTATGTCAGATTCCTGCTGCTTAAACGTAGATTTTCAGGACAAACCGCTCAATCGCGTAACGATTTTTCTTCAGATTTGACTGGCAGCACATAAGAACTCCGTTTTGACCCGAACTGGACTGAGCCTGGGGGAGTGGGACCAACCCTGGGGTACCGTAGGTGGAGGTACGGCAGCCATATGTGGGCTCGCTTCCACCTGGGCTATTTAATGGGCTGCGGGATTTTCATTTTTTAAGTTTTAGTTTTGAGTTCCAAACGGATTTCGATCTTTTTTTTCAGATCTACGGAGCTTGGACAGCTATTTTTTGAATCTGTCAGTTCCTACGCGATTAGCACAGCGCAGGTAACGCTTTACGTCCTTTTTTTCGTAAGTTTTGACCGTTAAAAGAATATGAACCACTCAGGGGCCTTTCAGACGTAATGTATGAAAAATGTATGCCTATGTGACCTGCTAAAAATTTTTTGACTACATATTTACGCATATCTTACTGTAATTCACGTTTGGATGTAAGAAAATTCAGGTTCTGAGACGGTACTATTTTGCACTTTTTGATCAGTTTAGTCATCCTTTTTGAGGCCTAATGAGCCTGGATTTTCAACTAAAATATCTATGGTAATTTGGCTACCATGTGAGGTTGACTATTGATTTTTTTTCATAAATATGAACTGTTTTTATTTTTGGGTAGGTGTGCAACTGAATGACCACCTAGACATGCCTGCGTGCATGTGGACAGTCCATTTTACAAAGGAGACTCTGGAGAAATTTTTCCAAAATTTTAGGTATTAAAAAACATGCATTTTTGACTCTACTGGGGATTTTTGACTGACCCATGCAGGTTTTTAGCTTCTAGGTTTTGAAAACAAGCAATTTTGACTTTATTGGGTATTTTTGACCGACCCATGCATGTTTTAGGACCTAGAGATATATGTTGGACTGATTAAAAATGATATGCCACAGGTTTTAGGCTTACCACATCCTTTTTGAGGTGATTTGGAGTATTGGTGTATGCGATATATCGCGATAGACCCGACAGTTCCAGCAGGGTGTCCTCAGGTATCAGACGAAGGAGGGCTTCTGATGTTCCTCAGCCTCGTCCGGCTCGGATGCCTTGTAGACTGGTGGAGGCAGTGATTCGTCCAGCACAGGACGAGCAACCACTTGACATTGATGATGAGGAGGCTCCTTTTATTGCTCCTGTTCACGCTCAGGCTCCACGTGTGGAGGTCCCTAGTATTGTTGTGCAGACGCAGAAGTTGTTGGGCTACTTGAGTTGCCATCCTTCGAGATATCTTCATGCCAACGAGGTGACTTGAAGTTTTTTCTTTTCTCTAGATTCTTTTCTTCCTTTTTGCCATTCTCGGGGCTCAGGTTTTTTGACATGGTTGATTTTTGATGCAGGTTCTCGGCATTACGCAGCCTCGAGGGAATTGGTTTAGCGTGCATTCCCTGTATCACACTTTGCACGAGGATTACAGAGAGATCATAGATGGCTGGGGCTTTCAGGCCTTTTTCTCGATCCTTCCCTGCTGTTTCCCCTGGGGGTATATGAGGGCTTTATTTGAGTGCTGGTTCCACCAGACTCAGTCCCTTCATCTGCTAGATTGCAAGGTGATGATGACTCCTATGGATTGGAGATTTATCACCGGCATTGAGTTTGAGGGCGAACCAGTGCCTATCGTGGCTTATAAGCCCACTATCGTTCGATCCTTGCTGGGAGTCCCTATGACAGCATTCAAGGGTCAGACAGTCCGATCTGGTCCCTTGAGTATAGATGCCCAGGATGTGACTTTACAGGAGCCCCCGCCTGATGATCAAAGGGCTAGAGATCGCATTCTGAGGTTATTATTTTTGTCGATCATTACGGGCTATTTTGTGGCGGACAATTCGTCTACTGTATCCTTCGCCTTGATTAGCGCCACTCGACATGTAGAGCGCCTCAGTGACTATGATTAGGGCTCCTATAACTTTGCCTATTTTCTCCGTGGCATGCACATTCTTTCGGAGGGTGTGATGGAGGCTTGGTTAGGATTTTACCCATTTCTACTGGTGAGTACATATTTCTGTACCTTTTTGATTTTAGCATTCATTTTTGTCAGTCTTGGTCACTGAGGACTTTTGATATTTGCATGATCAACTTTGGGCATTGAGAGGCTTCCTTGCCTATGGCCCGCTTCTGCCCTAGGTCTGGAGACCTATCCTCGGGGACGGAGATGGCATCACTCCACTTTGACGGAGGTCCTGGTTGCTGAGGGATTCACTCATGAGCGTTTGTAGTTGGAGCTTTTGAAGACGGGTTCGATCACCTGGACGCTGTATACCTCCGAGTTTTTGACCGTTGGATTTGAGGGAGGCGTCCCTACAGGTCGGGAGTTTGTTTTGTCGACCCCACAGAGTCCCTTTGTTGACTGTGGGAGGCTGGGATCTCTATTTTGGAGAGCGTGCCATTAAGAGCATTACGGGGGAGATTCGCATTCCCATTGCTCCTCCTGCTTGGCATCATTGGCCATCGACCGTGCCATTGATAGATATCCCTATGGAGGGCATAGATGGCTTCGCCTTATCAGAGGGCCCATACAGCCATGAGGCCTTTAGCAGTTGGTGGAGTCCTCACACTATTGGAGCTCAGACTTGAGCCACTCAGTTCATGGCAGACATGGTGCCAGGGTTCGTTATGATGACAGACTGGATAGCTTACCTTATAGAGCCTACTCATGCAGACCAAATAGCACATCTGACCAGGGAGTTGGAGCAGGCCCGTTTCTTTATCAGGTATCTTGGCCGAGATTCGTTAGAGGCATCTTTTTTTTACCTATCCAGCTCAGGAGCGGGTCCCTCTTCCTATCCATTTAGTAGCAGCTATGCAGGGGTAGATCCTCCCTTATACCACCCAGATATGCCTGATAGCAGTGGTTTTGTATCCAGTGAGGAGATGGAGCAGGTCGATCGCTTTGACACTGATGTCTTCGACTTCCTCTGATAGCTATTGGAGATATATTTTTGGTTAACCATTGTTTTGGCTATTTGGCAGTTGTGCCATCATTTTGATAGACCACTGTATTAGTCGGGTGGTGGTGCCCCATTTCCCTGTATTTTCCTTTCTGCTTTGTATTATCAGACAGGGATGATGTCCTGCAGTAAATAGTTTGTTATAGATATTCATGATCTTTTCTATCTATTGCATCATGTTTATATTTGTCATCATGCACATATTATGTCATGTGTATGCATTCAGACAGCTGCGACTTGACTTGACCTCTGGATGGTCTTATGGTACGGTGCTACAGATGACGTCATTTGCGGTCAGCCGTATTGAGCATTCACCACCGTCTGAGGTGGCCACATCATTGAGGGCGTGGTATGAGAGCCTGCCTTGCCCAGTCAGAGGGACAATGGACCATATATTGGGGCATTCGTTGGCCCTTGCAGATTTTTGGGTGCCATCTGATTTGTTGATGGCATTTTACCCTTTTGGATACTTGAGAGACAGGTGTTCCGCTTCGGGCAGCATGAGTTGACGCCGACTCTCAAGGAGTACGAACGATTTACTAGGTTGGCTCTGGATCTGTCGTGTGCTTGTACGTCTATTAGTGATATGAGGAGACCGTTTACCCGTATGTTCGATCTCCGTCAGAGTATGATCAGGGACGAGATTGTATCTGGACACGTGATCTCGATTGATTTCTTGATAGATCGATTTGGCGAGCTCGACAACTATGATCGCCATGTCGGAGATTTTATTATTTCAGTAGAGGCATGACATTTGGCCAGAGTAGACATTCTGCTGATGTGTATTGTGGTATACGTCTATATACCGCTTCGCTTGGATCATTTGGACGTGGGATTAGTAGTTGTGGTTCGGGCCCTTAGACAGGGTAGCACCATCGTCCCGATGATATTGGCTGAGATATTTAGATCCACCACACATTGTAGTACCCATCCAGAGGGGTTTTTTAGGGGCAGCTCGGTCTTGCTGTATATATGACTGATGTCCCATATACGACCAATTGGATTCTTCAGGCCTCGGGGTTTTTGCTTCACTCATGAGACATCCACAGTTTACTCCTTTCAGCCCGTGGAGTGCATTGATGCAGAGTCATGGTTGGCATTTCTGTCGAATATTGAGCATCCGTTCTCGATCTTGCCATGCTCAGGGCTAGCGTCCCCATATAACTTTATCACCCATGCTTTTGGCCTGGATTATTTGCCCCTAGCGGGTTTGAGGGGAGTGACTACCTATCATCCTCTGGAAGTCATGTGTCAATTCGATCAGCTGCAGAGTTTGCACCATTTTGAGGGGTCTGCTGATTAGAGG
Organism: Panax stipuleanatus; assembly: GCA_020205555.1. Taxonomy (NCBI): domain Eukaryota; kingdom Viridiplantae; phylum Streptophyta; class Magnoliopsida; order Apiales; family Araliaceae; genus Panax; species Panax stipuleanatus. The sequence goes on from CM035115.1 coordinate 47,482,939, forward strand.
ACGTCAGCTTCTTCTATATCGTCCACCGACTTGGTTAGAGTATATTAGTGTTGGACTCATCGAGAGAGAGCTGATTTCTCTGGTAGCCATTTGGGTCATTCTCAGGAGTATTCTGCATGGTTGGAGGCATAGATCGCAGTTGCAGCAGCAGAGCCTCATTTATCTCCGATTGTGGACTCCGACGATAAGGAGCCTATGGAGGATCTGGATTCTCCTACCGAGGATGAGCTGTTCACGGGTTTGACAGCGGCTCTAGTGAGTGATCCGTCAGTTATTCCTGCAGAGACGAATTCAGCTTTAGCGGACTCACTATTCAGGATGACCTTTGAGCGAGATTCATCTAGAGTGCAGATGTTGGCTGCCTTGCCTGGTAGAGATTTAGCTTTTACTGAGAGAGATGGACCTAGGGTCGCTCTAGATGCTGGATTGATTGAGCTAGAGGAGCTTCGATCTGCCAGAGATGCAGCTTTTGTAGAGCGAGATGAGATTTGCTTAGCTAGAGACACAACATGTGTTGAGATCGAGGAGACTTTGATTGCTCGAGACGCAGTTTTTGCGGAGAGGGATGAGGCTATAGCTTCCCGTGATTTCCACATTGCTGATTGTACTGCTCTTCGATCTTACACTCATGGTTTGGTAACCGAGATGAGTCCGTATATGGATGACCACAATGCCACCTTGCAGATGATCGTGAAGGTATTGAGCCGTATGGAGGCTGAGTGGACTGCACTTACAGCTGCTCCCCCATCTTCAAAGAGAGATGCCATGCTGGCATTGCTGACCTGCTTGTCCTTGGGTCCATGGACTAGCTTTATTTTTCCTGCACAGACTAGATCAGCCATTTTTGTCATGTACAGGGCATTATATATATATTAAACAGTGTTATATATCAGAGAAATATAGTTTTGATTCACTTCCCTAATTGGATATATATTGTCATTGCTAAGTGATTACAACTCTTTCATGACTCGCAGTTGTAGATGTATCTTGAGCTTTTCCCTGATGGACTGACAGTTGAGATGTCAGAGAGTATCTCAGATGGGCCTGTTGACCAGGGTAAAATGATAGATTTTAGGTTTCACCGATTTTCAGTGTCTTGGGACTGGTCTTTTATTGATTTTCTTGAAGGTCAAATAGCGCCGTAAATGGCTGCCTACGTACTCCCGGGTGTAGGGAGATCAGGTCATTCGTAGTTCAGGCTGTTTGGTTGGAAAGAGGTTTGATTTTGGATTTTTGGATTTTTTCCTTAGTTTGATCGCACCAGAAATGGCTGCCTATGTACTCCCGGGTTAGGGGAGATCAGGTCAATCGTAGTTCCGGCTGTTCGTCGGAATGGTTTAATTTTTGGATTTTTGGATTTTTTCCTTAGTTTGACCGCACCACAAATGGCTGCCTACGTACTCCTGGGTTGAGGGAGAGTAGGTCATTCGTAGTTCTTGCTGTTTGTCGAAATGTTTTAATTTTTAGATTTTTGGATTTTCCCTTAGTTTGACCGCACCAGAAATGGCTGCCTACGTACTCCCGGGTTGGGGGAGATCAGGTCATTCGTAGTTCCGGCTATTTGCCGAAATGGTTTAATTTTTGGATTTTTAGAATTTTTCCTTAGTTTGACCGCACCAGAAATGGCTGCCTACATATTCCCGGGTTGGGGGAGATCCGGTCATTCGTAGTTCCGATTTTCTAGTGAAAAATCGAACCTGATTTGATTTGTAGGACCCGGATGCGGGTATACATGTGACTCAGACGTAGTATCTCTTGATGGTGTCTGAATTGATGAGTTAGGGAAATTCATTCCCATCCATTTCTTGTAGTCTGATTGTGACACCCCCAAATTCACGTTCCTTCGAAATCTCGAATTCGGTGCAGTCACGATACTACTATAATTCTATCGGGTATTACTCATTATTATAACGGTTATTATTACAGTTATAATATCCTATAGAAATCATTATCAATTAACAATTACTATATGCTAATAGGGTATTCCTTAAGGTCTACCCACACATATAAGCAATAATATTATGTAATTCACATAATGAAATCAATTTTACTATATAGTTTATATATATAATACAGTCACATTAATGTTGCACTATACTTTATATAACATATGTGTAATTACAATATGTTATATTCTTAATAATCACATCCTTTGCACATATCAACTAATTGAGTAATTATAATCATATTAATAATCTACTTGTTTATATATTATTATACTCAATGACAGTTAATTAATTAATAAAATATTAATTAATTCATCCCTCATCAATCAATGTAATTATTAATCTCTATATCAATTAATTAACATTTATATGGTTAATTATCACATTAAATAAATACGAATCTTATTATATTTATAACAAATATACTTATTATCATGTTATCATTCACAATAATAATAATTCAACATACCATCAAATAATTACTAGATACTAGTATATTGTCCATAACAATAATTAATATTATAAGACAATATATCTCATTCCTCATTAATACAATTCCGATTATATCTATAATCAATTTTTTTTTATTATTATACTATCACTAGTTATAATAATAAATCAACATATTATTTTAATAACAATTAATATAGACTAATTGTTTAATTAATAAATCTTCCGTCCTTGAATTAATTAATTCATCTTCGAATCTATTATCGTGCCACACAAGGCATATTTCTCACAAGCTTACATCGAGCTATTCTCATTCTCAACACTTATTTATTTCCACCACATTAATATTTTTTTAATATAATGTTCGTGTGACTCAAGCATTTAAATGCTAAATTACATCAATTAATTATACTTACAACAAATATAACCTTTATGCTTATAATAATTAATATATATTCTATTAATCATTATAAATAATAATATACGCGATAAATTAATATCTTAAGTTATTTAATAACTTAGTTTTCTTTCATTAATCAATCTCCCTCTAAAATACATTAGAAATTTTGTATTTTACCATAAGATATTATGTTTCCTCCCGATAAGGACATTTATTATTAGAAAATAATTTACTTATTGTCTCAAGACAATATTCTTAATATATTATCAAATAACTATATGTACGGCACATGTACATATAATATATATAGCAAATAGATAATAAGATTAATTTCTATAAATTGTTTCTATCAATTTATTCACATATAGCAAATACGTTTTAATATATTTACTATAATAATTAATCATACCTCATACAAAACATATAAGATAATATTATTATTCAAAAATAACATTTCCTCCTTTTATTAAAATAATTCAATATTAGAAGTTATTTTAATATCCTTTGTTAGAAATATATAATTATTATTTCTCTCTCTCTCTCTATAAATCTTTCCCAAAATAATTTATTCAAATATTAAATATTCATTTAAAATATAATGATTTCCATCTCCCTTTAATAACGTATGTATATTTATTAACGTTATTCGTACATTAGACTTTCTCACATATTACCATTCTAAGTAATATATATAAAAAGTATCAACTATAATCATATATTCAATGTATATATTAATTCACTCTTCACTTAAGTAAATTAAACCCGTACTATATCATTAAGGTTCAATATTAACATTATATTATTCCATAATATAACTCCCAACTTAAATTAACTAATATTTATTCTTATTAGTTAATTCTTTAACTAACTCATGCTTCACTATCCAAACCTATTCACGGATAGCTTAAGTGCTATTAATAACCTATATTATAAACATACTAGTTATTAATACACATACACAAGAATATGGTGATTATACATTAAGGATATTTAATGTTACCAACTTACTATGATAAAATAATTGTATAAATTATTTAATATCGATAGGAATTTATCCACTTCCTTTATCTCAACTGAATCGTCTCTACGATAAGTAACAAATATATATTAATAGTATATTTATAAATCACAAAAACACATATTACATAGTCTATATTATCCTATGTAATATAATACCACATACCTCATATCACATATATATACTCTTATTCGAACCCATCTCACAGTTTAAGAATTTTATTTATTAAATCCTTATTTAATAATATCTAAAAATTCGGGTTCTTACATCCTCTCCCCCTTATAAGGATTCCGTCCTCGGAATCACCGAAACTTCCTCTACTCGGTGTTATTCCGAATATTACATATTCTCTTGAATAATTTTTTTTTATTCATTCTCTTTTCAGAAGTTTTATTATTATGACCTTCTTAATCGCATTCTACCATTCTCTCCTTTCTAAGGAACATTCTACTTACTACATTCATCCTTTAGAAGAATAAGAATCTTTTACGATTTTTAAATAATCGGGAAGTAGTATGAATAACTCAGATTTCAAATTATGCTGAGGGGTCACACAAGACCGTGAACTCTTCTTCATTTACAAATGTCTCAACACGAGTCTCCACACTGTAAACTAGAGTGTTTATCAATCACAAGGAATGAAAACACCCTCCACACATACATTAGGTGGCTACCCTATTATACTACTACGTTGGGCCACAACGTAGCGTGTTGTAACGACTATATGCGTTATGTTCGTGACCACTGTCTTCTAAAATATGTTCCCGTTATAGGGTTGTTCAACTCAGCTTATTAACTTTTAAATCCGCACCAGAGCAATCTGGTTTGGCATAAATACACAAGAATGCTTGAATTCTATAATCTCTTTTCAACAGTCGCCTAGCCGAATCAAATAGCTTAGACTCTTATTAATAATTCAGACATCAATTGAAATAATTTAGTCAACTTTTCATAATTCGAAAAAAAACCAAAAACCGTTTTATGACGTCATGATGCCGCACCAACTTAGCAGTACGTTTAGGATTCCGTCATTTTGTGACTTTGTCATAATACATCATACCATAATGGGCTGACACTAGGTTCGATTGCATTAATGACTCCATCGTTTTACCATTATACACTATATCAAATGATGCACATGGTCAAAATACATTTTGAAAGATTTTCAAATTTATTTTTGTCTTAGCCGAAACAAATAGCTTAGACATTCGAAAAACGGTGTCGTTTTTTTTTCTGACCCAATGTTTTTCTAGAGAAAATCGAAGTGCAAACACTAGCACGAAGTCAATAAATTTTGAAAATCTAGCATAGCTAGAAGATTTAGGAAAATCCAATTTCTCCATCACTTCAATCTCTTACCACCATCAATGCTCACTATTCCAAAACTCTTATATAATATATCTATTCTCAGTACAGTTCACCAACTTACCACACCATGGAAGCTCAGGAACTTACCACAATCATATGGGTTGAGGAACTTATCCTAGTCAGACCAAAATCTTCCATTCGCTGAGGGGTCCCACCATACGATTATGAGTCACGAACTCGTCATAGGCATGAGTCTTAAGAACTCGCACCTAATCTTAGTATTATCTAATTATATTTTTGAAATCTGTATCTATGAAAATAAATATGAGAAAAGAATCACCTTTCCACCACATGTAGAATGATACCGCGACACTAACATTCCAACGATTATCAATGTGATGCACTTAGTGCAAGCACAAAACCTCTGCCCATACAAAAGTTTGTACAACTAAGCCATCACATGAGTCCTCAATGGAAGTCCAACACTTAACTCTATCTTACTCTATTACTTGCTCGTTACGAGCTTTCTACGTTTCACCACATACAACTCCTCATGAGTTCATCTCGTACTTTTTATTGTACATTCTCTCATAGCATCAAGCTATACACACTTACAGACTATTTATCATCTCACAGTTCAAACTAATCACGTCGTGATCATCGGTTTACCATAGGGTTCTTTCCCTATTATCAACCAAACTCCATCCGAGTTCATTATCTTTGTCATATACCTCTTATAGACATCATCTTAACATTTTTATTATCGGAGTTAGGAAACTCCTGAATTCCCATTCTCTAGATCTTTCAAGATTCGTCTTTGAATCTTCACGTATATATTTTAATCTTATCTTTCACTCTCTCAGGTTATAGTCTAAGGTACACTTACCTAAGGTTTATAACCTACAGCTTTGATACCAACCTGTGACGCCCCCAAATCCACGTTCCTTCGAAACCTCGGATTCGGTGCAGTCACGATACTACTATCGCGAAACTATTACATCTTTTATTCATTACTAAAAGAATACAATTTTGCTTATTATAATTTAGAATATAAATTCTATTCATATCTAGGATCTTGTATGATGATTCCAAACTTTTACAAGTTTCAAAACCCGGTCATATACAATCCCTGTCTAAACATCACATTCGATGTTACTAAAATGCAGAATAACTTTAACATTTCAATATCCTTTGAATAAAATCTTTTTTTGTTTTCATAACTTGAATCAATTACAAATCCCTGAATCAACTTTATAATATGATTCATTCTATTTGAGTTATCATATAACGTTTACAACTTGACTTGATATCCTCTATGTATCAACTAATACATCTTTACAGTACGACAAGTTTTAAACAACGTATACAATTATCAAGTACAACTCTTAGAACCTAACAGGGTTCAAACGATAATCTAAATAGTATTCTTCGTTGCGATACTATCTATTTTTATCAATCAAGAAGCACGAAATCTTTACCGTGAATCCTTAACCTGCAAAAGTGGTTATTTGCAAGAGTGAGCTCGACAGCTCAGCAATTCTAACAGTTTTCATGCATCATATAGAATACAACATCGTACTCAGTTCATGTATTTATAAATAATTTATATTTACTACGCATATTACTTTTCACATAACAAGTATATCATCAAAGATCAACTTTCAATCTTATTTATATCTCATATACAGTTCATATATAAGTTCACATTATCACAACATAATATAATTCAACTAACAGTTATTGAATTTATATATCAAATAGGAACTGAAAGACATGCCTGATTCGTAGTTTAACAACTATGACTTAACTGCTTAAGAATATCTGCACTTCGTGTAATCCTACACAGTTACATAATCATGGATTCATATCCATTAGTCATACATTCATACATTCTCAATATAATAATAAGTATTATATTATTTTCTATCTTGGTTCTTAGAACCTTGTTTCACTTTCCTATCATACGCTTAGTATCATTAGGTACGTATAGTTATATCTTAACCATACTCAATATCAATATTAGCACACTTAACTATTTAAGTGTTTGACGCATATTTAAAACTCATAAATCTATAATCCATATTGCTCTTACGTTTCTCAAACCTTATCGAAACCATTACATTCAAACTTTCTAAGTTTCATCTTTTCATATCCTTGTCATACTTAAACTAGTCATGCAAGGCTACTATGTTCATCATGCATACATGTTATAAGTGTATTAACTCAAGTTTTAAAGCCTAGCATACTCGTTCAAATCAAATTCCATGGTTTTCATGTCGGACTTTCATATACCTTAAGTAATTCAAGTCCATGCTTCAAGGTCAACTACTAAGGTCAGGTTATCACATAACAAGGCTAATTAATACTAAGTAGGCATGCTTGTGCGTATCACTACACATGTATACATTAATCACATAGTTCATGCCTTAGAAATTTATTTCTTGAATACGTGTGCATAGGTGATATCCATGTTTCATCAAATGATGCTCATGTCAACATGTCTATAGGCATAATGACATCCTAATGCATATGCTTGCATGATCATAACATAATTCATAGGTAATTGATGTCCTTCGCTTTCACACTCTAAGCTTTTCATTGGAAATCACACTAAGTCAACAAAGGCATTATAGTATATGCAAGGCATCTCGATATATATTTCATATGCACTAGAAACTCATATTTAAACCACATAAACATTCTCATATGGTCAGAATCTAAAAGACATTAGTCTAGGTCAAGTTCGTTTTCAAAACTTACACTTTCATTAGAAATGTGCACTAGTGAGGTATGCATGCTCATGTTACATTATGAAACTCATATACGTAAGTCAACATGCCTTTCATGCATTCTTAAACCATACTAATGTGTCTCAAAAGTCAGAATATAAACATGACTTATATACGCCAAAATTCGTTTATAAAACCTTAAGTTTATTTTCAAAACTATAACTTTATCATTCTTGCATGAAATCTTAATAAAACATGCTCACATTAGTTTAATATACTTATATATTTATATTATCCCTACTTGCATGCTTGTCTAAGCTATAATAATTAGGTAACTCTTAGCAGATTTCTTAATAGAAGGCAAAAACTGGGACAGGGGACCGGCGCAGCTGCGCCGCTAGCCAGTATAAAACTGGCGCAGCTGCGCAGGTGTGCGGCCAGGGGCAGACATGCCTTTGGCTAGGCAGTTCACAGACCCAACTCAGAAATTTCCTACAAAATTCATTCCAGATATAATCTACCACAGTTCTAACATACTAGTAAGCTAACATAGCAACTAATAATCATACTCCAATCAAGTTATCAAATAATCTATGCTTAATTCAAGAATTAAGATATTAGAATTTTTATAGAAAATGATCAACATGAGTGTACCTCTGCTAATGTATTAAGCTGTTGTATCAAGCCTCCTTCAATTTCAGATTCTCACTATTGATACGAACTCACCCTCTGATTACTCTCTAACACTTAACAATATCCCAGCAATTGAAAATGGGAGGAGAAGAGCTTGCTCTTATAGGCATTTGAATAACCAGACAATGCATAAATCTTCCAAATAAAATCAAAGGATTGCAAGAGTGTATAATGGATAAGAGAGAGTTGGTGAGAGTTGTTGGAACTCATCATGAATTCCTCACCCTTGCTCATCATTTGCTATGTAATGCTGAGTTTGAGAGCAATAGGGAGTAGACTAGCAATTGAGTTATTCACGTGTATAAGCATTTGGGTTACTCAAATAGAGACAAGGCTTAAATAAAGCTCAGTAACTGGGTAACATGGGTTATATACAACACTTATGTTATTATATATATCCCTACCATGTATACTCAGGTATTAAATTAGAGTCACAATATATTTCTAATGAGGAAACAACATTATAATGTAGTAAGTTGGGGTACATATCCATATATAATCCATGTACATTTCATCCTACCGGATATAATTCTATCGGGTATTACTCATTATTATAACGGTTATTAATTATAATAATGGTTATTATTACAGTTATAATATCCTATAGAAATCATTATCAATTAACAATTACTATATGCTAATTGGGTATTCCTTAAGGTCTACCCACACATATAAGCAATAATATTATGTAATTCACATAATGAAATCAATTTTACTATATAGTTTATATATATAATACAGTCACATTAATGTTGCACTATACTTTATATAACATATGTGTAATTACAATATGTTATATTCTTAATAATCACATCCTTTGCACATATTAACTAATTGAGCAATTATAATCATATTAATAATCTACTTGTTTATATATTATTATACTCAATGACAGTTAATTAATTAATAAAATATTAATTAATTCATCCCTCATCAATCAATGTAATTATTAATCTCCATAACAATTAATTAACATTTATATGGTTAATTATCACATTAAATAAATACGAATCTTATTATATTTATAACAAATATACTTATTATCATGTTATCACTCGCAATAATAATAATTCAACATACCCTCAAATAATTACTAGATACTAGTATATTGTCCATAACAATAATTAATATTATAAGACAATATATCTCATTCCTCATCAATACAATTCCGATTATATCTATAATCATTTTTTATTATTATTATACTATCACTAGTTATAATAATAAATCAACATATTATTATAATAACAATTAATATAGACTAATTGTTTAATTAATAAATCTTCCGTCCTTGGATTAATTAATTCATCTTCGAATCTATTATCGTGCCACACAAGGCATATTTCTCATAAGCTTACATCGAGCTATTCTCATTCTTAACACTTATTTATTTCCACCACATTAATATTCTTTTAACATAACGTTCGTGTGACTCAAGCATTTAAATGCTAAATTACATCAATTAATTATACTTACAACAAATATAACCTTTATGCTTATAATAATTAATATATATTCTATTAATCATTATAAAAAATAATATACGCGATAAAATAATATCTTAAGTTATTTAATAACTTAGTTTTCTTTCATTAATCAATCTCCCTTGAAAATACATTAGAAATTTTGTATTTTGCCATAAGATATTATGTTTCCTCCCGATAAGGACATTTATTATTAGAAAATAATTTACTTATTGTCTAAAGACAATATTCTTAATATATTATCAAATAACTATATGTACGGCACATGTACATATATTATATATAGAAAATAGATAATAAGATTATTTTCTATAAATTATTTCTATCAATTTATTCACATATAGCAAATACGTTTTAATATATTTACTATATTAATTAATCATACCTCATACAAAACATATAAGGTAATATTATTATTCAAAAATAACATTTCCTCCTTTTATTAAAATAATTCAATATTAGAAGTTATTTTAATATCCTTTGTTAGAAATATATAATTATTATTTCTCTCTCTTTTTATAAATCGTTCCCAAAATAATTTATTCAAATATTAAATATTCATTTAAAATATAATAATTTCCATCTCCCTTTAATAACGTATGTATATTTATTAACGTTATTCGTACATTAGACTTTCTCACATATTACCATTCTAAGTAATATATATAAAAAGTATCAACTATAATCATATATTCAATGTATATATTAATTCACTCTTCACTTAAGTAAATTAAACCCGTACTATATTATTAAGGTTCAATATTAACATTATATTATTCCATAATATAACTCCCAACTTAAATTAACTAATATTTATTCTTATTAGTTAATTTCTTAACTAACTCATGCTTCACTATCCAAACCTATTCACGGATAGCTTAAGTGCTATTAATAACCTATATTATAAACATACTAGTTATTAATAAACATACACAAGAATATGGTGGTTATACATTAAGGATATTTAATGTCACCAACTTACTATGATAAAATAATTCTATAAATTATTTAATATCGATAGAAATTTATCCACTTCCTTTATCTCAACTGAATCGTCTCTACGATAAGTAACAAATATATATTACTAGTATATTTATAAATCACAAAAACACATATTACATAGTCCATATTATCCTATGTAATATAATACCATATATCTTATATCACATATATATACTCTTATTTGAACCCATCTCACAGTTTAAATTTTTTATTTATTAAATTCTTATTTAATAATATCTAAAAATTCGGGTTCTTACACTGATAGCTCCCCTGTCGACACCTCCTTGACAATGAAAGGGCCTTCCCAATTTGGGGCGAACTTTCCTTTGGCTTCATCCTGATTGGCCAGGACTTTCTTCAGCACCAAGTTATTTTCTTTGAATTGCCGGATTCGGATCTTTTTGTTGTTGGATCTGGTGATCCTTTGCTGGTATAACTGTCTATGGAAAATGGCTGTAGCCCTCTTTTCATCTATCAGGGACAGTTGATGATATCGGTCTTGCAACCACTGATCCTCGTCTATCTGAGCATCGATCAATACTCATAAGGATTCCATCTCTACCTCTATGGGAAGGACTGCCTCCATGTCATAGACCAACGAATAGGGGGTAGCCTCAGTAGAGGTGCGCATTAACGTCCTGTATGCTAATAGGGTTAGAGGCAGCAGGTCAGACCATTCCTTGTGATTGGCGGACATTTTTTGCATGATCTTCTTGATATTTTTATTGGCCGATTCGACCGCACCGTTCATCTTGGGCCGATAGATGACGGAATTGAGATGCTTGATGTGGAACTTACTACACAATTCTTTCATCATTTGGTTGTTCAGGTTTTTGACGTTGTCTGATACGATCACCTCCGGTTGTCCATATCGACAGACGACATTATTTCTGATGAAACTAATGATGATCTCTTTTGTGACTTTGGAAAAGGAGGCTGCTCCAACCCATTTGGTGAAGTAATCGATCATGGTAAAAATGAATCGATGACCATTGTTGGCTTTTGGTTCCACTGGACCTATCACATCCATTCCCCACATGGAAAAAGGCCATGGTGAACTCATGTTGTGCAGCTTATTTGGAGGAGCGTGGATGGCATTTTCATGTATTTGGCATTAAAAACATCTCTTAATGTGATCGTCGCAGTTAGCCTTAAGAGAGATCCAATAATGGTCTGTTCTGATTATCTTCTTGGCCAGCAGATGACCGCTCATGTGTGGACCACAGACTCCACCGTGGATTTCATCCATAAATCTTTGGGCTTGCTCTTTGTCTAGGCATCTTAGCAGGCCTATTCTAGCATCCTTTTTGTAAAGTGAATCTCCGCTCAAATAGAACTTCATGGCTATTTTGTGAATTTGCTTTCTCTTTGATTGACTTACCCCAGTGGGTGTGGATCCATCACGGAGATATTCCTTGATGTCTTAATACCAAGGCTGCTTGTCAGGAGGTATTTCATCTGATACTTCTCTAATGTTATTCCCATATGTCGGGGATTTCTGAATTATGAACTTGATGTTGGGTAATCCACTCTTATCGGATATGCGGATTAATGAAGCCAACATTGCCAATCAGTGAAGTCATTCTGACCCCGAGGAATATGAACGAAGGTTATGTCTTTGAATTTCGAGATATTTTGAGGACCTGCCGATGATAGGGCAGCAAATGCAGTTCTTTGGTGAGATACGCGCCGGTGGTTTGTCTGATGACTAGCTCGGAATCTCTGAAGATGAGTAGGTGTTTGATAGACATGGATTGGGCTAATTTCAACCCCATTATATAGCCTTCATACTCGGCCGTGCTGTTGGTGTTGCCAAATTAAAGTTTAGTAGCCACAGGATACTGCTTTCCTGCACCAGAGATGAGGATTGCCCTAGCTTTGGCACCTTCCATGTTTACCGCTCCGTCGAAATATATTTTCCATGGTTGGATTGTATTCTCTGACTAGAGTTGTTAAATTTTCATGATCCCATCATCTAGGAAATATGTCTCTAGGGGCTCGAACCCTCCTGAAGGTGCTTTAGCTAATTGATCTGCAATGCCTTGACCCTTGATTGACTTCTGAGTCACGTAGACAATGTCGAATTACTGTAGGATCAACTGCCATTTGGACAGTCAAGAATTCAACATTGGTTTGTTGAATACGTACTTGAGTGGATCCATGTGGGCTATGAGGTAGGTCGTATGCCCATGCAAATAGTGTTGCAACCTTATGGCAGCCCATGCTAATGCACAACATGTCTTTTCGATCAGGGTGTACTTCTGTTCACCACTGCTGAATCTTTTGCTGATGTAGTAGATAGCTCTTTCTTTGTTACTATCATCCTTCTGTCCTAACATGCAGCCCATTGCATTGTTATTGACGGACAGGTACATGAACAAGGGAACTCCATCCCTTGGGGGTACCAAAACAGGAGCTTCAGTCAGTTGCTTCTTGATGGCAAGGAAGGCTTGTTGACAATCCTCATTCCATTTGGTGGTGGAATTCTTCCTTAACAGCTTGAAGATGGGTTCACAGGTTGTTGTGAGTTGGGAAATGAGTCGGCTTATGAAGTTGATCCTTCCCAGGAATCCCCGTATCTCCTTCTCTGTACGAGGTACTGGCATTTCAGTAATGGCTTTGATCTTGGAAGGGTCGAGCTCGATGCCCCGATTGCTTACCAGGAATCCTAGTAGCTTGCCTGCTTTGACTCCAAAAGCACATTTGGCGGGATTCAGCTTGAGGTTATACTAACATAACCTGTTAAACAGCTTCCTGAGATGGTCGATGTGATCATCCTCCCTCCGGGATTTGATGATGATGTCATCCACATAAACTTTGATCTCTTTGTGAATTATGTCATGAAAGAGGGCCATCATGGCTCGTTAATACGTGGCTCCAGCATTGATAAGGCCAAAGGATAGTCGTTTATAGCAGAAGGTTCCCCAGGGAGTGATAAAAGCTATTTTCTCACGGTCCTCTTCAGCAACCATGATTTGATGATAACCAGCAAAGCAATCCACGAAAGAATACATGCGCAGTATTGTCGATCAGGATGTGGATAACGGTACCAAGAAATTATCCTTGTGGCAGGCTTTGTTCAAATCCCGGTAATCCACGCAGACTCGTACCTTCCCTCCGAGCTTAGGCATGGGAACTATGTTTGACAACCATTTTGGGTATGTTGATACCATGATGATTCTGACTTTGAATTATTTAATAATTTCTTCTTTGACTTTCAGACTCCATTCAGGTTTCAATTGCCTAAGCTTTTGCTTGATTGGTTTGAATCCATCTTTGATGGGCAGTCGATAGATGACAATATCAGTGGATAAGCCAATCATGTCTTCATATGACCATGCAAATACATCCTGGTACTATTTTTGGAGTTCGATCAGGTCTTTTTGATTGGGTATGAGGTCTGAACCTATTTGGATTTCTTTGATGTTCTCGGAGGTTCCTATGTTGATGGTGATGGTTTGGTCAAGGTTTGTCTTCGACCCATTCTTTGATCTCCTCAGGCACCTCATAGTCATCTTCCTCCTCTTGATCAATATCCATCAAGTCAAAGTTTATTTCTACATCAAAGTCATAGTCATTTTGACAGGTTGACATCTCATCAGCAGAGACACACACATCCAATGCTTGGGTCCTGAAAACAAAAATGCTTTCATTAATATATACAACTGCTTAAACATATATGACATTTACAATGCATAACAAAAGTTACTGCTATATTTGTGCAAGCAAAAGTAAGCAGTAAATGAAATCATGATTAAAGGGCAGATGTACTTTCTGCCCCTTTACCCTTTTTGACCAAGGCAAGGGACACTGCTACAGTTGTCCAAGGTTAGATCCTCATGAACCGGGAGGATCAGGGATTTGTGATTGTCTGTCTCGTCTTGGATGATGACGAGACATCCTTTATAATAGGGTCAGGGCTTTTCTTTGAATAGCTCTTTTTTTCCTTCTTGACTCGAGGAATTTGGGCATGACCCTCGTCGTCGCTGTCTGGGAGTTCATCATTCATGCCCTCGTAGTTGATAATGACCTTCATATTAGCGAATGGGTCTCGTCCTTCGTACAGGATCTTTTCTTTTCCCTTTTCGTTGTCTGCCTCAGGCTTGAGGGCTTTTCTTTCATGGACAGGTATAGTTGAAGGAAATAGCACGGCTGATATCGCAGTCAGGATTTTCCTCGTAGGTTTCACCCATCGGACATTTGTGAGGTTTGGTAGCAGAATTATGGAGGCATGAGCCTGGGATGTTTATGTGGATTCCGACGGCTTGACCCGGATGAATATCCCAATCCTGCTCTCCCAGTCTGACTTGGGATTTGGATTGGCATCTTGATACCTTGCTTATCCTTTCCTAACCCTTCTCCAGGGTGGAAACCCAAAGATACCATTTCTTTCCCCACTGTCATTACTTCGGTGGAGACTTTAGGTTTTAGGGCTGGTGCCCTGATAGGTAGATACTGAGTATCGCTCACCTCTAGAGCTTGAAAACTAGCAGGTTCAATCCCCGCATCCAGGCTAATCACTGGCATATCCCCATGTATGTAGGTAGGGTATTCTGGTTCTGCATTCACTGTGATGAGGGTGCTGTTGATAATGTACTTGAGTTGTTGATGGAGGGTAGATGGCATTGCCTCTGCCATGTGGATCCAGGGTCTGCCCAGCAATAAGTTATATCCGGTGGTGATGTTGAGCACCTGGAAAGATACGTAGAAAGTGTGTGGGCCAATCTCTAGTGGTAGCTCTATTTCCCCCATAGCTTGTCGGCGAGATCCAACGAAGGCCCGGATGACCATATGACTGGTTTTGATCTGGTTCGGATTGATCTTCATCTTTTCTAAAGTATCGTATGGACAAATGTTGGGGGATGATCCTCCATCAATGAGCACACCTCCGATCACATATTCGGAGGACATTACAACTATATGCAGGGACTTGTGGTGGCCCGTTCCCTCTGCCGTGATATCATCGTCAGTGAAAGATATCACGCTGCTGTTGAAGATGTGCTCTATCACGTGACGTAATTTCTCTGTGTCCACTATATGTGGCAATGAGCTTCTTCTAGTACTTTTATTAGAATGTTGCGATGATCCGCTGAGGATAGGACCAAGTCGAGGATGGACATTTGTTTAGGTGCGTCCTCCAAGCTTTGCACTATTTTAATTTCATTGTATCCCATTTTGTTGAGGAACTCTTTAATTTTCTCTTCAGCCATCTTCTCTTTTGCTTTGATGACCGGTTTGATTACCCGTTGAGGTAGGTATAAGGGATTTTTCTTTGGCACAACGGTAACGTTATTTGAAGTGGAGCCTTCATTGTCCCCGTAGTTCCATGGGACACACTTTATACTGATGATTGGATACTGAGGTCTGAAGGGAAAGATTAGAGGCTGAGGTGAAGCCACCTTCACAGGATCTGGTAGTTCTTGAACCTTTTTCCCGGGCAGTACTAAGGGTTTGAGAGTCGACTCCCCATCGCAGGATATAACAGCGACTGTGTTCTAGTTCCATACACTGGGGATACAGAGAGTGTCATTGTCTGGGAGATCGAGGATTTGATTTCCCCTTATCAGGTCCCCCTTTTCGATCATGTCTTGAATCAGGTTACGAAGTGTCCAGCAATCCTCAGTATCATGGCCGGGTGAATTGGAATGGTACTGACATATTTGGTTAGGTTTGAATTTTCTGGCTCGAGGGTTCAATGGAGGTAACAAGTCTGCAACCATTCCTTCGTTGATTAACATTTGAAGGATTTTTTACATTGATTTAGGTTGGTGAAGTTCCTCTGAAATAGGAATTTCCCATCTGCTCGGAGATTCTCTTCTTTGGCCACCCTGCTGGCCCAAAGATCATTCTCATTAGACTGGTATTGATTTCTTGGGGAAGTGATCTTCGGTGTGGGAGGATGATTGACAATGGACTGGTTGATTTGTTTCACCATACTCCTGGTGAGCTGATGATGGTAAACGACCAGTTCTGCTAATTGCTCGATTTGTTCCTTGAGAGAATTTATTTATTTCTCTATCAGGAATGGCCTTTCAAAAACTTCCCAACTATCTGGGCTGGTGTTGTTGGATTGAATTGATTGTCCCGCATAACGGAGGTAATCGGATCCTTCTTCATTTATGGAGCTGATCATGTTGACATTCTCCTCTTTATGCTATGGTAGAGGATTGTCCTGCACATAGGGTTTCTCAGGCTTTGTGACAACAATCTCTCTGCTGTCAATCAAGTCTTGTATTTTTTGCTTGGGAGACCAACAGTCTTGGGTGTCATGGCCTGGAGATCCAGAGTGATAAGCACACTTCTTGCTTGAGTCAAAATTCCGACCATTAGTGTTGTTTGGTGGAAGGAGTTGGACAATCTTCTTCTGGGCTGTCAGAAGTTTGAATATGTTCTCAAGTGAATCCCCTAGAGGGGTGAAAGTTCTTCGACGCCTGACCTCCATATTTTTTTAAAATGGAGGATTTGAAGGCTGCACTGGATTTTGAAAAGGGGTATAATTCCTCCTTTGGAAGGGCATACTGTTTGACTCACCCCTTAGATTTTGTCCTTGTAACACTAAGGAGACTTCTTCATCTTTCTTCTTGTGGAACCTACGGGGATTACTCCTGTAATTTTTGGACTGGATATGCTCAACGACAGCTTCGAGGGTGGTTAGATTTTTTATCTTTCTGGATTTGAGCCCCAATTCGGCCATTTCGCCATGTTTGATCATTTTAGAGAATGGTTTTCCTATGCCTTCTAGGACCCTCTCATAATAAAGCGCTTCTTGGATGTCGATGAAGGTCATGACTATTTCAGATTCAGTCATGGCTGGGGTGACCTGTGCTGCGACCCGTCTCCATCGCTGGGCATATTCTCTGAATGATTTAGTGTTATTCTTCCTGATCTTTGTAATTTGGTATATGTCTGGAGCCAGCTGAGATTGAAAGATGTATTGACCGAGGAAAGCGTGTGTCAGTTCTTCCCAACTGTGGATTTTGGAGTTGTCCAGACGAGCATACCATGCTCTCACCTCTCCGGTTAGACTCTTCTAAAATAGCTGCATTCGAAGCTTTTCGTCCTCTGCATAGGGTCTGAGTTCTCCAATGAATACTTTTAAGTGTGTGTAAGGATCTCCCGTTCCATCATACTTCTCAAAGTCAGGAGTTTTAAATTTTTTGAGAAAACGAGTGCCGGGGAATATACAGAGGTCGGAGTAATTGACACTATCGAATGCCCCAATCCCTTTGATTGATTGGAGAGCTTCCTCCATTTGTTGTATTTTCTTCATAATGTCACCAGCTTCCTGTTCTTTGACGAGGGGGGTGATTTCAAGGGTTTTGTTGGTCGTGTCCTAGTGTTGTGGTCCAGGAATCTGAGTTTTGACCTTTTTAGTCTCTTAACCGCCAGCACTACCACCAGATGCTCCCGATTTTGTGTGAGCTTGAGATTGTTTCCCTTTAAGGGCCCTGCTTTGTTCTTGTAGAAAACTGACTAACTCGGCTATCTGATTTTTCAGTCCTTCGAACTTTTCCCGGGATACCGGGGTGGATTTTAGTTGAGCACTAGAAGCTATGTCCGTGGATGGACTGGGTGCTTTAGCTTTAGACCTAGTAACAGGACCAATTTTTACCTACAACAAAATATAGGCGTGTCAATTTCCTGATGTAGGTAAGGACTGGATGCATGATGTGTTTTTTAGATTTTATCCTGCAAAATCGAGGTTAGTTGTTTTGATGACAGGATGACATGGTATTTTGATAGGGAAAGTAAATCTTTCATTACGATATATACATTGTGCTCCTTGATAATTGGAGACTTAACATGGAATTGAAAGACGAAGGCATGAAGAAGCTTCCCTTCGGATTTGGTTAATCAAAGGCTGACCTATCTTAGGTTATTCTCGCGGCTTTTGTTTCGGCATGAAGGCTCCCAGATTATCGCAATCTGCTAGAGGGGAAATTAATCCGATCTTTCAACTGGAGCGAATCTGGGTGGTGCATTTTTATGAGCCCCAGAGACTTAGCCGTCCCTAGAGACATTACTTATCACCGACCAGGTTTTCCTCCTTGTGAGAGGGACACACAACGTACATTCACATACATCGTGCCTCACCGTTGTGCATATGATGACATGGGTGCGAAGCACTAAAAAGCAGGAAAGCTTTCATTTACATTAATTCAATGTAAAGATGCAACATTCTCTCATTCATTGACTATTAACACGCAGAATTTCACGTATTCAATAGTTTTGAAAGGGAAATGTTTGAAAAGATTTGAAAGCAGCCTAAGCCCTCTACTGTCCCCAGCAGAGTCGCCACCTATCGACGTTGGTTTAAAAAATCCACGGGTCGGGTCACAACCCGGATATTTTAATCTCTTTTATTAAGTTCTTTCTACCCTCACTCTTTTTATTTAGGAAAAAGGTTTTGAAGGGTTTTTTAGGAGAAAGGCCAACATGTACCATGTCGACTATTTGAACGTTTTATAAAGTCGCCAGTTGGTAGATTTGAAATGGTTGTACCAACTCAACCGAGTTTTGTTTGAAAGAGGCCCAATTGTTGGACACTGTCGAAACTTGATCTTTGAAAACAAAGTTTTGAGCTCGGGGGCTGGGTTAAGTGTGGGGAAGGTGTTAGGCACCCCACGACTCTCGCGTAAACACGGTACAACATCTTTTCAATATTTCCCTTTAAAACTGGAATGCGTGAGTGAAGGCTGTTTGAAAATTGGGCCTATTGATTTAATTGATTGATAGTAGTGCTTTGCTTCGTTGAATCTATATACGAAGGGTTTGATTTGATTTGAAAATCAGTCTTTGATTTGATTTGCAAAAGCGTTTAATTTGGATTTTCTTTAAAATGCTTTTGTTTTGATTGATTTGAAAATGATGTTTTGAAAGCTTGTTTATCAAACCCTTACGCTGTCATAGGAATTGAAGCTTGTTGATACTTCTAATTTTATCTTTTTAGCCTTAAGGCTGCACGTGAATGGTGATTTGTCGGGCTGCGAAGCATCCTCGACCACAGAATATACAAGTGTCGGTCTCTTCATAGGTATGAAAACCATCGGAGGGACGCTGACACGACAATCGATATTTTTTCATTATCTTGAGACCTTAAATCCGGATAACCGTTTTAAGGACTGTTTACATGTACATTTTTTAGCAGAAAAACTGGCAGGGTACATTTGTAAATCTGAGTTTGTCCATCGTGGGAATCAGATTCCGACCGTTTTGATCATGAATCCCACGATTCCTAGGCTCACATATGAATAGTCAAAACCTGCACATTTCAAATTTGTACAGAAACAGATAATATCCCAATATTGTCAGAACCGAGGATTCATTTAGTAATTCCTGGTCCGCATGGCCGAAGCATCTCGTTCCCACTAGATAGCGATCTAAGGGACGTGAGGTTACTTTTGAAGCTGAAACTAGAAAGAAAGCTAGATTTAAGGAAATCTCAGCCATTCTAGCTTCCCGATTCTGTCTAGAGGTTTTGAACCATTTGAAAACTAGAATTAGTGAGATTTAAATAAATCTAGTCCGCCTACAGATATGTCAATGCCAATTCATATAAAATGAATGTTTAAAGCAGCAGTTGAATAGAAAGCGAGTATATATATATATATATATATACAAAAATATATATAAAAGAGATAAAGGGCGATGAGTTTTCACGCCGATGCCCGGACTGAAATTGAAATATATATATTGACAGAAACGTAGTCAACCAAGACTGAGAAGAGGACCTGTGATGGTGAAGGCTGCTTATATATGCATAAATATATATAAAAGCAGTAAAAAGGCCACAGAATGATCCAGGCCGAACTGGAATGTAAATGTACAGAAAAGTAGTCAACCAGGGACTGGGAAGATAACCCAGTAATGGTGAAGTGTGCAAAAATAGTATAAAGGCCATAAATTGCAGAAAAGTAGTCAACCAGTGACTGGGGAGAGCGCCTAGTATGGCGAAGAGTGCAAAAGCAGTATAAAGGGCGATGAGTTTTTACGCCGATGCCCAGACTGAATTGAAATATATATATATATATATATATATATATATATATATATATTAACAAAAATATAGTCAACCAAGACTGGTATGAGAACCAGTGATGGTGAAAATCGCTTATATATGCGTAAATATATATATATAAGCGGTAAACTACCTCGGATTTGACATCTGGGCTTGATAGAATTGAAATGTTAGTATATATATATACAGTTAAATATATACAAAAAAGGGCCAAACCCGGACTGGGAAGATAACCCAGTTCGGCGAAGTTGCCAGAACGTGTGTGCTAGTGCATTGAAGCTGCTGGAGCTGACAGATCGTCAATCCGAATTGTAGAAATGCCAGAAAATCAGTTTATGTACAGATATACCAAATTTTGACGAAAACGGCCACGCAACTAAGTTTCGAGCATTTTTAGAAAACGAAACTTAACGTGCAAATGTATAAAAGTACGAAGAAGTAATATTCACTTTCTGATCGTGAAAATACTTACAATGGACTGCTACACGGGCTTTTTGCCAAATCATAGGCTTTATACGTCCAAATCTATAGATTTTTTCTGATATGTGGTAGTATATAGGTATATCTATGAGTTAGAGTAAAAATATTTGGGTTTGGAAGAGGTGTAAAAGTCAGAAAATTGAACTAGTAGAGCTTCGCTGCGTTTCTGGATTTTTTTTATGAAGGGGGTGGGGCACCTTTATTTATAAGCTAGGGAGCCTCCACTCTACCTGCTGTTGCTGTAGGTAGAGGTGCGGCTACGCTGGTGGGGCCCACAGTGCCCGGTTCCTTCGTCTCGAAGTACGTGCACTCCGAACAACGTGTAGTCGAAGTCGAAACTTTCTAACTTTTGATCGGAGCGTCCGTTTGAGGTGTGCGATACCTTTTCGGAAAGCCCTCATCGAGAGCGTCACAATAACATGGGATAAAACATTTTCTGGGTCCCAGAAGATGAGTTCATAACCAGGTCTTCGATTCCCTACAATTTATCCGTTGAGCTGTCTTGCGTTGTTTGCACTCGGGATCGTCGTTATGGTTCATTCTGACTTTGATGGCATTAATTCGGCTTGAGTTTGATTGAATTGACTCATAGGTTATAAAATGATCGTTTTGCTCCTCCCGGGGTGGTCCTTGGTGGATCTGGCTTTCCAGGGTTATCTCCGGGGCTGAACTGCACTTCCCGAATTGATGTCGGGGCTGATCTGTACTTCCCGAATTGAGACCAGGGATGACATGACGTGTCCTATATTGATGTCAAGGTTGACCAGTACCTCCCAGGTTGATGTCGGATCTAACTTGACAACCCAGTATTGAGATCGGGATTGATCGGTACCTCCCGGGTTGATGCCGGGGCTGACTTGTACCTCTAGGATTGCCGCTGAGGCTGATTTGAAGGTCTGATATTGAGATCGAGGTTTGGCTTGATGGCCCAATCTAAGATCGGGGTTGATTTTATAGCCCGATATGGGGATCAGGGTTGATCTGACGGTTCGATTAGAAATCAGAGCTGGATAGACGGTCCGATTGGAGACCAGAACTGGATAGACAGTCCGATTGGAGATCAGAACTGGATAGTCGGTCCAATTAGAGATCAGAGCTGGATAGACGGTCTGATTAGAGATCGAAGCTGGATAGACGGTCCGATTAACGATCGGAGCTGGATAGACGGTCCGATTGACGATCAGAGCTGGATTGACGATCTGATTGGAGATCGAATTTGAATAAACAGTCCGATTGATGATCAAAGCTTGATTGACTGTCCGATTGACGATCGAAGCTGGATAGACGGTCCGATTGGAGATCGGAGCTGGATAGACGGTCCGATTAAAGATCAAATTTAACTGAAGTACCGATATTGGTGATCAGATCTGGATAGACGGTCCGATTGGAGATCGAAGCTAGATTGATGGTTCGATTGACAATCAGAGCTGGATTGACAGTCTGATTGACGATCGGAGCTGGATAGATGGTCCGATTGGAGATCGAATTTGACTGAAGTACCGATATTGGTGATCAAATTTGACTGGAGTACCGATATTGGTGATCGGATTTGACTGGAGTACTGATATTGGTGATTGAATTTGAGTTTAATGGCATTGATGGCCGAATTTGACTGAAGACTGATATTGGTGATCGGATTTGAGTTTACCAGCATTGGTGGCCGAATTTAGGTTTACCGACATTGGTGGCCAGATTTCAACTGAATGATCGATATTGGTGGCCGAATTTGGATTGGAAGCCTAGTATCGGTACCAGGATTGGCTTGATTGACGGTTTTGTCCTCCCACAGTGTTCGTATTGGGGTAAGGAAAATTTCGAGTGTCTACAAGACCCTTTGATATGCCCTAAGGGTTTTTAAGGAATAAGTTAAAGTATAATTCATTACATACAAGATACTATGATGATCTCAAGTCTAAGGATCACTTGTACTACTATCACATTAGGAATTCCTATTGACAGGCAAGTAAAACTCCATTAGGTATTCCATAGCGAGTCACGTTTAGTGAACTTATTCTCCAATAAGCACCTACAAATTTGCTTTAGTGTCTCCACACAAATGATCATGAGGTCAATCATCCTCATCCAATGAGCAAGCAACATATGTATTAATCTATCCAGATTTACTAATCCCCTATTTAGTAATCCAACGGTTGGAAACTATTTTAGTTTTAAGCTTGATAAGAATTTAGATCTCATTAGCAACATCATGATTCTAAAAGCATTGCTTAAAATTATGGGTTATTTACATATTATAAAAACAGCATCATGTAGATAATTAAATGCTTTTAATAAGTGAATACTCTTATTAATAAATAAATAAAATTATCTCCAAAGTATATGCTTTATCATCATACATGATTGGCTTGTATGCATACTACTTTCAAATCCGTCCCAAAGACCCCATATGAGATATAGACAGGGAGGATGCCAAACTTAGGTTTGTTAAGACTTGGGGTTGTCTAGCTTATGTCAAAAATTTTGAGAATGATAAGTTACAGACTAGATCTCAAAAGTGTAGTTTTGTGGGATACCCTAAAGAAACTGTACGGTATTATTTCTATCATCCTACTGATTAAAATGTGTTTATTGCGAAACATGCTGCCTTTTTGGAAAATGAGTTTATCCTTGAAGGGGTCAATACTTGAGAGGATTTGTCATAGAGGATGAGGATGAGGTACGCATCATAGATGATGATCATTTGAATTACGAACATGCTATGAGTAGTAAAGACTCTGAGAAATGACAAGAAGCTATGAAATCCGAGATCGACTCCATGTATGAGAACAAAGTATGGACTTTGGTTTCATCACCTGAGAGCATTAAGCCCATTGGGTGAAAATGGGTCTTTAAAAGAAAGACTGGAGCGGACGTCAATGTAGAGACCTATAAGGCCCGACTAGTTGCGAAAGGTTTCAAACAAAGACAAGGTGTTTACTATGATGAAACCGTCTCGCCAGTAGCTATGCTCAAGTCCATTCTGATTTTGCTTGCGATTGCAGCTTACTTTGACTACGAAATCTGGCAGATGGACGTGAAAATGGCCTTCCTCAATGGGAACCTTGAGGAAGATGTGGATATGACACAACCAGAGGAATTTGTTTCAATGGTTGGAACAAATTAAGTTTGTAAGCTGCACCGATCCATTTATGGATTGAAGTAAGCTTCTCGAAGGTGGAACTTCCATTTTAATGAGACAAACAAAGAGTTTGATTTTATCAAAAATGAGGATGAACTATGTGTGTACAAGAAGGTTAGTGGGAGCGCTATTTCATTCCTAGTATTATATGTCGATGATATATTATTGATTGGGAATGATATTCCTATACTACAGTTGATCAAAATTTGGTTATCTAAACACTTCTCCATGAAGGACTTGGGAGAAGCATCCTATATTTTGGGGATAAAAATCTATAGAGATAGATCTAAAAGGATGCTTGGCTTATTCCAAGAAACGTACATTGACATGATGCTAAAAAGGTTTAGTATGGAAGATTCCAAGAGAGGACTCATGCCGATGAGCCATGAAATACATCTCTCGAAGAAACAGGCCCCAAAGACACCTGAGGAGAGAGACCGTGTGAGTAAGATTATTTATTCTTCGGCAATAGGATCTATCATGTACGGTATGATATGTACTAGACCAGATGTCGCTCATGCACTAAGTGTAACGAGCAGATATCAGTCAAATTCTGGAGAAGAGCACTAGAAGGTAGTGAAAATATCCTAAAGTACTTAAGAAGGACTAAGGATGTATTTCTTGTCTATAGTGGGTCTGAATTGAAACTAGAGGGCTGTAACGCCCGAGAAAAACCAACGTTTATGTAAATGAATTTTATTTGATTTATTAAATAAAATTTTGCTTATTTGTTTATTAAACTAAGTAAGCTAATCGTAGGTCGTTCTATGACCTAGAGAATGCAGAAATAAGTAGGATTCTGGCTACGTGCTAGAAATAATTGATACGAATTTATAAGACGAAAATAAAAGATTTTCGAGAAAAAAATATTTTTGAGAAAAGACGAAATAGGAACTATTCATCTATAAAACCCTAAGGGTTAGGGTTTGACCCTAAAGGTTAGGGTTGGAGACCCTAGGCCATTTTGAGAGTTCGAAATATCGGAATGACATTCTGTGAAAAGATTTGACGGTAATATACCGTGAAAAGTTAAGTAAGCCTAGAAAAGTTTTCTCGGGAGGAAAAGTACAAAAATCACTCTTCATCCGTTTCTGATTGGGAATTTATTTTGAGATTCAGAGAAACGCGTAATGATATGAAGCAAAGTGGAATATGTAATAATATTGCAATTATGGCTTACGAAGTTTTCGCGTAGGGACTTAAAATCCTATGCGTTAGGGAAAGTAAATCAATGATTAAATTGATTACGTATAATAATACATATTCGTTATACGAAAGGAATACGTGTCTAATACAAAGTATTATACGGGTGTAATATGAGGTATTATACGAGAATTAGTACGACGTATAATATGAATTTTATATGGAGTAAATACGTTGAAATGAATTAAATTGGAATTAAAATTCAATATTTTACCCTGTGGGTCGAACCGTTGGGTAAACGGGTGGGTTAAACCCATGGGGCAACCTAAGGCCACATGGGTGCATGTGGGAGCACAAGGAGGGCCATATTCCAGCACATGCTATCACATGGGGGGACATAGGCAAGATGAGGGGAGGAGGTGGGCTAAGGAGGTTTGGTCCTAATGACCAAACTACCCTAAGCTTGCCAACTTCTATAACTATAAGGTTTACTCTTCATAATTTGGTTGTTTGAGATTTTCCACCAACCTATAAGAGAGAGATATAGAGAGAGAGAGAAAGAGTTAGCTTGCATACTTGCTAAGAGTTCCATCAACCAAGAAGAAGAAAGACTTTGAGTTTCAATACTCAATCAAACCAAGAACAAGAAAGGTATAACCTAAGAAATTATAAAATTCTCTTTTCTTTCAATAACTATTTTGATAGAGAAGTGATTGAAAGAGATATGATTATGGAGAAGTTATAAGGATGGTGTAATGGTGAATTAGGAACCCTAATAAGCCATGCATAATGAAAGACTAAGAACTCATTAAGAACAATTAAAGAATTTAGTGAATTCATATGATATTGAATAATGAATAGGTTAAACTATGGAAACTTAAATATTTTGAATGATTAGAATTAGTAATAATCAACCATAGAATTGATTCCCATTGGTTTGAGCTAAAAATAACAAAGAACGAAGATTCGACGAAAGTTACACGATTAGACGATAATCGTCGAAAACGTACTTTTCTCAGATTAGAAGTCAAAAGTCGTCGTGTGCTTAGAAAATGATGGTTTTTGATTGCAACACATGTAATTAGGTAAGTAAGACTTGCGAGATTAAGAACGAACCAATTCTGTCTTAAAACAAAGAATTTAGCGTCGAACATTCACGAACGTTTAACGAAAATGTAAAAATGGATTAATATGCGAATTTCTCGCCGATGGATTTAGAAATGAATTTTGACTTGATAGGATGATATAGCATATTGTTTGTGAACTATTGTCTTTGGAATGAGCCAATTCCGAGTTGTAATGGTTACGTTACGAGCTCGGTAATTTCAGAATTTTCAAGACTTAGGAAATTTTTTTTGAGGCACAGGGCAGGAGCGGGCCGGGCCGCCCATAAGGCTTAACCAGCACGGAGCGCGCCAGTTCGGGTCAGGCTCCTTGCATAGGTAGCGCGGGGCGCACCTCTTGTAATGGAAATGGAGCGCGAGCCGCGCCGGCAAAAAAAAATGTTGACCAAGTGTATTCCTTACTTAACCATCCTATATCAACTAAGGGTTTAGTAATTGAAGAATGTAAACCTTTAAACGAAATGTTTAATCAATGGTTTATAGGAATTAAACGTTAACCAAATGTAATTGAACTTAAGTTTTGGAAACCGTAAACCAAGATTATGTTAAGGAATAAGTGAAGTCTCATTTATCATCATGTTTAGTGATCGATGAGGGTTCGGTGACATAAGAATGTTAATAAGCCGTATTAAACGTTAAGTAACTTGAACGAATGTTATTAGTTTAACAATTCGGTTAAGTTATACAAAGAGTAGGAGTTAAGCTAAGCATTGTGTATCAATTATGAATTCTCATTGGTATGCTCTGTGTTATGCTTTGTAGACGTTGTAAAGACTGAGTAGACTATGTGTAAAAGCTTAAGAGACGCAAAGGCAAGTTTCCTAACTTCGTTCATACTTTACTATGAATGCAAGTTTTTTAAACTCTTGTCTATACGTTATAGATGGACAAGTGGTCATTGTGCATAATTGCTTATACATGAACTGTTATTGAATAGTCGATGCCATTTGATTTGGCTAGACTGGGACTTAGCATATTTTGGTTTGTTTTTTCCACAAATCTTTCCAAAATATGTACAATGTAATGATACTATGCTAATTACTTGGTACGGATTCTCAGGTAAACCTGAGTATGAACAAAACAAAGGTTTTAAACGTCATTAATTCGACAGGCACGTGAGGTTGCCACCAATTAAATGTAAACACGTTTAATGTAAGAGTGTTGATCAATATAGAGTACTACAGGCTGATCATCTGGATGTGCTCGTAAGCTATATCGAACTTACGGCCTTCGTTCCGGGTTATTCCTTTCATGAATGAGAACTAAAATATGGTTCATGGTAGTTGACCAATATGGATTCCGAAGAGGCTATAAAGTCATTTGGAATGGTTTTAAAGGAATTAAAATGATATTTTAATTATTCTTAAGTACTTCATAACTATTGTACAGTTATTGAAGACCAAGATATATGATTCTTGATTTTGTGGTTTTAAGATATAATGTTTAACTTGTTGAGTTGTTTATAGTCATTTTAGCTTAAAACTAAATGATTTCAGCTAAGAGCGAATGGACCGAAGGATCCAGTAAAGACAAAGGCAAGTCCAAGATGGACAAGTAGTGACCTTTGTAATAGTATAATATTAGTATTGTAATTACTGATATTATGACACAGAATAATGTAATGGTTATCAAGAACTTGGGAAGGGATTAATAGAATGTAATATTTAGTAAACTCATGCATATTATTGAAGTCTTTCAGTTGAATGTACGAGTAGACAGTAGTACCGTGTAGCACCATATCTAGGGTTTGAAGGTACCCGGATTTGAGGGCGTCACAAGGGCTATACAAACTCAAGTTTTCAAACGGACTAAGATGACAATAAATCTGTTTCAGGGTATGTATTTACCTTAAACGCTGGCACAGTGAGTTGGAAGAGCTCCAAGCAGCAAAGTGTTGTTGATTCAGTGACAGAGGCAGAGTACATAGCTGCAAGTGAAGCTGCAAAGGAAGATGTTTGGGTGAAGAAGTTCATAACTGAACTTGGTGTGGTTCCTAGCATTAGAGGAGCAGTACCTTTTATTATGTGACAACACTGGAGCTGTTGCATAGGCTAAGGAACCCAGGTCTCATTAGAAATCCAAACACGTGTTGCGTCAATTTCATTTGATTAGAGAAATCATTGAAAGATGAGATGTCACCCTGGAGCGTGTGGATTCTCAAAACAACATTGAAGATCCATTTACTAAAGCTTTAACACAACAACATTTTGATCATCAGTTAGAGAAGATGGGTATGAGATACCATGGCGATTGACTTTAGTGCAAGTGGGAGATTGAAAGTAGTATGCATACAAGCCAATCATGTTTGATGATAAATCATATACTTTGTAACAAACTTATTCATTTATTAATAACAGTGTTCTTTAATTAAAGCCATTTATTTATCTACATGGTGCTATTTTTAATATGTGATAAATCCATAGTTTTAAGCAATGCTTTTAGAATCATGATGATGATCATGCTAATGAGATCTAAATTCTTAGATAGCTTAAAACTAAAATAGTTCCCAATCGTTGGATTACTTAAAAGGAGATTAGTGAATCCGGATAGATTGGTAGATACGTTGCTTGCTCATTGGATGAGGATGATCGATCTCATAATCATTTGTATGGAGACACTATAACAAGTATGTAGGTGCTTATTGGAGAATAAGTATACTGAACTTGGCTCGCTAAGGAATACCAAATGGAGTTTTACTTGCCTATCAATAAGAATCCTCTAAGTGATAGTAGTACAAATAATCCTTAGACTTGAGATCATCATAGTATCTTGTGTATGATGAGTCATACTTTGGCATGTCCCTTAAGACCCTAATGCTACGTTTGGATTGAAGGAATAAAGGTAGAAATCGAATGAATCATTCCTATGGAATAAAAAAAATTATGTTTGGTTGCGATTGGAATGAATTAAACCATCCTCTCTTTTTTTGATATTTTCAATTGAAATTTAACATTCTTGCCCAAGATTTCATGCCCAAAGCCTTGTGAGTAGTTTTTTTATCATTGAGTCATGAGGGTCTTGGGGGAGGGAGAGTATGGAATAACTCATTCGAACTAGAATGGAATGAATCGTTCCAATCTCCATTCTATTCTTTCAATCCAAACGCAGCATAAGGATATATCAAAGGGTATGCTTGGGTATAATAATTTATACATAGAGATAATAAATGATCAATAAAGAATCTACCGCTTCTTGTAAAAGAAGAGAATGTCCTATGTGATTCGATAAATGACAACCCAGTAGTCCTTGGCTAAGGTAGATTGAAATTAAAAATGAGTTTCTAATTTGCATTATTTGGAGTTGTGCATTTTAGGATCGAAATACATATAATTAAATAAAATAAGACTTGATAGTAATTCCATGTCTTATATTTAATTGGGACATTGTATGGTGGAAGGAATGAATTGTACGGTAACTATTTACTCAAAGGTTCTTTTGTGATTAATGTTAAATTTTATATTAATTGGAAAGTCGTTGATTGCTAAGGGGGCTTACCCTTATTGTAGAATAAATATTATTTATTTAAACAAATTATTAGTTTAATTTATTTATTTAAATAAGATTAGAATTGTTCTAATTGATTTATTCACAACCGGTTTAATATGGAGAACCTGAAGGGTCACACCATAAAAAGAATAATATTTATTGAAGAAGTTAATGACATAATCGTAATAATGAGCTAAGTATATTTAATTTAATCTATGATGATAGAATAACTTAAATAATTTAATATTTATTATTTAATATTTTGGAAATATTAAATATAAATTAATAAGAGGAGTCTTATTATTATTACTATTATTATTATTATTTAATTCTTAAGGGAGTTTGGGAATTAATAAATAAGATACTCTCTCTCATATATATATTCTTAATAAAATTAGGAGGCTAATTAATTAAAAGAGTTTAATCATTCCCAATAGGATTGGGAAGCCTAATGTAGACATTCGAAATTTTGCATTCCTGTTACTAACCCTACAGGAGGGCAAAATCGTCTTTTACCTTATGGCAACACTGGAAGATCAAGTCAAGCCCCGACGACAACCCCGGGAGATCAAACTCAACCCTGGTCACAACACCGGGATGTCAAGTGAAGCCCCGGCAGCACCGGGATGTCAAGTTAAGCCCCGACGACAACCCTGGGAGATATAAAAGCCCCGACGACAATACCGGAAGATCAAACTCAACCCCGGTCACAACACCGGGATGTCAAGTCAAGCCCCGACAACACCAGGATGTCAAGTGAAGCCCCGACGGCAACCCCGGGAGATATAAAAGCCCTGGCGACAACATCGGGAGATCAAACTTAACTACGGTCACAACACCGGGATGTCAAGTCAAGCCCTGACAACACCGAGATGTCAAGTCAAACCCCGACGACAACCCCGTGAGACCAGATCAACCTTCAAAAAAAACCCCGAAGCATCAAATCATCCCCAGAGACGGCCCTAAGAGACCCAATCAACCTCGAAGACAACCTTGAGGAAGAACAGAGTTGGCTGGGATCAAACCTTGGAGACAACCCCGAGAAAATAGTCGA
The DNA here is from genome assembly GCA_020205555.1 of Panax stipuleanatus. Taxonomy (NCBI): domain Eukaryota; kingdom Viridiplantae; phylum Streptophyta; class Magnoliopsida; order Apiales; family Araliaceae; genus Panax; species Panax stipuleanatus. The sequence continues at coordinate 47,514,410 of CM035115.1, forward strand.
AAACCTTACCAATACAGGAGACAATCCTTGGAAGGGCAAAATGGTTATTTTACCAATTTAAAGTCAAATTAAGTCAAAATCAAGCCAAATTGATGCAATGAGGGTCAGAAAGAGCCATAACATCGATCCAGAGTGAAAATAACACAATACAGCTCAACGGACTGGTTGTAAAATAACAAAGATATGGTTATAAACCCATCTTCCTGGATTCAGAAAAGGTCAAATCCCATGTCATTGTGTAGTTCTCGAAAAGGACTTTTTAGGAAGGTATAACACGTCTCAAACGGACCCCCAGAACAAAAGTTATGAAGATTCGAAGCATACCCAGCGTTGGTCGGAGTGCACGTACTTTGAGATGACGAGACCCACGGGAGTGGGCCCCACTCGGGGAGTCGCAGGTAGACTCGCGGCTGCCGCGAGTGGACCCGCTACCATCTGGTCTATAAATAAGACCCCCCACCCTTGCAAAATAAGAAGAGAAAAAAAAATAGGAAAACGCTCTTTAGCTCCACCTATTTCGACCATTAGCCCCACTTTTAGTACTCCAAACTTCGATTTTATTCTTTGAATACGTTTGCACACGTATATTCTACAACATATTAAAAATTAACTGATGGAAACGTCCATTTGAAGCCCTCCGAATGGCAAAGAGCCCGTGGAGCAGTCAATTGTAGGTTTTTTTTACGATCAGGAACTATTTCCTACTTTATTACGTATATGTGAACCTGCATATAAAGTTTCATCTTCTGGTTTTGCCCGAATTTCAAATCCATGGCCTTTCTAGCTTACTTTTTAGTATATATAAGTATATATATATATATATATATATATATATATATATATATGTTTTTCTTTGTTTGCACAGTCTGGATTGCTAATCTGAGGCATTTTACTGCTTTTATATATATAACTATATATATAACTATATATATATATATATATATATATATATATATATATTTGTACTATTTTGTTTGGCATAGATCGCTGATTCGTGGCCTTTTTCAGCTTTATTATATATATAACTGACTATATATATACTAACTTTCAATTCAGTCGGGCCTAGATTGCTAATTCGTGGCCCTTTTACTGCTTTTATATATATAACTATATAAATATATATATAAATATAAATTCATAGCCCTATTACTGCTTATATATATATATATATATATATATATAATTTTTCGAACTTCGTTTGGCCTGGATTGAAAATTCGTGGTCTTTTTACAACTTTTATAAGTATATATATTTACATTTCTGTAAAGCTTGGATTGCAAATTCGTGGCTCTTCACAGCTTTTATAAATATATATATATATATATATTTACATTTCAGTTGAGCCTAGATTAGAAATTCGTGGCTCTTTACAGCTTATATATATATATATATATATATATATATATATATATATATATTTACATTTCAGTTTAGCCAAGATCAGAAATTTGTGGCTCTTTACTGCTTATATATATATATATATTTACATTTCTTCGTCGGGCCTGGATTGGAAGTCCATGGCCCTTTACAGCTTATATATATATAATTATATATATATATATATATATATATATATATATATATATATTACTCAATATGATTAAATATTTGCTTTAAATATTCATTTGATATGAATCTGCACTGATGCAAATATTGTGGATTAGATTTATCTAAATATAGCCCTTTCCAACTTTCAAACGGTTCAAAATCAGTCAAACCGGAACCGAGAAGTTAGTATGGCTAAGATTTAATTAAATCTAGTGTTTTTTTAGCTTTGTAAATATAAAGCGACTACGTGACCCTAGATCCATATCTAGCGAAAACGGGAAGGTTTGGCTACGCGCAAGAAAGGATTTAACTAACGAATCCTTTGTATTGCGACGTCTAGAGTACAATTCGTCTTTTATGTGAATATCTGTGTTGTGCAGGTTTTCTTGGCTATTTTCTGTGAGCCTAGGAATCATGGGATTAATGATCAAACTGATATAAATCTGATTCCCACGATGGACAACTCCACATTATAAACTTATCCTGCCAGTTTTTCTGTAAAATGTACATCCGGGGGACCTTAACACGGTTATTCGGATTTAAGGTATCAAACATAGTGAAATATGGTTTGTAGTGCTAGAGTCACTTCGATGGCTGTTATGCCCATAAAAAGACCAACACTTGTATATACATTCTGTGGTCGAGGATGCTTCGCATCCTGACAATAAACATCCAAATCGAGCCAAAGGCTGAATAGAATAAAATGGAAGTATCAATATGCTTCAATTCCTATGCGAGCGAAAGGGTTTGAAAATCACATTTCAAAATGTCATTTTCATATCTTGTCTAGAAAGGACTTTTTCAAATAAATCAAACCCTTCGTATATAGGTCCAACAAAACATGACAATACTTTCAAATTAAACCAATATAGGCTTAATTACTTCCAGCATATACACACACATTGCAATTAAAAAGGGAAATATTAAAAAGATGAAGTAACCGTGTTTCACGGAAGTCGGGGGGTGCCCAACACCTTCCCCCCGCTTAACCAAGCCCCTGACCTTTAAGAATCTCGGTTTCAAGGCCAAGTTTTGACAGCGTCCAGTAATTGGGCCTACTTGTAAAAAATAAACAAAACTCGGTTGAGTTGGTATAATTATTTCAAAATATACCAACTGACGACTTTGTAAACCTTTCAAAATCGTCGACATGATACATGTTGGCCTTTCCCTAAAAATTTCACCCTTCATAAAAAAGATAAGGCAAACAAGGGTAGAAAACAACAAAATTTAGGAAGAGGAAGATTTATCCAAAGAGAAGATTTTTTTTGACGTTGACACCTAATTAATTAAAAGGGTTAATTAATTAATATGAAACCCTAATCCTAAATAGTTTAGGAGGGTTTCCTACATCTATAAATAAGAAAGTCTTATTATAGAACAGGGTTACACACTTTATTCTCAAAATTGGGAGAGTACATATATTCTATAGAGATAGAATTAGAGTTTAGCCAAACACCCACCTTCTTAGTTTTCCTTCTTCCTTGGTGGATCACCTCTAGATGCCAAACGCTTGGGTGACTTACATTGATCAAAGGAAGGAATCAATCTCGTGGATTCAAGTTGAACGTGAAAGCAATTGGAGTAGAACTCGTACCAGAGGAAGCTCGATCTACAAGGGTATGAATCTCGTCTTCTTCTCTTTCATGTATGAATTGATAACTAAGTATATAGGATGATCATGGTGATGGTTTGTGTTAAAATTTTAAAATTCCCTTTTGTTGTGCTTCTGCAATATTTATGTAATTCGATTATGTATTGGTGCTATATACACACCTAACATAATCTTCAGCTTCAGCTACTTCAGCAAGGTTAGAACTGCCAACAGTAGCAAATCGTCAGCATGAGAAGAATTAGGGTCGTAATCTAGGACTAGTTAGTGGGGGAAACCTAAATCTTATTTCGATAGCTCTTGGTGCTACTTGTGGGGCTAATCATCCGGGGAGACAGTGTCATAGAGTTAAATGTGCATGCTTCTTGTGTGATCAGATGGTTCATATTGGTAGAGATTGTACTAGGCCACGTAGTAGTGGTGGAGGCGGTGATAATGGTGGTTGCGAAGGTCAGCGTCAGGGTGGTCGGGTGTTTGCCTTAACATATAACCAGGCGGCAGGTGCGCCAGGTACTATTTCTGGCACTTTTTTAGTTGGAAATCGTGATGCTTTTATTTTATTTGATACTGGTTCTACTCATTCAGTTGTTGCTTAGTCTTTTGTTCGGCACCTGGGTGTGCCATCTCAGTTCTTAGATTATGTTATGTCTATTACTACCCCGATGGGGACTTCTGTTGTTATTTCTGATTTATATCGAGGGTGTCCGATCAGTTTTGGGGATAAGAATCGTAGAGCTAATCTACTTCCAATGTGTATATACGATTTTGATGTGATTCTTGTGATGGATTGGTAGGATAAACATTAGGCCACTATTGATTGTCAGGCAAAGAAAATCATATTTGGAGATGTGAAGTTTTCTGAGTTTGTGTTTCAAGGTTCACAGCCGAGTGGAGTGGTGAAGTTAATTTCAGCTTTGAAGGCTGGGAAGTTAGTGGCAAAGTGTTGTGAGGGTTACTTGGCATTTGTAAAGGATACCTCTAAGAGTGAGTCTCGTATTGAGGATGTTCCAGTTGTTTGTGATTTTCTAGATGTGTTTATTGAGGAGTTGTCAGGGTTGCCATCGCAGCGGGAAGTTGAGTTTACTATTGAGCTTGTTCCTGGTGCGAAGCATATCTCTAAGGGGCCGTATAGGATGGCGCCGTATAGGATGGCACCATTAGAGTTGCAGGAGTTAAAAGAGTAGGTGGAAGAATTGTTAGATCGTTGTGTGAATCGGACGAGTGTTTCGCTGTGGGGTGCTTCGGTTTTGCTTGTAAAGAAGAAATATGGATCTATGAGACTGTGCATAGACTACAGGGAGTTGAACAAGATTACCATCAGGAATCAATATCCATTGTCAAGAATTAATAACTTGTTTGACCAACTTCAGGGGGTGAAGTATTTTTCGAAGATAGACTTGAGGTCACGTTATCATTAGTTGAGGGTGGGAGATGAGGATATCTCTAAAATAACTTTTCGTACTCGATATGGACATTACGAGTTTCTAGTGATGTTATTCAGGTTGACAAACGTGCCGACGGTGTTTATGGATTTGATGAATTGGGTGTTCAGGAAGTACTTAGACTAATTTGTTATTATTTTTATTGATGACATTTTGGTTTACTCCAAGTCTAGGGAGGAGCATGATGAGCATCTTCGCACAGTGTTGGGGATTTTGCAAAAAGAGAAGTTATATGATAAATTCTTTAAATGCGAGTTTTGGTTAGAACAAGTTGCATTTTTGGCCCACGTGGTGTCAACTAAAGGCATTAAGGTGGATCCTACGAAGGTTGAGGCTATCACTAAATGGTCGTGACCTACTATTGTGACGGAGGTTAGGAGTTTTTTGGGTTTGATAGGGTATTATAAGCTATTTGTGAAAGGGTTCTCTTTGCTTGCTTTACCATTAACTCAGTTAATGAGAAAGGGCACGAAGTTTGTGTGGAATGAAGAGCATGAGAAAATTTTTGAGGGGTTGAAGGAACAACTTGTGACAGCTCCAATACTTACATTACCGTCGGGGACATGAGGTTATCAGGGTTATAGTGACGCTTCTAAGAAAGGCTTGGGGTGTGTTTTGATGCAACATGGTAAGGTGATTGCTTATGCTTCTAGGAAGCTTAAACCTTATGAGGTGAATTGCCCCCCCCCCCACATGAATTGGAGTTGGCAGCGGTGGTCTTTTCCCTAAAGATTTAAAGGCATTATTTGTATGGAGAGACTTGTGATATCTTTACCGATCACAAAAGTCTTAAGTATATTTTCACTCAAAAGGAACTTAACATGAAGCAGAGGAGTTTGTTGGAGCTTCTAAAATATAATGACGTGAGGATTCAGTATCACTTAGGGAAAAAAAATGTTGTTTCAGATGCTTTTAGCAGAAAGAGTTCAGGGAGTGTAGCATCCATTATTATATAACCTCAGCTTATTTCGGATATGGAGCGACTAGAGTTGGAATTGTATGTGCAAGGTTCAGATGGGCATTTGATAGGTATGAGAGTGAAGTCATCTCTTATCTCGTGGGTTAAAGTATCTCAAAAGGAAGATGGGGAGTTATAGGGTATGGCACAAAATCTGGAGGAGGGCAAGCAACCCAAGTTTCGTACTGATGATCACGGTGTGATTTGGTTGGGTGAGCGGTTGTGTGTATTATCGGATCCAATCATTCGGGAGGTTGTGTTGGCTGAGCTCATAGTTTGTCATTTTCTATTCATCTAGGTTCTACAAAGATGTATAGGGATTTGAAGAAGAATTTTGATAGAATGGGATGAAGCGAGATGTGGCTGAATATATTGGAAAGTGCCTCACTTACCAACAAGTGAAGATAGAACATCAACGAGCTAGTGGGTTGCTGAAACGATTAGACATTTTAGTTTGGAAATGGGAGGATATCACAAAGGATTTTGTGATTAGTTGCCGAAGACTTTCAAGAAGGATGATTCCATTTGGGTTGTGGTGGACTGGTTGACCAAATCGGCACACTTTTTGGCCATCCATAAGGGTTACTCGGTGGATAGGTTGGCGAAGATCTTTCAGTAGGAGATTGTTAGACTTCATGGTACTCTAGTGTCTATTATTTCAGATCGGGACCCATGGTTCACTTCAAGGTTCTGGAAATGGTTTCAACGAGCTTGGGGCACCCAGCTCAATTTTAGTACTTCTTTCCACCCACAAACTAATGGGAATCTGAATGGACTATTCAGACGTTGGAGGATATGTTGAGGTCTTATGCACTTGAGTGGTCGGGTAATTGGGATGATTACTTGAGGCTAGTTGAGTTTGCTTATAACAACAGTTGGCAATGCAAGTATTGGAATGGCTCCATTTGAGGTGTTATATGGTAGGAAGTGTCAAGCACCAAGTTGTTGGGATGGAGTTGGCGAAAGGGTCATAGAAGGGCCTAAGTTAGTCCAAATCACCACGAAGAAGGTAGCGGTAGCTAAGGAAAAATTGAAGTCAGCTCGATCACGACAGAGGAGTTATGCTGATAAGCATCGGAGGACCTTAGAGTTTGAACCTGGTGAGCATGTGTTTCTAAAAGTTTCTCCTTGGAAGGGAATTCAATTATTTGGGTTGAAAGGGAAACTTCGCCCGCGTTATATTGGCCCATTTGAGATTTTGGAGAGAGTTGGTGAGGTTGCATATCGGTTGGCTTTGCCTTCACAACTAGCTCATGTGCATAATGTGTTCCATGTGTCGGTGTTGAGGAGTTACCAATATCATTCGTTGCATGTGGTGCAATATCCGTTTGATAAGATTTGGGAGGATCTTACTTGTGAAGAGTATGCCGAGGCAATTTTGGATCGTCAAGAGCGGATTATGAGGAGGAAAACAATTTTATTTGTTAAAGTTTTGTGGAAAAACCATTCAAAGCGAGAAGCTACTTGGGAGATTGAGGAGTCTATTCGAGCAGAGTATTTGCATCTTTTCGAAAATTAGGTACGTTCCATTCTTTTGATTTCGAGGACGGAATTCTTTTTAACGGGGAGGTAATGTAATACCTGGTATAAAAATAAAATAAAAATAAATGAATAAAATAACATTTAAATTTACATTTTAAATATTTTCATTGGAATTTGTATTTTATTTGGGTCAAGCTAGTCATTTAATTTATGTAGACTAATAAGTATTAATAAATGATGGATAAATTAAATTGGTAAAATTGGGCCTTAAAATTAATTCGGTTTAATTGATATGTGGGTAATATTAAATCATGTTATAATTAGAAAAATTAAAGAGATCTTTTAATAAATAAATAAAAACCTAAAACCTAATTCACTTAAACATTACGCCTGATACGAGTTGAGGAAAAAGAAGGTAGAAGCGGCATCATAACAGCACAAATAAAAGATGAAAAAATAGCAGGAGACTTATATTTCAGTACTAATTACCTTTCGGTGAGTAATTGATTTGATTATAAAGCATCTTTCTGATCGTGGGTATACAACATAGGAATATGAGAATGATAGGCATTAATTTATATATTAATAAAATGAATGTACAGAATGCTTGGTATTGGGTTTGTTGTATATTGATATGGATATATGGTATATGCATGAATTGATTAAGGTATAAAGTTATTAAATAAATAAGAAAGGTAGGCCCTGAAATGGTAATACATTAAGATGGCATCCTATTGGAGGTGTTGGTCAAATTGATAATCAGTATGTGAATTTAGTATACTTTAGTAAGTCTGTATCCATAATAATTATGTCCTAAGCATCTTGTATTTTATAAATAAAACATTTGTTTGGTATGGAAGAGATTTATCAATAGATGCCTATAGTTGTAGAATTTAAAAATTTACAGATGATAATGATGATGATGACGATGATGATGATGAGGATGACGACGACGATGATGATAATGATGATGATGATGATGATGATGATGAGGATGACGATGACGATGACGATGATGAGGATGACGATGATGATGACGTTGACGATGAGGATGACGATGACGATGACGATGACGATAACGATGACGATGACGATGAAGATGACAATGACGATGACGATGACGATGACGATGACGATGACGATGATGATGATGTAAATGATGATGATGATGATGATGATGATTTTGTAAACATGTTAAAGATAAAAAAATATTTTTACAAGGGTACTTATATTTATTATTATTTTGTTTAAATAGTTCGAACGGAAGGAGTGTGACAAATCATATTTGGAATATACTTTGGATATTACATTGCTTAATCTAGGTACGGATTCCGTACTCTTTTAGCGAGACTCTTTTGATTTTTATTTGTTCGTTTCACAATTCATTTCAAAATTTAGTATTGCCTCTCATAATTATTCTTTGTCATTTTATTATGATAGTTTATTTTGACGTCGATATTGGAACTCCTATTTGTACTCTTTAGACTAGTGCATTATATATAGAATTTAATTTGATGATCGTAGTAATGTATATGTTGGTATATATTTTTGGAGACTTTGTGTTGATAATTCATTTCGATTTAATATGTACATATTAGAATTCTTTTGTATTGATATTGTATCGCATGTATTGTGACATTATATTTTTGTTAGTTTCTTTCAATTCGGCTCATACATAAAGATGACCATATAATGCCGCCTATTTGTCTTTTCTTTGATTTTCATAGCGGACAAGGATGATTGGCGATCCTCAAATTCCACTTCATCCATCGGCACGAAGAAACTTTCATGGCTCGAATTATCCACTAATTCACCTTTTAAAATTTGAAAACGTCCTTCATGCTCTATTAGGGTCTCTATGGTCTCGACTACCTTGAGTGTGGTTCCCAGATTTTCATCATTCTTACCATTACACCCACTCATGCTCCTATGTTCTCCAACCTCGAAATCTACAGTTACATCAAGATGTATCTCCACGTTGCCTTCAAGAATTTGATGTAACTCCTCGCCATTTCCATGCTTATCCACCGTACATTGTTCTTCACCCTCCTCAGTAGGATTCATTTTTGTGAGGCTCGGTAACATGTTATGCTGTTGATTAAGGGCAATATTGACATGTTGTCCCAGTTGAGACTCGAGGTTCTTCAACGAGGCTTCTTGGTTCGTCATTCTAACCTTATTTTGCTCTATGAATTTGGAAAGGATCTCCTCCAGTCTTCTTTCTTCTTCATGCTTTAAGTACTGGCCAAGAGTCTCCTCCAATCTAGATGTTTCCTCATATTGCGGTGGAGGTTGATATGAATATTCGGACTGGTATGAAAAAGCTGGAGCACAATATTTCTCTTGGTTATCGTCCCATGAAAAGCTAGGATAGCTCTCCGAATGATAGTAAGTTGAGCCCTAGTCAGCTTGATCCTGACAGTAGGTATTCAGAGTAGATTGACACTCAAGATTATCAGAGAACCTTAAGGGATTTGCGACTTGTTCTTGCAATTGCTCAAGTATTCTTTCTGAACTTGGCTGTGTCGTCTTCTCATAAGACCATTGATAGTTATGCTCATCCATATCTGAAAGAACTTAAAAACAAAACGAAGCAAAAACTAATTAAATACAAATATACATGTTCACATTAAGACAAAATTGATTGAAATCAATATCGGACAATATTAGAAGAAATAGTTCCCCGGCAACGGCGCCAAAAACTTGTTGATCGATTTCGCAATCAATAAAACACGCGCAAGTATACGCGGTCCATAAGTAATATAATGATAAGATGAGTGTCAAACCCACGAGGAACTATTGCTAATATTTACCAAGTACGGACTTTATATCGCTTAAGTCTTATTTAAACAGTTAAATAGAAGATATGTAATTAATCTAGTTAATTCTAATTATCAAAGCAAGTAAATGGATAACAACTGGTATCTAAGGCGCTACAAGCTAAGATCATAACTTTCCCCCACACTAGCATTTTGTCAAACACTTGGCGTGCCATATTTCATTAAACATCCTAACTCTCCCTTTAGTCTTAGTGGTCATGACGGATTGTCGACCGAGAACTCACAAGTGCTCATACGCCTCTTTCGAGGTTTGTATAAACCTATCCTCTCAAGATCTACCCGAAAGGGAATAGAACATAAAAGAACATCCTAGCTAGATAATCCGACACATTCCTATGGGAATTAATTATAAACAAGGAATTCAAGCTCAGATTCTCAAGTTGGTCACACATGGCGCATATGTATATTCCTATCCTATACACAAATTACGCAGTCTAGTCATGTAGACAAATCATAAACACATGCCAAATATTCAAGGTATAAATCTACAATCCATTTCCCAATTTCTTATAGATTAAAAAGTTAATCCCTAATTCCTTAGCAATTAATCATTTAAGCACAAATATATTAGACCTATTCATATGGTGCCAACCAAAGAGATAAGAAACTCAATTCAATTTAACAAAGGGTTCCATTATAACCTTAGAGCAAATATTTAGTTCATAGCATTTAAGCTAAACATCAGTAGCAATATATACAACATTTATAGACTACAAAATCAAAGGAAATAACTAGAGAAAAATCAACTCTGCCAAAGTATTCTTCAATCTCTAAGAAATCCAATCAATTCATGCTCTCCATTCTTTGTTGCTAAGTTGCTCTTGAGCTCCCTTGAATCCCATGTTGACTTCGGGAAAAAAATCCTGTCGCGTTGGACGAAATCTTTCTCTTTTCCTAAGTCTTTTGTTTTCTACCCTTATTACATTGTCTGTTTTAGGAAGTGTGAAAAGGCTTTTTAGGAAAAGGCCAACATGTATCATGTCGACGATTTGAACGGTTTACAGAGTCGCCAATTGGTAGATTTGAAATGGTTGTACCGACTCAACCGGGTTTTATTTGAAAGTAGGCCCAATTACTGTACACTGTCAAAACTTAGTCTTTGAAACCGAAATTCTAAGTTCGGGGGCTTGGTTAAGTGGGGGGAAGGTGTTAGGCACCCCCCAACTCCCGTGAAAACACGGTACCGCATCTTTTCAATATTTCCCTTTTTATTTGCAATGTATGTGTGTGGATGCTGGAAGTAATTGAGCCTACGTTTGATTATTTTGAAAGTAGTGCTTTGCTTCGTTGAACTTATATACAAAGGGTTTGATTTGATTTGTAAAAGTCTATTTTTCGATAAGATATGAAAATATTGTTTTGAAAAGCGATTTTCAAACCCCTACGCTTTCATAGGAATAGAAGCCTTTTGATACTTCCATTTTTATTCTTTTTAGCCTTCGACTTGATTTAGATGGTGATTGTCGGGTTGCGAAGCATCCTCGACCACAAAATATATATAAGTGTCGGTCTTCTCATGGGCATGACAGCCATCGGAGTGACTCTAGCATGACAAATCATTATTTTATTATGTTTGAGACCTTAAACTCGGATAACCGTTTTAAGGTCTTCCGGATGTACATTTTTACAGAAAAACTGGCAGGGTACATTTGTAATGTGGAGTTTGTCCATCGTGGGAATCAGATTCTGATCAGTTTGATCATGAATCCCACGATTCCTAGGCTCACGTAAGTAGGCTAAGAGAACCTGCACAACACAGATTTTTACAGAAAAATGTATATTTACATCAAAACGTCGCAAAAACCAAGGATTCATCAGTCAAATCCTAGCATGCGCGTAGCCAAACTTCTCGTTCCCACTAGATAGAAATCTAAGGGTCACGAGGTTGCTTTAATATTTAACAAAACTAGAAAGAAAGCTAGATTTAAACAAATCTTAGCCATTCTAGCTTCCCAGTTTCGGTTGGACCTATTTTGAACCGTCTAAAAGGTAGAAATGGCTAGATTCAAATAAATCTAAACCACTAAATTTGTATTAAAACGAATTCATATCAAATGAATAATTGAAACTGATATTTAATCACAATGAATAAAGAATATATATATAATTATATATATATATATATATAAAAGCTGTAAAGGCGACGAATTCCAATCTCAGGCCCAGACAGAAATGTAAATATATATATATATATATATATATATATATATATTTACAAAAGCTGTAAAATAGCCACGAAATAATCCAAGCTTGACAAAAAAGTAAATATATATATATTTATAACAGCTGTAAAATAGTCACGAAATAATCTAGGCTTGACAGAATGTAAATATATATATATATATATATATATATATATATTGCAGACACTCAAAATTTTCTTTCCCTGTTACTAACATTATGTGAGGGCAAAATGGTACCATCACATCAACTCCGATCTCCAATCGGGCAGTCAGTTCAACCCCGATCTCAATATCGGGCCATCAAATCAACTTCGATCACCAATCGGACCGTCAGTTCAACCCCGATCTCAATATCAGGCCATCAAATCAACTTCGATCTCCAATCAAACCGTCAGTTCAGCCCCAATATCAATATCAAACCATTAAATCAACTCCGATCTCCAATCGGACCGTCAGTTCAACCCCGATCTCAATATCGAGCAATCAAATCAACTCTGATCTCCAATCGGACTGTCAGTTTAACCCCGATCCTAATATCAGGACATCAAATCAACTCTAATCTCTAATCGGACCGTCAGATCAACCTTAATCTCATATCGGGCCATCAAATCAACTCCGATCTCTAATCGGACCGTCAGATCAACACCGATCTCAATATCGGGCCATCAAATCAACTCTGATCTCCAATCAGACCGTCAGATCAACCCTGATCTCAATATCAGGCCATCAAATTAACTATGATCTCCAATCTGACCGTCAGATCAACCCCGATCTCAATATTGGGTCATCAGAGCAGCCCCGGTCTTAACACGAGAAGTACCGGTCAGCCCTGGTCTCTACCCGGGAAGACATGTTAACTTTGAAAACAAACCTGAAGCTCCACAACATATCCAGAGGAAAACCTGGAATGACCAACTCAGTCTCAGAGACTACACTGAGGACAAATAAACTCGACTGGGATCCAAGTCTTGGAAACAACTCCTGAAAGTCAACCGAAGGCCATGCCAACACCAAGTGCAACCCCGGGAGGGGCAAAACGGTCATTTTTCCAACCCTAAGCCAATTCGATTAAACTCAAGTTGAATTGATGCCACCAAGGTCAGAACGAACCATAATGACGATCCCGAGTGCGAACAACGTTAAACAGCTCAACGGATAAACTGCAGGGAATCGAAGACCTGGTTATGAACCAGTCTTTCTGGACCCAAAAAATGTTTTATCCTATGTCATTGTGACACTCTCGGCGAGGGCTTTTCGGAAAGGTATAGCACGCCTCAAACGGACGCTCCGATCAAAAGTTAGAAAGTTTCGACTTCGACCTCGCATTGCTTAGAGTGTACGTACTTCGAGAGTACTCAACCGAACACGTGGGCCCCACCAGGGGAGCCGCACCTCTACCCGCGGCAGTAGCAGATAGAGCTAAGGCTCCCTGGCCAATAAATAAAGGTGCCCCCCTCATTTTTAAGAATTCTAAAATGCAGCAAACCTCTGTCTGTTTGATTTTCTGACTTTTTCACCTCTTCTAAACCCAAATCTTTTCATTCTAACACGTAGATATACCCACATACTACCACATATCAAAAAATAACTGGTATCTAACGTTTAGAGCCTACAATTTGGCAAAAGCCCGTGTAGCAGTCCATTATAAGTATTTTTACGATCAGAGAGTGATTCCTACTTCTTTGCACTGTTTTGCATTTGCATATCAAATTTTGTTTTTTAAATATGCCCAGAACTTAGTTCCGTGGCCGTTTTCGTAAAAATTTGGTATATTTTTGTACATAAACTCAATTTCTGGCATTTCTATAACTCGGATTGACGATTCGTCAGCTCTAACAGCTTCAGTGCACTAACATCTTTGGTTTAAGCAACTTCGCCCGACTGGGTTATCTTCTAAGTCCGGGTTTGACTTTTTTGTGTGTTTATTCAACTGTATATATACTAACTTTTCAATTCTGTCAAGCCCGGATGTCAAATCCGAGGTAGTTTGCTGCTTTTATATATATTTATGCATATATAAGCAGCCTTCACCACCACTGGGTTATCTTCCTAGTCTTGGTTGACTACGTTTCTGTCAATATATATACATATATATATATATATATTTATATATTTCAGTCCGGTCTGGATTATTCTTTGGCCTTTATACTGTTCTTTACACCCTTCACCATTACTGGGTTATCTTCCTAGTCCCTGGTTGACTACTTTTCTGTACATTTATATTTCTGTTCGGCCTGGATTATTCTATGGCCTTTTTAATACTTTTATATATAAATATGTATATATAAGAAGCCTTCACCATCACTAGGTTCTCTTCCCAGTCCTGGTTGACTACTTTTATGTATATATATATATATATATATATATATATATATATATATATATATTTCAATTCCAGTCCGGGTACCGGCATGAAAACCCATCGCCCTTTACAGCTTTTATATATATCACTGTATATATATTGCTTTGCTTGTTTTTTTTCAATTAATGCTTTAAATATTCATTTGATATGAATCGACATTTATCAGTCGCAAAAGCAACCTCGCGTCCCTTAGATCTCTATCTAGTGGGAACGAGACGCTTTGGCCAGGTGCGAACCAGGATTTACTGAATGAATCCTCGGTTCTAGCGACATTTGGAATATATATCTATTTCTATATAAATTTGAACTGTGTAGATTTATTGGCTACTCATATGTGAGCCTAAAAAATGTGGGATTCATGATCAAACTGATCGGAGTCTGATTCCCACTATGGACAAACTCCACTTTACAGATGTACCCTGCCAGTTTTTCTATCAAATGTACATACAAAAGACCTTAAAACGGTTATCCGGATTTAAGGTCTCAACATAGTGAAAAATATAGTTTGACGTGTCAGAGTCCCTCCGATGGCTATTATGCCCATGAGGAGACCGACACTTGTATTTATTTATGTGGTCGAGGATGCTTCGCAGCCCAACAAATCACCATTCAAATGCAAGCCTTAAGGCTATAAAGATAAAATTTGAAGTATCAGTAGGATTCAATTCCTATGTTAGCGTTAGGGTTTGATAACCAGCTTTCAAAACATCATTTCAATTCAATAAAAAAAAAAGCTTTTTGCAAATCAAATCAAATACTTTCGCAAATCAAATCAAAGACTTTTTGCAAATCAAATCAAACCTTTCGTATATAGGTTCAAACGAAGCAAAGCACTACTTTCAATCAATCAAGCATAGGCCCAATTTTCAAACAATATTCACACACGCATTTCAGTTTTAAGGGAAATATTAAAAAGATGCGGTACCGTGTTTACACGGGAGTCATGGGGTGCCTAACACCTTCCCCACACTTAACCAAGTCCCCGAGCTCAAAACTTTATTTTCAAAGATCATGTTTCGACAGTGTCCAGCAAATTGGGCCTCTTTCAAATAAAATTCAGTTGAGTTGGTACAACTATTTCAAATCTACCAACTGGCGACTCTGTAAAACGTTTAAATCGTCGACATGATATATGTTGGCCTTTTCCAAAAAAACCCTTCAAAATCTTTTTTGCAATAAAAAGAGTGAGGGTAGAGATAGCTTAGGAAGAGAGAAAGATCCGGGTTGTGAACTGACTAGCGGATTTTTTCCCGACGTCGACATATATAAAAGCGGTAAAGAGCCATGAATTTCTCTAGGCTCAACTGGAATGTATATATATATATATATATATATATTTATAAAAGCGATAAAAATGCCACGACTTTCCAATCCAGGCCAAACTGAAATATAAATGTTAATATATATACCGTTAGTATATATATATATATATATATATATATATATATATATATATTAAAGCAATAAAGGCCACGAATTAGCAATCCAGGCCAAACGAAGTAAGAAAAATTTATATATATATAATTATATATATATAAGCAGTAACTGCCACAGATTTGCAATTTGGGCTTGATAAAATTGAAAATTAGTATATATATAGTCAAATATATACATAATAAAGCCAAAAAGGCCACGAGTCAGCGACCCAGGCCGAACAAACTAATACATATATGTATATATATAAAAGCGATTAAAAGCTCCGGATCGACGATCTAGGCTGTGAAAACCCAGAAAAACGTATATATGTACTAAAATGTACTAAAAAGTAAGCAAAACAGGCCACAAAACAGAGTTTCGGGCAAAACCAGAAGATGAAACTTTACGTGCACGTGTATAAATACGTAATGAAGTAGGAAACAAGTTCTGATCGTAAAAATACTTACAATGGACTGCTACACGGGCTTTTTGCCACTTGGTAGGCTTCAAATGGATGATTCCACTAGTTAATTTTTGGTATGTGGTAGTATATGAGTATACCTACATGTTAGAGTAATAAAATCTATGTTTGGAGTACTAGAAGTCGGGCTAGGAAAAGAAATGGGTGGAGTTTCAAAGCGTTTTCTCTTTTGTTCTTTTTTTTTTGCAAGAGAGTGGCCTTGTATTTAAAGACCCGATGGTAGCGGGTCTACACACGACAACCACGGGTAGAACTGCGGCTCCCTAGGGTGGGACCTACATGGTGAGTCCTGTCGTCTTGAAGTACGTGCACTCTAAGTAACACAATGTCAGGTTCAAAACTTTTTAACTTTTGATCGGAGCGTCCGTTTGAGGCGTGCTATACCTTTCCGGAAAGCCCTCACCGAGAGTGTCACAATGACATGGGACTTAACCTTTTTTGAGTCCATGTAAATGGGCTCATAATTGAACCTTTATTTCTTTGCAATTTATCCGTTGAGTTGTATTGTGCTATTTTTATTTGGGATCAATGTTATGGTTCTTTCTGACCTTCATTGCATCAATTCGACTTGATTTTGACCGAATTGGCTTCAAGTTAGTAAAATGACCATTTTTCCCCTCCAGGGGTTGTCTCCTTTACTGGCACGATCTTTGACTGTTTTCCCGGGGTTGTTTCCGAGGTTTTGATCCCAGCTGGCTCTGTTTGTCGTCCGGGTTGTCTTTGAGGCTGACTTGGTTCCCAGGGTTGTCTCTGGGGATGATGTGATGCTTCAGGGTTGTCTTCGAAGGTTGGATTGATCTCCCGGGGTTGTCACCGGGGCTACTTGACATCCCAGTATTGTCACTGACGCTTCACTTGACATCCCGGTGTTGTTGGGGTTTGATTTTACATCCCGCTATAGTGACCGGGGTTAGGTTTGACATCCCGGGGTTGTTGCTCGGGCTACTTGACATCCCGATATTGTCATCGGGGCTTCACTGACATCCCGGTGTAGTGACCGGGGTTGAGCTTGACATCCCGGGATTGTCGTCAGGGCTACTTGACATCCCGGTATTGTCACCGGGGCTTCACTTGACATCTCGGTGTTGTCGGGGTCTGACTTGACATCCCGGTGTAGTGACCGGGGTTGACCTTAACATCCGGGGGTTGTCGCCAGGGCTGCTGACATCTCGGTATAATGACTGGGAGGAAAAAGACAGTTTTACCCTCCTGTAGGGTTAGTAATAGGAATGCAAAATTTTGAGTGTCTACATCCCATTCATATCCCTAATCTATCTTGTTACCAAAAGCTATTTACAAAGCTAAAGAGAAAATATACTAAGTTATCAACTATAGGAGTAGTCTTTGTGTGAGAGATTTTCGAGAGATCAATGAAAGGAGGCTTATGGAAGGATATATATATGTTTCTTCCTTTTGATTAGGTCATTTCCTCTTGTGTCTGCTTGAAAAACAGAAGGTAGCACTGTGGCGCCAAGATTTAGCCTTGAAGAGGTGCTGCAACTCTTGGTTAAGGGCACTGGTCAATAAGTAGGCATTGCGGCACCAGTTTTGTGAAGGAATTGGGGCGCTACAGCGCTGAAGATTGGTGAGCTAGCAACGAAGTGGCGTTGCAGCGCTAGAATATAACTGGGAACCGGTACTGCAGCGCTAGTGCTATAAAAATGCCCTTTTTTCTCCTTAAAGTTGGAAATGACCTGAAAGCCCCTGCAAAACATATATTAAGCAAAATAATAACAAAACACTATAAAAGAAACATAAAACATAATGTACATACAATTTTTTAAGGATAAAAGTATTCAATTCGTGGGTATAAATCCCACTCATCAGTAACTTATCCAAGTGGGATTGTGGAGGGCATTCTTGTGAAAGTGGACAAATTCATATTCCTAGCTGACTTCATCATCTTAGACTATGAAGAGGACAAGGACATTCCTATTATACTTGGGAGACCATTTTTGGCAACAGAAAGAACACTCATCGATGTACAAAAGGTAGAACTGACTTTGAGGCTTAAGGACCAAGAAGTGACATTCAATATATTCAAGGCCATGACATTTCCTACAAATGAAGATGAATGTTTCCCTATGGATATAGTTGAAAAAGCAGTGGATGAAGAGTTTCTGAGGGTAATGAACAAAGATCCTTTGGAAACTACTTTATTGGGGGATATTGACATTGATTATCCAGAGTTGATAGAATATCTGCAGATGTTGGAAGCATTGCAAAGGGTAAACAAGCTCACAGTTCATTTTGAACCATTGGAATATGCAAAAAAAGTCTTCAGATTACTTAAAGCTATCTCTAGAAATGCTTCCTACACTTGAGCTCAAGCCTTTACGTAATCATCTCAAGTATGCATATTTAGGTGAATCATCTACTTTGCCTATTATTATTGCTTCTGCACTTACCGAATTTCAGGAAAGTCAGATGATACGAGTCCTTTGTAAGTACCAAACTACAATTGGATGGACCATTATCGACATCAAAGGAATTAGCCCCTCATTTTGAATGCATAAAATACCCATGGAAGATGATATAAAACCCACAGTGGAGCAGCAACGGAGGCTCAATCCTATCATGAAAGAGGTGGTAAAGAAAGAAATACTGAAATGGTTATATGCTGAGATTATTCACCCTATCTTTGATAGCTCATGGGTGATCCCAGTTCAGTGTGTGCCTACAAAGGGAAGTATGACAGTTGTGGCAAATGAGAACAATAAATTGATACCTACATGGACAGTGACTGGCTGGAGGGTTTGTATAGATTACAGGAAGCTCAATAAAGCAACCTAGAAGGATCATTTCCCTTTACCATTCATTGACCAGATGTTGGACAGACTAGCAGGGCATGAGTACTATTGTCTACTAGATGGGTATTCAGGGTACAATTAGATTGTTATTGCCCCAAAGGATCAAGAGAAGACTACATTTACTTGTCCCTACGGTACTTTTGCATTTAGGAGGATGTCCTTTGGGCTATGTAATGCACCATCAGCTTTTCAAAGGTGTGTGATGGCCATCTTCTCAGACATGGTTGAACAAAATATTGAGGTTTTTGTGGATGACTTCTTAGTGTTCGGAGATTCTTTTGATAGCAGTCTTGGAAATCTGATCATGGTGCTAAAGCATTGTGTGGAAACCAATCTTGTGCTTAATTGGGAAAAGTGTCATTTCATGGTTCAGGAGGGGATTATTCTTGGACATAAAGTTTTGGTGAGAGGACTGGAAGTCGATAAAGCTAAACTAGAGACCATTGAAAATTTGCCACCACCTAGCTTAGTTAAAGGGATTCAGAGTTTCTTGGGACATGCTAGATTCTACCGCAGATTCATAAAGGATTTTTCCAAGATCACAAAGCCCTCATGCAGTTTATTGGAGAATGACATCCCATTTAGATTTGACGAGGAGTGTTTGTCAGCATTTGAGCAGTTGAAAAAGAAACTAACATCAACTACTGTTCTTGTGGCACTGGATTGGACTTTGCCATTTGAATTGATGTGTGATGCTAGTGACTATACAGTAGGGGCTGTTTTGGGCCAACGAATGGAGAAGATTTTTCATGCCATCTACTAAGCTAGCAAAACATTATCAAATGCTCAGCTGAATTACACAACCACCGAGAAAGAACTACTGGCGGTCATGTGTACTTTTCATAAGTTCTGTTCATATCTTATTGGGACCAAAGTTGTGTTTTTCACGGATCATTCTACTATTCGGTACTTGATTTCTAAGAAAGATGCAAAGCCTAGATTGATTAGGTAGATCTACTTCTCCAAGAATTTGATTTGGAGATTCGGGACAGGAAAGGTACAAGGAGCCAAGTGGCTGACCAGATCAAGGCTAGTAAATTTGGAGCAAGACAAAGAAGACAAGGTGTTGATTAATGACTTCTTCCTAGAAGAGCAGCTGTTTGCAGTTAGCTCAGAGATTCCATGGTTTATGGATTTTGTAACCTATTTAGTGAGCATTGTGTTCCCCTCAGACTTGACATGATAGTAGAAGAAGAAATTTCTACATGAGGTGAAAAGGTACATGTGGGATGAGCCTTTCTTATTCAGGCAATGTGCATATCAGATGATTCGTTAGTGCATTCCCCAAAGCAAAGTTGAGAATATCTTACATACATGTCATGCATCTTTATATGGGGGACATTATGAGAGTGAAAGGACATCTACCAAAGTTATACAAGATGGATTCTATTGGCCCACTTTGTTCAAAGAAGCCCACCAGTTCATTCAAAGATATGATAGATGCTAAAGGGTGGGAAATATTTCCAAACATCATGAGATGCCATTGAACATAATTTTAGAAGGGGAAGTATTTGATGTGTGGGGTATAGACTTCATGGGGCCTTTTCCATCATCGTTCAGCAACTTGTACATCCTTTTGGCAGTAGACTATGTCTCTAAATGGGTTGAGGCAAGTGCTTTACCAACAAATGATGCCAAAGTCGTCTTAAAATTTCTTCTGAAAAATATCTTCACAAGATTTGGCACACCTAGGGAAATTTTCAGTGATGAGGGGAGCCATTTTTGCAATAAATACTTCACAGCTCTACTAGCAAAATATGAGGTGAGTCATAGAATTGCCACAACTTATCTTCCTCAAACTAGTGGCCAAGCAGAGGTTTCTAATAGAGAAGTGAAGAGAATTTTAGAGAAGATTGTCAATCCGACTAGAAAAGATTGGTTAAAAAAATTGGATGACGCTCTTTGGGCATACAAAACTACATACAAGACACCTATTGGCTCCTTATCAGCTAGTTTATGGCAAAACATACCACCTTCCTGTGGAACTAGAGCATAAAACATTCTGGGCCATCAGAAAATTGAACTTTGATCTCACAGCTACAGAGGAGAAGAGACTTTTCCAACTAAATGAATTAGATGAGTTTCGTCTTCAAGTTTATGAGAACTCAAAGTTGTATAAGGAAAAAGTTAAAAGGTGTCATGACCAGAAAATTATTGATAGGAAGTTTGAGCCGGGTCAATTAGTTCTCCTATTCAACTCCAGATTGAGACTATTCCCCGAAAAGCTCAAGTCTCGATGGTCTGGACCATTCATTATTAAAATTGTGTTTCCACATTGAGCTATTGAGATAGTAGGAAAAAATCAAGAAGAACAGTTCAAAGTCAACGGACAACGCCTAAAGCATTATTGGGGTAGTGAATTTGATCGTCAAAAGTCCTCAATTGTCCTCGCCAGTCCAAATTGACATAGGGGGTAGTCAGGCTGAAAGAGTGTAAACCAAGCACCTAATGGGAGGCAACCCATTCATTTCTTCCTTTTAGTTTAAGTTTTAATTTCATAATTAAGTCATCTTATTAGTTTGTTTATATTAATTCTGAGGTACAATCCAATTGTCATATGCAAGCATAATCAGAAGAGATGAAAAAGCCAAGGCTGCCAGGGTACAGGGCAGCACGACCGCACTCTATTGGAACTGCCAGTCCGCATGCCTGCACCCTTTGCCAGTCACCAAATCCATTCTCTGCCAAACTACGCGATCGTGCCCTAATACAAGGCTTTCCGTGCGCGACCTGAACCCAAACTCCTTTTAAAATTTGATCCATCAGTTGGGTTTAAGTATACTAATTTAAAACAAATAATAGACACAACATAATTCTTTCCTTATACCAACCACTCCCCCTCATTCCTTTCCACTACCAACATCCAAATAAACCCACTTGATTCAGATCACACACTCTCTCTCTTCCTTATATATAAACCCTGGTTTCTCCCCTTATATCCACACTTGATTCAAAGAAATAGCTAGGACAAGGCAGATTGTGGGTGTGCATCTCAACTGTTTGATACAAGGATTAAGTGAGTAGTAGGAGTTCAATTGAACGAGTTTGGGGGTTGCATCCACATCAATTTCAAAAAAGAAAATCATTTACAAGCCCTAGTTCTGCTGTAATGGCATCGAAGATAGTTCGCACTCCATCTTTTTCTTTATCTAGTAGTAGCGATGATGGTGAGGGAAGCAGTCACAATATCTTAGACACATCCGAACTTGTGAACCTCCAGACTCAGAACTACTATACAGATATTTTGCTAGGCAAGACCTTCATGCTAGAAAAGGGGATGATACCTGATAAGGAAGATGGGAAGGTGAAGGCTCAGATTAGAGAGCGTGGCTGGGCATTATTTGTAGACACACCCTTAGCATCCCCAATGGCACTTGTCAGAGAGTTCTGCGCGAATGCTAGGGAGACACAGAATGGGATATCCTATGTGCAAGGCAGGTAAGTGTCCTATACAAAGCAAAGAATTAACGAGCTATTTCACATGGCGACTCTCTCAGATAATGACATAAACTAGGTGATATATCAGCGCTTCGACACCAATTTAGATAGGCTAATGAAAGAGATGTGCAAAAGGGGAACTAAGTGGACTACAAGAGCAGGGACATACCAGAAGATCCTCTTCCGGCACACTTCTTTGAGTCGGTATGCCAAGTCATTGTATAGCTTCATTTGTTCCAGTTTTCTCCCTACTCGTCATCAGAATGATGTTATTATAGACAGAGCCGTGTTGCTTTATAGGATCATAAAATGAAAGAGAATTGATGTGGGGCATCCGCTCAGCCAATCAATGCTGAACTATATGAGAGGAAGTACATCAGAAGGAATACCACATGCCTCTGTCATTACACGGTTATGTGACAAGGCAGGTGTAGAGTGGGATAATGAGATGCTGCAATTGCCAGTAAGGGACATTGACCTTGTGGCCATTATTAAATATAATGTTTGGGATGGTGGTGAGTCCCATCCTCGAGGTCTCAACTTCATCTTAAAGGACCAAGAGGAGTGTGAAGAAGAAGAAGAAGTAGAAGTCCCTATCCCACAGCCAGTGGAGGTGCACTCTGTCCAGTATGCTAGGCAGGATCGCGAGATACGTTGACTACAGCAGTGAATAGATGCCCTTCATACTAACTTTAAGACCTACACCACATAGTTTTTCAGGGCTTTATCTCATGCTTTTGAAAAAAAATGGTGCACATGCTCAGTTTCCAATCTTTGGCACCAACAATAGTTATCCTTCACCAGACACACCACTAGAGCAA
Source organism: Panax stipuleanatus (assembly GCA_020205555.1). Classification (NCBI taxonomy): domain Eukaryota; kingdom Viridiplantae; phylum Streptophyta; class Magnoliopsida; order Apiales; family Araliaceae; genus Panax; species Panax stipuleanatus. The sequence goes on from CM035115.1 coordinate 47,537,803, forward strand.
GATGAGGTAGCGAGTGGAGACGTTGATGCCACCTAGGGGAGTTTCCTTCTTACCTTTATCTCCAATGCAGACATTGTAAATCTTAAAGTTTTGGGGTATTGGTTTATGTGCATTTAGTTTAGTTTAGGTTGCATTTAGTGTAATTCATATAGTTGCACCTTAGTTTAAATTCTAGTTTAGTTTATGTTACATTTAGTTTAATATGTTGGCATTTAGTTTTTATAATTTCATTTTGCTAAAAAAATTTAAATTATTTTTTTGCATTTAGTTTTATTAGATCATATTGCATGAATCCTAGTATCTTTGTGTGTTTGAAATCCATTTGGCCGATGATGAGATTGGAACTGCTTGATTTGTGAACATTATTATTAACTTAGGCATGGTTATAATGTTGTATTAAGATGTGAATCCTAATCTGTTTGAAACTGATGTAACCAGTTACCACTATTGAGTAACCATTATAATTTGCTTAGTCTAAATGGTCATATAATTCTATTCTGGTGGGAATTTGTAGATTTGATGATAGGATGTCAGTAAATGGGTAGTTAAAGTTATATAGCACAAAGACGTTAGTTTGGGGGAAATTTGGGAAATAATATGCTATATATATATAAAAGATAAATAAATGCTTAACTAGTTTAGTTCTGTGGCCTTTGTTACTCGAGTAAGTACGCTCTAGGGGATGTCTCTACACCCAGTGCCCTAAAGCCGTCCAATTTGGGAGTCGTTGGTCGAAAGCTCTCTAAATGGGTAACGGTGAAAAGCCTAAGAGGACTAAACATTGCACAGTCAGGGTAAACACGAGAATGAGCAAATAGAACCCTCGTGATTGAATAAAAGCAAATAAATTCCATTTTAACCCCTAGCTTAGCTAATGTGAAGTCATAGATGAAACTTATCCTATTTACTGAGAATCGTGAGTTAGAACTGTGAATTCTCCTCTAAGAAGCATACTATGTGAAGTATTTGTACCATAACAAGTTTAATGGTTGCTAAGCATACAACACACTACATCAATAATAATAGGTTTTGATTTGCAAAGTGATATGGCTGAGTGATTTGTTCTTGGTCGAATACTCTGTTTATTGATCATTTTGGTTTCTCTTAGGCAGCTTGTAATACCCAGTTATTTAAATAAATAAATGACATTTTAAAATTTTATTTTAAGTATTTTATTGGGCTTTTCTTATGGTTGGGTCAAATTGTATTTAATGTATGTGGACTACATTAATTGGGCCTTAATAGTAATTGGGTCTAATTTATATTTGTTTAATATTAAAATCCTTTTATAATTAGGAGAATTAATAAGGTCTTTTAATAATAACTAAAACCTAATTCTACTGGCATATGTTGATACGTAAAAGAACATAAGGAAAAGAGGAACAGTGGCGGCAACATAAGAAGAGGAAGAGGAATTGAATTTCTTTTTGATATACATGTAAGTCTCTACCTGAATTGTTATTAAATTAATGGTGAAGTGCAACAATCATTGATAATTGAAATCATGCTTCTTGTACTAGTTTTGGTTAAGCTAATTAGTTAATATTGGTGGGTCAAAAGCATTATTTGGCTGATGCCCAAGTGTATCAGATTTTGGGAAAAAGAAGTGGCGGTGGAACTTTGGTTTTATATATATATATATATATATATATATATATATATATATATATATATATAAGGAATGAATTAACATGCTATTCGGAATCTGTTTCATATTATTAATAATATTATATGTGTATATATATAGATATCATGTGAATACAAATCGGTTATTGCAAATGTCCATATGAATTGAGTAATCATTCTGTTTAGAACGAAGGGAACAAAAATTATTATATATATGAAGATGAAGCTACATATTTTTCTATGATAATAATAATATGAGTTTATACGAGTCAAAGATGTAAAAGAATATTTACAAGTGTACTTATATTTATTGTTACTTTGTGTAATTAGCTCGGACGGAAGGAGTTTAACGAGTTATATTTGGAATATAATATTTGGGTATTACATTGCTTAATCCAGGTACGGATTCTGTACTCTTTCAACGATACTCTTGTTAAATTTGATTTGTTCGTTCTGTTCCTTGTTTCGAATTTCGTTATTATTTCTTGTGAAATTCATATAATAAGTTCATGTTTGGAGTTGATTCATATGACTCGAATTTGTACTCTTTGAATTAGGTTAGCATGCTATTATTTATTTTGATAATTATAGAGCGGTACATGTTGTTACCTTCCTTTTTGAGACATTGAGATTATGATTTGATTTGGTTCAACATGTACATACTAGAACCCCTTGTGTTAAAATTGTGTCACATGTGTTGTGACATGATATTATCATTAAATTATACCGTAGGGTATACCTGAGCTATAACCACCTGTGGGGGTACCACAGGCATGTCGTCTTGGCACGAGAGGCATGACACTTTTCGTGGCGGTGTGATCAGTCCACGGCGTCTCCGTTTTGTGCTCCGATGGGATTTTTCCATTTGGTGTTTTGTTGTGGGAGGCGTATGGGTCGACCCTAGTTTTCTGTTCTGTTATGTTCTGCGGAGTGGCGATGTTTATGCCAAACACGTCTTCCGATTTTGCATGTATTGGATTCGCGGTCCAATGTGTGTGACTTGCCTGTGTGGCATTATTTGACTTGCCTGTGTGGCAAGGTATATTTTTATTTTATTTTGGGCTCGGTATGAAATAACACCCAGCCATTTGATTCAGCCTATTATTTCATTGTGTTAGTTTTGTTCATTTCAGTTCAGTTTAGTTCATTTGTTGAGTTAGTTATTTCGTTTCATTATTCTTGTATTCTATATCTGTACTGGGCGTTTGGCTCATGCTGTATTTTTTCTTCCGGCAGGTATTCAGGGGGATCAAGGGCAAGTGTGATGAGAGCTCCATTCGATCCAATGATTTAGATATTCTGTTTAGGCTTGATGGATTGATTTTATTTGGAGTTGTAATAAATACTCTAGATTTGAGTTTAAGTCTGTTGGCATTTATTCTGGTTTGACCTTGTTGATATTTATTAGTTTTAAATACTATTCTTTTGTGGTTTAGAGCTTTAGTATTGTTTTCTTTAGTTTTGTTGTGTTTTGAGTAACCTCCCTTTCTATTTCAGGAAGGGGGTGTTACACAGCTCATTTGGATTTCATACTTATTGATGCTTGGATTCGTAGGTGTGTTCTATTAGATTACATTTGGTTTACCTTCTTGCATATGCATCATATTGTCATTGATTGGGGACAAGAAATATTTCATGTTTGGGGGTATTTGATGAGTAGGTTTTATACCTATGAGTCACTATCATCTTACCATAATTATTGGTTGTTTCTTGTGTTTATAATTAGCTTTTCAAGCATTGTTGGTTTATTTTGTAGATTGCATGCTTGGAAGCACTCTTAATGGCATTTGAAGCTAAAAGGAATGTGATTGTGACACCCCCAAATTCGGGTACTTCAATTCCACGGGATTTGGTGTTCACTGTACAAATATCATCTATTTATCTACCCATAATAAATGCAAACCATGCAATAGATAGAAATAAATCCTCCCCTTATGGGGTTACAACATCTGAGTAATAAATACAATCCCAGGTCATACTAACCTTAAACATCTGTGCGGAAAATAAACAAATAAATAAGTCTTACACAACTTTAACATAAGTCTGAAACATAAACATATAAAAATAAACAACAAGTCTTCATCACTTGTTGACCTTGCCCTTGCCTTTGCTAGAAGAAGGCTCGTCGGACCTATCGTTCTTAACTGCAATGTTATTATTACGCAAGAGTGAGCACGATTGCCCACAAGTATAATAATATGACAACAATATAATAACATGCGAGTAAATCAAAGACATCTGAATAAAGAAGCTCAACTTTTGACTCAAGAATGAATAACAGGAATCAAAAGAACGTCTGAGGGTCATAAGACCTTGAACTATGTCCTAGGTTGTAAAGTTTTTATACTTTAAACCTTTAACAGTCACAAGACTATGGACTCTACTTCTCGTACTTAGGGGGATCAGCCCTTAGTACCATACTGTGTACAATATCTCAACGCTAAAGCGTAAATAATCCCCTATACAGGGTTGTTCATCTCAATTTGACATCAGAGTTCGCACCAAAGGAAGTTTGGTTTGGATAGGTTCAATAATAGTTCTAGAATTTAGAACGCTCATCAACTATGGACTAGTCGAAATAATAAGGGTTCGCTAGTCTTACAAAGTTCAGCAATAAATGATATTCAAATTGAATAATAACTTTGAATTTAGTAACTTGCTTGACATAAGAATAAGGAATAGAACACTTATTCAATTTAAAGAGTTTAGATAAGGAACTTGCTTAATGATAATGAGTTAGGGATAGAATACTTGCTCAAAGAAAGTTTAGGGTTAGAGAACTTGCAAAATATTAAACAAGTTTAAAGATAGGAAACTTGCCTCGTGCGTAAGCTATAATTACAATTCACGTTCCCCATGTAATCCTACATACCATTTAAAGTCACAATACCAATTAATTATAACAATACTAGCATCATGAGTATATTCTCTTTCATTTAACTCAACTCTAAATCTGATTATATCAACCATATACACAAACCTTAACTCTTAAATACATTATTAGACTTCACGAATAACGAGTTTAAGTACTCATTCAACTCATCAATTAATCACGTATAACCTTCATTGGCATGTTACTAATCTATTTTAACATCTCATTATATGATTATTACATTTTCATGTTCATTAGATTAGGTTACAATTACATTTCCTGGACTTGAACAATTAAAATCTCATTTCTGGGCAAAATTGCCAAGTGGCGCTGCAGCTTCACCATTTGAACTAAAAATGGCGCTGCAGCTCGGCTGGCGCTGCAGCTCCAATCTTAGGCTTAAAGCTGGCACTGCAGCTCCACTGGCGCTGCAGCCCCACTCTTAGGCTTAAAGTTGGCGCTGCAGCTCCACACGCCAGTTTCAAAATCTGTAGTTCACGAATAACAGAGAACCAGGCCCAGAATTCACCGCTACCACAATAATTTAATTGCTACCCGTGAAGCATGGACTTCATAGAAACACTATACAACATTTCTAGCATGATCTTAGCATTCTAAATCACGTAATTACACAAGTTATAGCAATCAAATTCATTGTTTTTCATACTTTATAAAGTTTTGAGAGAAAAATAAGAAATTCAACGTTACGGATTCGTTATAACACCGAATCCGTTCGTTTAACTTCTGTTTTGTTCGTTTAAACGTGTATAATTATATTACATCATCAATTTAAGTTAAATAAATGTGTAAGGTATGTAAATTTGGTACATAAGGGCCATATGTGCCATTCTTATGTTCTGAAACTTTGAAAATCTCAATTACCACATAATTACATGAAATTAACCACTGTAATTTATGCATATATGATATGCAACATGTTATGAACATCAATTAATATATATCTAGCCATATCATGAACAAATGTAAATTTTTCCATTCTTAGATAATTTTAAAACACGTAAATAGAAAACTCTGTAACTTTTCAAATCTTTAATTAAAGCATATATTCATGATTTTAATTACTCTAATTCGCATACAAATCATATAGAATTGGATTATACATGCCAATAAACATATATAATCAATTTCTTAACAAATTGGCCATCAAACTCACGTTACAGAGAACTAAAATAACTTTCACGGAGAATGTAACGAACAAGATTTTTGTAATTTAAATTGAATATTTATTGAATTAAATAAATATTTTTTGATGATTTAATTATTGAGTTAAATAATTAATTGATAAAATGGTGGTAGATTAATTTAATTATACGTGTCACATTAGTTAAATTAATGTGGTGAATTTTATATTCAAAGTATGTATTTAATTGAGCTTATTTGATTAATATATTAATTAATAAGCATAATGTTATTCTAATTAATTTAAATAATTAATTGGAGATTTAATGATTTGGCATAATTAATGAATGAGAATTTTAATTATGTGACTATGTGATTTAATGTGGATTTATGCTATTTTATTTAATTGATTTAAATAACATTAATTGATTAATTAAAAGTGTGACATTATTAAACTATATTATAGTAAGTTAATTAAATTAAAGGGAAAGGAGAGTGAATGGGAGAAACCAAACATGGCCTTATGGGGAGTTGATCAGTTAACCCACTATGGGACTAACCGACGACCACTCACCCACTATACACATTATACGTATTACGCTATACATATATCTTATACATCAGTCTTATATTTTATATTACAAACATCAGAGAACTTAGAGAGATTAGGAGAGAAAATTGAGAGAAGAATCGATTAGAGAAGAGATTGAAGAATTAAGCCCATATCATCATCTTCACAGAGTTTACTAGGGGTAATTCCTTTGTCCCAATTTATTTCACGTACTATGTTTCCTTCATGAACATATATTCTGAGTTCTCCATGTATGGGAAAAATTAGCAATTTTTGATTATATGCTTATATATGTGTTATTATATCATTATAACATGTTTTGTATTTAGTATGAATGAATTAAAATAATCGAATTCATGTAATTAGGCCTTAATTGGGTTTTCAAAATTTTACAGAGTTTTTCCATTTACGAGCTTTAAAAATTCTCTGTGAATGGAAAAAAATTGATATTTATTCATTATATGGCTATATTTGTGTTAATATGTGTTTATAACATATTATATGCCATATATGCATAACTTTCAGTGATCACACCATGGAATTTTGTTGATAATTGGGTTTTCAAAAGTTACAGAGTGTAGAAATTGTACATATGGCCCATATAGCCCTTACGTACAAAATTTACACGCCTTATACGTTTATTTAACTTAAATTGATACTTACATGTAATTATGTACGTTTAAACGAACAAAATGGAAGTTAAACGAACGGATTCGGTGTTATAACGAATCCGTAACGTTGAATTTCTTGTTTTCCTTTAAAACTTTACAAAATATTGAAAACAGTGAAAATAGATGCCTTGGATTGTGTAAATACGTAATTTAAAATGCTAAGATCATGCTAAAAATGTTACATAATGTTTCTGTGGAGTTTTTACATTATAGGTAGCCTTATAATTCATTACGTTAGTTTAATTTAGATTTATTTGGGCTACTCTGTGTGTTCATCGCGAACCAGGGAGTGCACCAGCAGGGGGACCCGCCCCAGCGGGTGTTCATGGTATTAGGACCCGCCCCAATGGGTATAAGGGCTGTCCAGGAGCCTTTGTTTTTTTTATTTTCGAGACTGTTTTGACCTCCTGTAGTAAAATAAGCATAACTTTTTTATACGAACTCCGATTAAGGCGATTCAAGATGATTCGGAAAGATAACGAGTAGACCTACAACTTTCATTCTTTAAGTTGTTCAATTTGAAATCGTTAAAATGGGTAAAAATGGCCATCTTTGTGACTGATGCGTATTCGGAGGCAATCGGAGGGTTTCGGACATGCACGCACACAAGTGTAGTGTTCTCGATAATAAAAGATGTTTTAAGTTACACAAATGAATATTATATGATTTGAAGTTTATGATTAATAAATTAAGTTATTGACATGTATAAGATAATGTGAAGGTTCAAGTTAACAAACTAAGTGCGAACTTGAATATCGTAATTGTAAAACTTGATTATGATTGTTTAAAGGGCTATACATGTGTGATATGCATGTTGTGAGTTTACATTCATGTTATGTGGTTAGCCATTGAGTAATATTATAAACCAAGTTGTAAGTCGAACTTAAGTGAATAGTTCTACAGTTAAACATGGTAGTTATGAAAACTAATCGATATCGTATACATAATGTAATGTGTAGGACGTTGAGGAAGTGAATTGTAATTATATTTGTAGCTTGTGCAAGAGGCAAGTATCCTATCCCTAACTTATTGATTTAGCAAGTTCCCTAAATTCTAATTTATTCATTTATTAAGTCTTAGACTTGTGTTTCTATATCGAGTAAGCTCGTGTTCTTAATTGTTCAAGTTCGAAATTCATATTACATATTGTAACTCTTTTAAAAGCATGATTCAGTTATACAATACTTATTCGATTGTATACTCTTGAGATTTATTATTCAAGTTGAATATCGATGTTATTGTTGAACCTTATAGGACTAGTGAACCCTTATTGATTCGACTAGTCCATAGTTGATGAACGTTCTAAATTCCAAAATACTTATTGAGCTTATCCAAACTAAACTTCCTTTGGTGCGGACTCTGATGTCAAAACTGAGATGAACAACCCTGTAAAAGGGGATTATTTACGCTTTAGCGTTGAGATATTGTGCACAGTATGGTACTAAGGGCTGATCCCCCTAAGTACGAGAAGTAGAGTCCATAGTCTTATGACTGTTAAAGGTTTAAAGCATAAAAACTTTACAACCTAGGACATAGTTCAAGGTCTTATGACCCTCAGACGTTCTTTTGATTCCTGTTATTCATTCTTGAGTCAAAAGTTGAGTTTCTTTATTCAGATGTCTTTGATTCACTCGCATGTTATTATATTGTTGTCATATTATTATACTTGTGGGCAATCGTGCTCACTCTTGCGTAATAATAACATTGCAGTTAAGAACGAAAGGTCCAACGAGCCTTCTACTAGCAAAGGCAAGGGCAAGGTCAACAAGTGATGAAGACTTGTTGTTTATTTTATGTGTTTATGTTTCAGACTTATATTAGAGTTGTGTAAGACTTATTTATTTGTTTATGTTCCGCACAGATGTTTAAGGTTAGTATGACCTGGGATTTATTTTATTTATTACTCAGATGTTGTAACCCCATAAGGGGAGGATTTAATTCTATTTATTGCATGGTTTGCATTTACTATGGGTAGATAGATAGATAATATTCGTACAGTGAACACCAAGTCCCGTGGAATTGAAGTACCCGGATTTGGGGGTGTCACAGAGAAGGTATATGAGCATGAACTTAAGAATTTAGTTTGAAGAATTTACCCTTGCTACTTGTTAAGATGATTCAAGGATAAAGATCCCTCACTAATTCTTCTTTAATTCACTATTTTCCTCACAGTTTCTCTCTCAGATTCTCTCTAGCCTTTCTTTGATGAAAATAATAGTAATACGTATATGATATATGATATAAGCTATAAGGTCTAATATGCATATACGTATATAATAGTAGTGGAGTCATGGGTCGTCAGTTAATCCTATAATAGGTTAACTGACCCCAACTCCCAATAAGGCTTTGTTTGTTTGTCCCTTATTCCTCCTTTTCATTGAATTTAATTAAAGCTTTTACTGTATAGTTAATTAATGTCACACCCAATTTAATCAAATAATGTTATTTACATCAATTAAATAAAATAGAATAAATCCACATTAAATCACATAGTCACATAATTAAAATTCTTATTTATTAATTATGTCAAATCATAAATCTCTAATTAATTATTAAATTAATTAGAACACATTATGCTTATTAATTAATATATTAAATCAAATAAGCTCAGTTAAATGCATCATTGAATATAAAAATTTCTCCACATTAATTTAATCAATGTAACACATATAATTAAATTAATCTACCACAAATTCATCAATTAATTATTTAACTCAATAATTAAATCATCAAAAAATATTTATTTAATTCAATAAATATTCAAATTAAATTATAAAAATCTCGTTCGTCACAGAGATTATGCTAGAATGATCAAGAAATGAAGAGATGGCATGAAGTAGAAGCAGCAAAAGTAGCAGAAGACAGATTGCAGAACTGGTGCACTGCGCGGGAGCACCCCAGATGGCCTAGTGCATGGTGCGAGTGCGCCTGTTCCCTGCCAGAGTTGCCCTTGCCCTTGTTTTTTCAGAGACACTTTCCTATACCGCCATAACTGAAAGGTTTTAAAATAAGCAAGAATGAGCATAAATTGCCCAGCAAGTAATATACAACAAGGGTGATGAGTATTATATCACGAGTTTGAAATATCGAAGTATAATCTCTAAGATAGTTCAGAGTTTTAGAATAATATCAGGAACAACAAATATTAGCAATTCTCGAATCACATCTTTGGAATATGAAATGATAATTCAATATAGATCAACAGATATATATGAATTCAAAGGCTATCAACGTATCCAACTAGATAAAATAATTTAAACTGAGCAGTCACTAAAGACTATAGAACATCTACTAGAATTACCAATATTAAACTGATAACCGAAAAAAACAAGTATAATAGATGATCAGTCTACAATACTCTATGTTATGCATAACAACAGTAATATTCACGCGTGTGTTGGGGCTTCCAACAATAAACACTCCCCTTACCATAAGGTTTGTTCAACTCAGTTTTTAAGATTTTTGCACCGATAAAAAGGTTTGGACAGTTTTATAAACATGCAAATAGTCTAGCCGAATCAAGTGGCATAGACACTTTCACAATATTCAAGAATAATACCAAGTTCAACATGAATAATAGCTTTCACAAGAGTTTAAACATACTAGCTCAAATGAACAAGTAAGACAACTTGCATTCAAAGAGATAAAGTTCAGATTCTCGCTTACAATATTCGTTGAATAAAGTAATACAAGGGTTAGGATACTTGCACTATAAATGAGTGTAAGTCAGGAAACTTGCACAATAAAAGTAGGGTTCAGATACTTACACTATAAATGAGTGTAAGTCAGGAAACTTGCACAATCATAGATTTTCTTGAATAAAGTAAATGCGTCGGTTAGGATACTTGCACTATAAATGAGTGTAAGTCAGGAAACTTGCACAATAAAAGTAGGGTTCAGATACTTGCACTATAAATGAGTGTAAGTCAGGAAACTTGCACAATCATAGATTTCCTTGCATAAAGTAAATGCGTCGGTTAGGATACTTGCCTTAAGCGTAGTTTATCCACGTAAAGCCTAATATTGCTTCAAAGAATTATGCTATCCTCTTAACGTGTATATATATATATATATACATTAGTTATACACATCGGATTCACATAATTGACATGTAAATTGAGCACATACATCAAGTTCTATCTTAGCTACATAATCAAATCGTATAACTATATATTAACAAACCACATAGTTTAATAATCTTATAGTCCTTACATGTAATTATTTTAGAAAATCATACTTGAATAGTTTACGTCGTGTCCAACTATGTGAGTGTTCATATAGATCATGCGTAGTGACATAAAGAATACTAGCATGCAACCCTATAAATTCAGAATACAACCATGCAACGTGTATGAAACTTAGTTTGTAAACATATCCGAGTTAGTCTTTAACAATCATTTTAAACAAAGCCAAAGCAATCTAGTTCATATAGGCAATTTCAAATCATATCTCACACCTAGTTAAGTTACGAGCATCTGCTAGCAAGTTCAGACTTAAATAACACATGCTTCGTCAAGTGTTGTTTTCAAAATCATGTGTTCTTTTTATATGTTAAGTAAATTATGGAAACATGTATTGCACAAGAGGGACTCCATAAATCATGTTACATTTACTTAGTATGAATTTTAATTTCACTGCTCTCGGACTGGACAAACAGATAGTCATTTCTGGGCCTGTCTGCATAGTGGCGCTGCGGTGCGGCAACAACAGCAGCAAGCTGGCGCTGCGGCACTGGAGGCCCTGTGGCGCGGACACAATACTTGGAATCACCACTGCATTGTCGGGACCCTGGGACTGAGCCACTGTGGCGCTGCAGTGCGCAGATAACGTTGCGCATCAGTGCTGCGGCGCCGCAATGCAGACTTAGTTCCTGCAGTTCACGCTGCAGCCAAAACTGACCCAAAACTTCTCATTTCATCGATTTTAACATACCCATATGCTATTAGACTAACCTCTTTAACTTACTAACACATATATATATGCTTATATAACAGTCAATCGCTATTTATCAATTCCCAAATTCATAAACTCCAACTAAATTCAAGAATTTGATGTTTTTACAGATATTGCAGAGGAAAATGGAAATAAAAGACAAGAAAGCTATATAGTGGTTCCATCATGTATGTATGTTCATATAACAACAATATAAGGGTTCTACAACCCAAACACAATCTAATTTGGTATAATCAAGAAATGAGATTTTACAGAAAACGAAAATGAAGAACAAGTAGAGGGATTATACCTCTGTAATACGAATTAAGAACTTGCTGCTAAGGAATTCTCTACTCTTCAGACTACTAACAGTGATATATAAATGCTCTCAATTTATCTTAACCAAAATCTCAGCAAGTGAGTTTGTGAGGGAGTGCATTCAATTTATAGAGGAATTCATACCCAGATAATATAATTGTCCATCAAATTGAACCAACGGGATTTGTGAATTACATGGGGGTTAAGGGGTAGTAGGTAGATTAGTTGGTGAAATAGTGAAGCTGTAGCAATCAGCCATTCTCCTTCATGATGATAGCTAGCAAGCTGAGTTTGTGAGTTTGAGGAAATAGGCTTTAGCTTCATGATGTTATGCACGTGAAAAGGGAAATGAGACTAATAATAAGGGACAACCAAAAATAAACTCAGCATTCATGCATATATACAACACTAAGGCTCAACATGTATATATCCACTTAGGTTGTATAATGTATGGTTAGGCTATAATGAAATGCCACAATGTATTTCCAATGAATAAGTAATATGTCTATATAGTAAGGGAAAATTGAACACATACAACCCATGTACATTATTTTAATGTATATTCATATACACATTGTCACATAAGCATTTCATGATGCATTCATATGGCTTTAATAAATATTAATCTTATTATATGGTTTATATATATAATATAGTCATATAGATGTTGTATTACACTATATAATATAGTTGGCTATTATACGTTACACTTTTAATATTACATGTTTGCACATATGATTTAATAAATTCATTATCCTATTAATTAACAAGAATATTACTTAATCCCTTCCTCGTAATTATTAATAACACTTAATTAATAATCATAGGATTAATTATCACATGAATATAGATCTTATTATATTTATGAACACGTTGCTTATTATTTTTATTATATTATTTGCAATAATAATCATCCCCACATCATCAATTAATTATCATTAATATTCTATAACAATTAATTAATATTCTACGATAACAATTAACAACAATTTGCAATTAATTAATTGTTAACTTAATAAATCCTTCGTCAATTAATATATCTCATCACTGTGCCAAACAAGGCTTTCAACGAGTTTATCGCAACTCTATATATTCTCAATTATTATAATCATTCAATTTAATATAATTGAGTTAAGTCACAATTCATTTATATTTAAATAAATATTCATTCCCATTAATATATTCATTTAATAATATTAGGAAAATTTTGGGTATTACATCCTCCCCCCTTATAAAAATTCCGTCCTGGAATTGTTACAAGTTTACACAAATAGATGGGGTTAATCCCTCATCATCCTATCTTCTAACTCCCATGTTGCCTCCTCGACATCGTGGTTACGCCAAAGTACTTTTACAGAAGATATAATTTTATTTCTCAATGTCTGCTCTTTCCTATCTAATATCTGGACAGGAATCTCTTCATATGCCAAGTTCTTCTCCACTTGAATGGGCTCGTAAGAAATCACGTGCTTGTAGTCGGCCTTGTATGGTCGCAACACGAAAATGTGGAACACGTTGTGGACGTACTCCAACTCGGGTGGTAACGCAACTTTGTATGCCACTTCACCCACTCGCTTTAGTATCTCGAACGGTCCTATGAATCTTGGACTCAATTTCCCTTTCTTGCCGAAACGGATCTTCCCCTTCTATGGAGATACCTTCAAGAACACGAAACTGCCAACTTTGAAGTCTCGGTCCTGTCGATGCAAATCTGCGTACTTTTTTTAACTATCTTAAGTTGCTAGTAGTCTGGCTCTTATCACCGTCACCACGTCAGCGGTTTGTTGAACTAACTCTAGTCCGAGTATTTGTCACTCTCCGTCTTCATCCCAACAAAGTGGCGTTCTGCACTTTCTTCAGTAAAGAGCTTCATACGGTGGCATGCCGATACTCGCATGGTAACTATTATTATGCGCAAATTCAACTAAGGGTAGGTGATCGTCCCAATTTCCCTTGAAATCCATCACGCAAGTTCTAAGCATGTCCTCTAGCGTTTGCACAGTTCGCTCACTTTGTCCGTCTATCTGAGGATGATAAGCAGTACTCAACCTCAACTGTGTTCCCATTCTCTCTTGCAAACTCTTCCAAAAATTTGACGTGAAGCGCGTATCTCGATCAGAGACAATTAACACCGGCACTCCATGTCGTGAAAGAATCTCCTTTACGTATAGGCTTGCTAACTGATTCAAACTGTAGCGGATCTTGATTGGTAGAAAATGTGCGATCTTTGTAAGTCGATCCACAATAACCCAAATGGCAACATAACCTTTCTGCGTAACTGGAAGTCCTACCACGAAGTCCATCGTAATATACTCCCATTTCCACTCTGGTATTTCTAACGGTTGTAGTAAACCACTGGGCCGTTGATGCTCTTCTTTAACGCGTTGGCAAGTCAAACATCTACTGACGCACTCTGCAACCTCCCGTTTCAAATTGGGCCACCAAAAATGTTGCCTCAAATCTCGGTACATATTCGTGCCTCCCGGGTGAACGGAATACGTCGTATTGTATGCCTCGTGCAAAATCTCTTCCCTTAGCTCGGTTATCGCTGTTACCCATACTGTTTCTTCAAATCTCAAAATACCGTCTTTATCTATTCGGAATTTCTCTTCCTCATTTTCTGTGATCCTTTTTCTAATCTTCTCACATTCTTCATCTTTCTCCTGTGCTTCCTTTACCCTATCCAACAATGTCGAATGAGCTTCCATTACAAACAACTTCTCTTCAGACTTTCCTGGTCCTTTCACTTCTATCTCCAATTTCTCCATCTCTCTTATCAACTCTTCTTGAGTCATCAAATGAAACAATTTTTCCCTTCCTTTCGTGCTTAGAGAGTCGGCAACCACGTTTGCCTTCCACGGGTGATAAAGAATATCACAGTCATAGTCCTTGATTAATTCTAACCACCTTCTCTGTCACATGTTCAACTCCTTCTGTGTGAAGATATATATCAGACTCTTGTGGTCCGTGTATATCTCACATTTCTCCCCATACAAATAATGCCTCCAAATCTTTAACGCAAAAACTACTACCGCTAACTCTAAGTCCTGAGTAGGGTCTCATTTTTCGGAATCCTTCAATTGTCGTGATGCATACGCAATGACTTTGCTGTGCTGCGTAAGCACACAGCCAAGTCCCTTGTGCGATGCATCACTATACACCACAAATTTTCTTGCATCATCTGGTAATGATAACACAGGTGCTTCGCTCAATCTCTTCTTCAGTTCTTGAAAACTTTCTTCGCATTTGTCAGTTCATACAAACTTCGCCATCTTCCTCATCAAATTAGTCAACGGGGTTGCTATCTTGGAAAAATCTTGGATGAATCTTCGATAGTACCCAGCTAACCCTAAAGCTTCTCACCTCCATCGGTGTTCTCGGTTGTTCCCAATTACTTACTGCTTCGACCTTTGTGGGGTCTACTAAGATTCCATCCTTATCCACCACGTGGCCTAAGAATTGAACCTTCTCCATCCAAAAGTCGCACTTAGAAAATTTTGCATACATCTTCTCCTTCCTTAGCGCTTCCAAAACTATCTTCAGATGTTCGGCGTGTTCTTCCTCTGTCTTCGAGTAGATCAAAATGTCATCGATAAAAACCACTAAAAATTTATCTAAGGATGGCTTGAAAACTTGGTTCATCAAGTCCATAAATGCTGCCGGAGCATTAGTCAAACCAAATGACATTACCAAAAATTCGTAATGTCCATAACGGGTTCGAAACGCAGTCTTTGGTATGTCCTCATCCCGTACCTTCAGTTGGTGATATCCTGTCCATAGGTCAATCTTCGAGAAAATTTTTTCTCCCTTTAGTTGATTAAATAAGTCATCTATCCTCGGTAGCGGATATCGGTTCTTGATCGTTACTCTGTTCAATTCTTGATAATCGATACAGAACCTCATTGATCCATCCTTTTTCTTAATGAATAACACTGGTGCTCCCCAAGGAGACACACTTGGTCGAATGTAACCCTTATCCAATAACTCTTGCAGTCGTATCATCAATTCCTTTATTTCTACTGGCGCCATACGATATGGAGCTTTCAAAATTGGTGCCTTTCCCAGTGCTAAATCTATTACGAATTCAATTTTTCTATCTAGCGGAAGACCAGGCAAATCGTCCGGAAACACGTCTTAAAATTCATTGACTATGGATATATCCTTAATTTCTACTCCCTTTTTTCGAGTATCAATGATGTAAGCTAAATAACCTACACATCCTTTTCTTAATAATTTCTTGGCCTGCCTCATCGTAACGCCACACGATTGCTTAAGCGATGAGCTACCATAAAATACTACCTTAGACTTACTCGGAGTCTGAAGGTTCACACATTTATTCTGACAGTCAATTATTGCAGCATGGTTATACAACCAATCCATTCCCAGTATTACGTCAAACTCTCCCAATCTAATAGGAATCAAGTCTACTTTTAGTTCATGTTCTCTAATGTTTGCGCGATAATTTTGATAAATGTATTCTACAGAGATCACTTCCTTATTCGCAACTTCTATGTTCAAGGGATTTTCTAATCTTTCTCGGGGTGAATTAAGTTTACTAGCAAATTCTTCAGATACAAAAGAACAGGTGGCACCCGAATCAAATAATACGTAAGCATTTATATTATTAATTGGGATTATACCTGATACTACGTCTTTTGCATCTACGACATCTTGGACGATCATGTTAAATGTTCGGGTTGTCGATCGATTGGGTTGTGCGGGTCCTCCAATCATCAACTTGCTACCTCCACCCTGACCTCCGCTAGTTCCACCACTTCCTTCTTTGGGCAGTCCTTTTTCTGGTGCTCCGTTGATCCACAAGCAAAACATCCCCTGATCTTCTTTGGTTTTGGGCAGTTTGGCAATATGTGACCCTCTTGGCCGCAATTATAACACATGCTTTTTCCTTTCCAGCACTCCCCTTGGTGACTTTTCCCACACTTATTACAAGCTCCACTCCTTTTTTTAAAATTTCCCTGGTGACTCCCACCTTGATTATTGTTTCTGTTATTGTTGTTGTTGTTGTTGTCCCACTTTCTCTTCCTGGAGTTACTTCCTCCGCCACTGCTTCCTCCACGATTTTCACTACTAGTGTTCTTTCCTTTCCTCTCTTTGTTATACAAGCTCAAAGCTTCACTTCCTCCCTCGGCAATAATAGCCTTCTCCAGCAGTGTTGCAAAAGAATCGATCTGAAGAACTGACACCTTATTGAATAGCCAAGGCTTCAGTCCTTGTTCGAATCGTCTAGCCTTCCTTTCCTCATCACCAACTTGGTGCTCCGCAAATCGCGCTAGTTCATTGAACTTAGCCGCGTATTACGCCACTGTCATTTCACCTTGTTTTAACTCTAGGAATTTTACCTCCATTCTATTTTTCATGTTCTTCTGGAAGTAGTTCTCGAAGACCAGCGTCTTGAATCTTTCCCATGCTATTGTCCCCTCTCCGGCTCTCTACTAATTTGCTTCCCACCAATAATTCGCTTCTCCCCTCATCATGTACGTGGAAAACACCATCTTCTGATCTTTGCCTACGCGAGCTATAGTGAAAGCTTTTTCGATCTCCTTGATCCACGTTTGTGCGACTATTAGGTCTGTAGTTCCCTCAAACTCCGGGGGTCCTACACTCTTAAAGTCTTTAAAGGTTGTTACTGTCACAGCCTGAGGGTTCGAGCTAACATGTTTATTGTTCCTCCCCCTAAGAGCCTCTCCTAACAGATCAACTAGCCTCTAGATGGGATCTACTTGCTCCCTCTCGTTATTAACTATTTCTTTGGGTACAGTCAGTTTACGTCTTGGTGCCATGATCTGCATCACAAATTTTCATTTTATTATTATTCAGTTATATTACTTAAGTATTTCTTTTAAAAACAAAAAGAATAAATTTATAACACGTTTCTGAATAAACTTCATTTATATTCATATGTCATTTCATTTCATTACATGATTATCCTAGTATACTACTATAAATGTCATCACATATATCCCCTAATATCACAAAAGAAGGGGAATATACCAACCTACTACCACACTACCCCTCTAACAAAAGCTAACTCGGGGTTTACATCTGTAAGAACCGTGAATTTCATGAATAATTTTTTTTTATTTATATAATAAGAAAATGAATATTACTTGAACATAAATGTTTGTGAGTTACGAGAGAAGTAATTCGATTATATTAAATTGAATTTATAATAATTGAGGAAATATGGAGAATGACGATGAACTCGTAGAATGCCTTGTGTGGCATGAGAATGAAAATGGTGATGATTTAATTAATTCAAGAGGGAAATCAATAAGCGAAGGATTAATTAATATTACATTGTTAATTAATTGTTGCTATTAATGAGTAATTGTTAATAATATGTTATTATAAATAACAAAATATTTATGAGTAAGTAATCGATGAATATGATAAGAATTATATTTAATTGATTATTTGTTGAGTGCAATGCATGTGATAGTTAATCATACAATAATGTTATTAAGTGTTATCATGATTGATAATCAGTTATAAAGTAAATGAATTATTAAGTGAACAATTAATCTATATTAATTGTTAATTGTTATTATGAGAAATATAATAATAATCTGTGGATTTAGTATTTTTGCAAGTAATGATTTAATACTAAGAAAATGGTTTATAAATATAATAAGATTTATATTTATTTAACTTGATAATTAATCATATAAATGTTAGTTAATTAATATGGAGATTAATAACTTCATTACTCTATGAGGAAGGAATTGATTAATATTTAATTAATTAATTAATTGTCATTATAAAACAAATAAGTAAGTCATTAATATAATGAGATTTTATTAATTGTTATGTGTATGTATGCGAAGTTAAATATATAAAATATATGGGATACAACTATATTATATAGTGTAGTGCGACATTCATATGACTGTGCTATATATAGAAACCACATATTAGGAATTATTAAACTATATGATGCAATGTGATTGTACATATTGAAACCATATGTTATGATTATTTGAGTTACATAATAAAGCTTATGTGACAACATGTGGTATGTGGCTACATTAAAAGATGTACTTCGTATAATATTATAAATAAACAAATGTTATGTGACAACATGTATATATGGATACATTAAAGGTGTACTTATGGATTATCAAATTGAACTAAGTGTGTATTTAATAATATGAGAGGGAATAAATAAATGATTATCTATCTTAATATTAATGTGGAATGAAAACTAATAATTATTTCCATGATTATAAATAATTAAAATAATATAGTTCATGGTAATGTGGAAAGATAATACCCAATTGGATTATGTTTAGTATTATAAATATACATGGATTATATATTGAGAGATATACATGTACCTCAACTTACTACATTGTAATATTATTACCTTATTAAAAAAAAACTACATTGTGACTCTAAATAAAATTTCAACCTATGTATACATACATGTGTATTTAGCCTAAGTATATATAACAAACCTAAGTGTTGTATTTATTTCATTTGCCAAATGCTGAGTTCTACATAAGCTTATCCCAAATTGAGAGTCTCTTTCTCTCTTCACGTGTGCAAGCTCAAGCTAGTCTACTTCTCTATTTCTTCCTCAAACTCAGCATTTCATAGCTCATGATGAACAAGGGAGTGGGAATCATGATTGATTTCACCAACCAATTACCAACTCTCCATTAACCTCCATACAATACAAAATCTCGTTGGTTTGATTTGGGAGGAAAAAGTATTGTCTGGACATTCACTTCTCTATATATATAAGCTCTCCTTTTTCATATTTCAATTGATGAGATTGTGTTTAAATATTGAATTGAGAGCATACATAAATTAGTAAAATCATTCTAGAGTTGGAGAATCAGTAGCAGCTAGTCCAATTCGTGATTACAGAGGTATAATCCTAACTTCCATGTTCTTCATTTCTTGTTCTCTGATAATTCCAAGCTTCTTGATTATGGATGCAATACATGGTAGTTGAATTATAGAAAGCTTGCTAGTTGTTATATGGACTTACATACATGTTAGAATTACAATATAGCTTCTTTGTTCTTTATTTTCATTTTCTGTTTCTGTAATTTCTGTCAAAATTCCATGTTCTTTAATTCACATTTCTGCAAATGCTGTAAAATTTCAATTCTTGATTTGAGTTGAATTAGATGATAATATGATTTGGGTAATGTTTACTAGTTATTATATAACCTTATGAGTATGTTACTAAAGTAATATGATTGTTTAGAATCAGAATTGTGCTAAAAATTTGGAGGTTGGCCTGCATTTTGCCGAACCAAGAAAAATTCTGGCACAGACTAGTAGTGGCGCAGCTGCGCCGGCCCTTGTGTCCTGCTGCTGATTTCTGCAATCTGCTAAAATCTGTCAAGTGTTAGCTTATTGTTATAACCTAAATGAGCATGCAAGCATGTGTAGTGTCTATATATGAGCATGTTAAACTAATATGAGCATGATATATTAGGATCGCTTGCTTGAATGGTGAAGTTATAGATATCACAACGAACTTAGAGTTCAAAATGGACATTTACTAGTTCTATCCGTTTTAGACATTCTGACCTTTGAGACATGTTTGTATGACTTAGAAACACATGAAATGTATGTTCACTTGTGTAGATAAGTTTCATAACGAAATACGAACGTTCAAACCTCATTAGTAATGGAAATGTAAGGTTTATAAACAAACTTTTGACATATGTGTAACACATTGATATTTCTGATTTTTGAGGCATGTTAGTATGAGGTAAAGACGCATGAAAGACATATTAACTTATGTATATATGGTTCATAGTATGACAAGAGCATGTTAGACCTCACTAGCAAACATTTCTAACAAAAATGCAAGTTATGAAGGTTGATATTGACATGAAAAGACCATATATACATTCTGATTTTTCGGGCATGTTTATATAACCTTGACATGCATGTCGGACCTATTGACTTATGTATACGGATTCCATGATGTAACACGAACATGTTAGTAAGCCTTACTAATAAAAATATAAGTTTTGATTGAGAACCTTAACATGTTATTACAAGTTTCGTATTCTGGAGTTTACGTACATATGAGATAATACTCGTAGACCCACTCATGTATCATACATGTATATATACCATGCTAGATGCCATGATATCAAGTTAAGCATAATTGAAGCATGTTTTTGAACTAATAACAATGATAGTTACATGTATGCGATATGAATATTCATGAGTATGCTTAATACAAGTTATATGCTTACCTTATGTGTATAAAAGGCGAGCATGTTAGACTTTGTGACTTTATAACCTTGAATGACCGTAAGTTGTCGAAAGGGTTAACTTAGAAGCTATATCACATGTTTGGAACGAAGGAAGGTTATACAAACATAAAAGTATTCTTTAACGTATATATGCTATGTGATATTATAAGTTGTTATTTGAAATCGATTTTGACGGTTAACTTCTAACAATGCCATATCTTGCTAAATAAAGTATGTTTGGTGCTAGTTGTGGTCTTATGTGATAGTAATAATATATGAAGATGTTTTATTTATAAAAGGAACTCCAGAGATAATAAAGACATAACCAATTTAGTGTTATGATTTACTACAAATGCCATACATGATATAACTATGTTACTTGATTCTGTAATGTCTTATAAACTAATTATGTGTTAAGTGTATGTGTAACTTACATATCGAGCTTGCGTACCGAATGTATTTAGCTAATGAATATTCTATACATGTAAATATGTTATAATAGGATTCGAAAAGTGTTGATAAGCTTTACGTTGGTAAACTACGCATAAGGCAAGTTCTCTAACTTACACTCTTTTAAAGTGCAAGTTTCCTGACTTACACTCATTTATAGTGCAAGTATCTGAACCCTACTTTTATTGAGTTGCAAGTATCCTATCCTTGTGGTTACTTATTCGAGGAACGTCGTAAGCAAGTTTCCTAACTTATACTCTTTCATTATGCAAGTTTCCTTGAAACCATTCTTGTATATTAATTGCAAGTATCTGACTACTCTTTTATTGAGCAAGTATTTGATTCATACTCTTTATTGAACACATATTCAAGCTTGTACTAACTTTGGTCGTACGAGTAAATAGGTGCTAGAATAATTCTTGCCTTACAAACTTATGTTTCATAGTTTGATTTAAATCACGATTATATTCTTCGAATTATTGTTGCGAATATTGAACTCATAAATTGTTCTTATATACATTGTTGAAATTGTCTACGCCATTTAATTCGGCTAGACCAATATCATAAATTAGAAAACAATCCACACCAATTGCCTTGGTACGGACTCTTATAAATTGACTGAGTTGAACAACCCTTATAAAAAGGGGAACTATATAGTCGGGGTGCCGACAGTGGTGTGGTAGGTGATGCATAACTCCAGGTACGATAGGCTGATCCCCTAATTGTACTTGGTTGGATTACCAGAAATATTTTTGGTGATTCTAGTAGAAGTTCGTGGTTCTTAGCGACCACTCAGTATCCAGTATTTATTTACTTGAAACTTTGAATTCTTTGGATTCTTTTATAAATCCTTGGTCCACAGCGACACTTAGTGATATCTATTCATTCACTTGAAATTGTTGAAACTTTTGAATCCTTTAATAACTTCTCGACCCGTAGTAGTCCTTATTCAACTTCACAGAATAGATTTAGAAGTCATTGCTATTTATTTTGTTCACAACATTTTTAATTGAAATCCTGAGTGATTAATTACCATTTTACCCTTGAGATTTAGAACTGTATATATTCATGTTCACATTTATTGGCATATTACTTGCTGAGCAAATTTGTTGCTCACTCTTGCTTCCCATAAACATTTCAGTTAGGGCAGGGCAAGGTGGAACCCCAGGACAAGACAAGTGCAAAGGCAAGGCTATGGAGTAGTTGTGCTTTTCTATATTAGGATGTTTCCATTATGTTGTATTAAGACTTATTTAAATGTTATGCATTAAGATATATTTGGTTTAAGTTATGAAGTGTATTAGTAATAGTTTCGAGACTTGGGACGAGAATATTTATGTTATATCAATGTAAATTATTCTGTTATTCCATTGTTTGAGATTTTAGTTGTTATTGGAATTAGTACGTGATGAACCGAATTCGAGATCAGTGACGGTCTGAATTTGGGGGCGTCACAGGTTGGTATCAAAGCTGTAGGTTATAAACCTTAGGAGCGAGAGTCATTAGGATATAACCTTAGAAGAATTTAGAGAATACAATGAGATAAAACTCATGTAGAGTCTTCTTAGAAAGCTAGAAGTGTTATGAAATATATTTTCATTCCATACAATGAAATTATGTTTTATTCGAAGATGATAATAAAGTTGTTGGTTTTGTGATTATGGATGTCAGAGATAGGTAAACCTAGTAGGGTCATGGAGGAGGAACCACGTGATATACATGTGGTGTCCGCAACACCCCTTGAAGTTAAGTCTTTTACAGCAATAACCTTAACCTAGGAGGGGATGGAATCGAAATCCAAGCAGAAATCCACGGTGAAAGTTTTCTTTCAGGATTGAGGCATGTGTGAGTTACTTTAAGATGAAGAATAAGATACAATAGTGGAAGGCGAAGTTCTAAAACTTCAGTTTAGTAACTAACAGATATAGACATAGTGAAGGTAGTAGGTAGATAGTGGTATAAGTGTCGCGAATGATACGATAAATATTTATAGATGCGAAATAGTGTTATAGATCCCAATTTTAGGGATAATGTGGGAAGTATCTTTCTAACCCCAACTTTAGTGGTACCCGAGAGGG
Organism: Panax stipuleanatus; assembly: GCA_020205555.1. Classification (NCBI taxonomy): domain Eukaryota; kingdom Viridiplantae; phylum Streptophyta; class Magnoliopsida; order Apiales; family Araliaceae; genus Panax; species Panax stipuleanatus. Next base: position 47,561,706 of record CM035115.1, read on the forward strand.
GTATGTATTGAGATTAGCAGAATGCTATACGATGTAATATGTTTTCTTGTGGCATATTTTTATTAAACGTGCGTGTAGTAACCAGATTATGTTATATAATAACAAGGGAGAATAGACATAAAACTTATACGTGTTAAGAAGTATTAGATGTTTAACAAAGAGATGATAAATACCATTTTATTTCTACGCAGAGAAATGTCGATACCTCAAGGAGGAGAGACTCGTCAAGCAACGGAGAATGGAGATAGGGAACTGAATCAAGAACCCTTACAACAATTAGTAGACCTTATAGTAAATGCTTTTGAAGAAGGAATCAATGATTATAAGAAGAGGCAGACGAAAACTTCTGAGGCAGGAAAAGATACTAATTTGACTAAAGAAAGAGAGGTTAATAATTCAAAGAAAGCGAACGAAGGTAGGATGGAAGAGAGTAGTAGTGGTAGCAGTAAGAATTTCAAGAGGAAGTGGAATGAAAATAAGTATGTGCGAGGAGAAGGACAGCTATGGAAGAAGAAGATAGAAGCCTGTAAGGAATGTGGAAAGAACCACATGAGAGCGTGTTTGAAAGGAAAACATGTATGTTATAAGTGTGGTGTGAAGGGTCATATTTCTCCTAACTGTCCTAGGGAGGAGAAAACCATAGATTGTTTTGCGTATGGATCTGAAAAACGTCAAATACGTTATCGGCAGAAGGAAACGAACGAGAAGGGAAACGAAAACATAAGAAGACGGGACAACAACAACATCAACAACAATCCGAGGGGAAGTCACCAAGAAGGACTCAAGAAAAAGAACAAGGTTTGCCCGAAATGTGGAAAAAGTCATCAAGGAGAGTGCTGGAAGGGACGAGGCGTTTGCTATAACTGCGGCCAGGAAGGGCATATTTCCCCGAATTGCCCAAACCCGAAGAAGATCAGAGGATGCTTTGCTTGTAAGTCAACAGATCATCAGGTTAAGAACTGCCCAAAGAAAGGAAGGAAGGAAGAAAACGGTAACGAAGGAAGCCATAGAGAGGAGATGACGATAATTGAACTAGCTCAATCGAGTGAACCAATGCTAAGTACGACTAACATTATGATACGTGATGCAGTGGCGTTCCAAGTCGTGATGTCAGGTGTTGTCTTAATCTATAATATAAATGCGTATATATTATCTAATCCGAGTGCTATCTTTCCCTTTTGCATCTGAAGAACTGTGAGACGACTAAGTTACCCCAAAAACGATTAGAAGATCCTTTAAATGTAGAAGTTGCGAATAAAGAAGTAATTTTCGTAGAAATTCGTTTGTCAATATTATTGCGCATAAATTAGGGAACGTAAGCTAAGCATAGACTAGAATCCGATAAAATTTGGAAAGTGTGATGGGATACTAAAAATGGACTGATTATATAACCATACTACGACAATTGACTGTTAAAAGAAAAATGTGAACCTCCAGAATCCGAACTGGTCTAAGGAAGTGTTTTATGGTAGCTCGTCATTTAGGCAATTGTGTTGCCTTACGATGATGGAGGCCAAGATATTGTTAAGAAAAGTTGGTATAAATCGTTTCACTTTTATTATAGATACTAAGAGAACGGAAGTAGAAATAAATAATGTATTAGTATAACCAGAATTTTAAAATATATTCCCAGAAGATCTGCCCGGCCTTCCGCCAGACAGAGAAAATAGGTCTTAATAGATTTAGTACCGGAGACTGCACTGATTTTGAAAGCACCTCTCTTATGGCACCGGTAGAAATGAAGAATTATTAATACAATTGCGGGAAATGTTAAATTAAGAAAATATTCAATTGAGTGTGTTTTCCCTTGGGGAGCACCAGTGTTGTGTGTCAAGGAGAAGATTAGTTTTAGGGCACGTCAGATCCGACAGAGTTGAAGGCGGTAAATAATTGGGAGCAGACGAAGACAACCAATGCAAAATTTTCTATTACCTGGAAGAGACAAACGTAGTAGCCGATATGCTAAGTAGGAAAAAAAAAAGAATGGAGAAATTATTCAAGTTGATAACTCGAGAGGAACTAATCAGGAAGATGAAGAGAAGTGAGGGACCCAGAGAGTCCAAAGGGAAGTTTATAATGGAGGTTTGTCTAGCGTTGTTGGATAGAGTGAAGGGATAACAAGATAAAGACAAAAAGTGCGAGAAGATAAAGAGAAAAAGTTCAGAAGAAATAATAATGGTATCTTGAGAATTGTAGATCGAGCGTGAGAGTCAACCGTAACTAAAATTGTGAGATAAGAGTTTTCATGAGGCATATAGTTGGACATATTTCGTTCACCCAGGAAGCACGAAAACGTACCGGGATCTTCGAATACACTATTGGTGGTCAATATGAAGCGAGAAGTTGTAGAATACGTCGACCGACTAGAGAAGACGATGCGCTTTCTACCTATAGGTATTCAATTCAATTTAAATCAGTTAGCGAAATTATACGTAAAAGAAAATTATTTTGCGACACATATCAATGTCAAGTATTTTCGATCGAGACCCGCGCTCCACTTCAATGTTTTGGAAGAGCTTGCGTAATAGATTTCAAAGGTAATTTGGAATATCACTTACCCTTAGTAGTATTCGCTTATAGTAATAATTATTATACGAATATCAGTATGCCATCATACGAAACTCTCCACGGAAGAAAGTGCAGAACACCGCTACGTTGGGATGAGGTCAGAGAACGACGACTTTAATCGGGACCAGATTTAGTACGACAAATGGCAGACATTGTAAAGACAAAAAGAGCCAGAGTAGTAGCAACTCAAGATCAACATGAGAAACACGCAGATTTGCATCATCAAGATTTTGAAGACGGTAGTTTTGTAAATGATTCCCTGTGAGGGGATGATAAGATTTGGTAAGAAAGAAGAATTGAGTCTGAGGTTCGTGAAACCTTTTGAAGTATTGAAGAGAGTAGGCAAAGTGGCGTACGAGGTAGCCTTATCTCTTGAACTGCAACATATCCACAGTATGTTCCATATTTCTATCTTACGATCATATAAACCTAATTATAAGCGTGTAATACCCTATGAACCCATTCGAGTAGGGAAGAATCTGACATATGAAGAATTCCTGTCCAAATACTAGATAGGAAAAAACAGATATTAGGAGATAAAATTATATCTTCTGTGCTAGCGTTTTGGCAAAACCACGATGCCAAGGAGGCCACGTGGGAATTAGAAGATAGGACGACGAGGGACTATCCCCATCTTTTGTGTAACCTTGTACAAATTTCGAGGACGGAATTTTTATAAGGAGGGGAGGATGTAAGAACTGTGAATTTCATGAATAATTTTTTTTTATTTATATAATAAGAAAATGAATATTACTTGAACATAAATGTTTGTGAGTTACGAGAGAAGTAATTCGATTATATTAAATTGAATTTATAATAATTGAGGAAATATGGAGAATGACGATGAACTCGTAGAATGCCTTGTGTGGCATGAGAATGAAAATGGTGATGATTTAATTAATTCAAGAGGGAAATCAATAAGCGAAGGATTAATTAATATTACATTGTTAATTAATTGTTGCTATTAATGAGTAATTGTTAATAATATGTTATTATAAATAACAAAATATTTATGAGTAAGTAATCGATGAATATGATAAGAATTATATTTAATTGATTATTTGTTGAGTGCAATGCATGTGATAGTTAATCATACAATAATGTTATTAAGTGTTATCATGAATGATAATCAGTTATAAAGTAAATGAATTATTAAGTGAACAATTAATCTATATTAATTGTTAATTGTTATTATGAGAAATATAATAATAATCTGTGGATTTAGTATTTTTGCAAGTAATGATTTAATACTAAGAAAATGGTTTATAAATATAATAAGATTTATATTTATTTAACTTGATAATTAATCATATAAATGTTAGTTAATTAATATGGAGATTAATAACTTCATTACTCTATGAGGAAGGAATTGATTAATATTTAATTAATTAATTAATTGTCATTATAAAACAAATAAGTAAGTCATTAATATAATGAGATTTTATTAATTGTTATGTGTATGTATGCGAAGTTAAATATATAAAATATATGGGATACAACTATATTATATAGTGTAGTGCGACATTCATATGACTGTGCTATATATAGAAACCACATATTAGGAATTATTAAACTATATGATGCAATGTGATTGTACATATTGAAACCATATGTTATGATTATTTGAGTTACATAATAAAGCTTATGTGACAACATGTGGTATGTGGCTACATTAAAAGATGTACTTCGTATAATATTATAAATAAACAAATGTTATGTGACAACATGTATATATGGATACATTAAAGGTGTACTTATGGATTATCAAATTGAACTAAGTGTGTATTTAATAATATGAGAAGGAATAAATAAATGATTATCTATCTTAATATTAATGTGGAATGAAAACTAATAATTATTTCCATGATTATAAATAATTAAAATAATATAGTTCATGGTAATGTGGAAAGATAATACCCAATTGGATTATGTTTAGTATTATAAATATACATGGATTATATATTGAGAGATATACATGTACCTCAACTTACTACATTGTAATATTATTACCTTATTAAAAAAAAACTACATTGTGACTCTAAATAAAATTTCAACCTATGTATACATACATGTGTATTTAGCCTAAGTATATATAACAAACCTAAGTGTTGTATTTATTTCATTTGCCAAATGCTGAGTTCTACATAAGCTTATCCCAAATTGAGAGTCTCTTTCTCTCTTCACGTGTGCAAGCTCAAGCTAGTCTACTTCTCTATTTCTTCCTCAAACTCAGCATTTCATAGCTCATGATGAACAAGGGAGTGGGAATCATGATTGATTTCACCAACCAATTACCAACTCTCCATTAACCTCCATACAATACAAAATCTCGATGGTTTGATTTGGGAGGAAAAAGTATTGTCTGGACATTCACTTCTCTATATATATAAGCTCTCCTTTTTCATATTTCAATTGCTGAGATTGTGTTTAAATATTGAATTGAGAGCATACATAAATTAGTAAAATCATTCTAGAGTGGGAGAATCAGTAGCAGCTAGTCCAATTCGTGATTACAGAGGTATAATCCCAACTTCCATGTTCTTCATTTCTTGTTCTCTGATAATTCCAAGCTTCTTGATTATGGATGCAATATATGCTAGTTGAATTATAGAAAGCTTGCTAGTTGTTATATGGACTTACATACATGTTAGAATTACAATATAGCTTCTTTGTTCTTTATTTTCATTTTCTGTTTCTGTAATTTCTGTCAAAATTCCATGTTCTTTAATTCACATTTCTGCAAATGCTGTAAAATTTCAATTCTTGATTTGAGTTGAATTAGATGATAATATGATTTGGGTAATGTTTACTAGTTATTATATAACCTTATGAGTATGTTGCTAAAGTAATATGATTGTTTAGAATCAGAATTGTGCTAAAAATTTGGAGGTTGGCCTGCATTCTGCCGAACCAAGGAAAATTCTGGCACAGACTAGTAGTGGCGCAGCTGCGCCGGTTTATAACTGAGGCGCAGCGCAGCTGCGCCGGCCCTTGTGTCCTGCTGCTGATTTCTGCAATCTGCTAAAATCTGTCAAGTGTTAGCTTATTGTTATAACCTAAATGAGCATGCAAGCATGTGTAGTGTCTATATATGAGCATGTTAAACTAATATGAGCATGATATATTAGGATCGCTTGCTTGAATGGTGAAGTTATAGATATCACAACGAACTTAGAGTTCAAAATAGACATTTACTAGTTCTATCCGTTTTAGACATTCTGACTTTTGAGACATGTTTGTATGACCTAGAAACACATGAAATGTATGTTCACTTGTGTAGATAAGTTTCATAACGAAATACGAACGTTCAAACCTCATTAGTAATGGAAATGTAAGGTTTATAAACAAACTTTTGACATATGTGTAACACATTGATATTTCTGATTTTTGAGGCATGTTAGTATGAGGTAAAGACGCATGAAAGACATATTAACTTATGTATATATGGTTCATAGTATGACAAGAGCATGTTAGACCTCACTAGCAAACATTTCTAACAAAAATGCAAGTTATGAAGGTTGATATTGACATGAAAAGACCATATATACATTCTGATTTTTCGGGCATGTTTATATAACCTTGACATGCATGTCGGACCTATTGACTTATGTATACGGATTCCATGATGTAACACGAACATGTTAGTAAGCCTTACTAATAAAAATATAAGTTTTGATTGAGAACCTTAACATGTTATTACAAGTTTCGTATTCTGGAGTTTACGTACATATGAGATAATACTCGTAGACCCACTCATGTATCATACATGTATATATACCATGCTAGATGCCATGATATCAAGTTAAGCATAATTGAAGCATGTTTTTGAACTAATAACAATGATAGTTACATGTATGCGATATGAATATTCATGAGTATGCTTAATACAAGTTATATGCTTACCTTATGTGTATAAAAGGCGAGCATGTTAGACTTTGTGACTTTATAACCTTGAATGACCGTAAGTTGTCGAAAGGGTTAACTTAGAAGCTATATCACATGTTTGGAACGAAGGAAGGTTATACAAACATAAAAGTATTCTTTAACGTATATATGCTATGTGATATTATAAGTTGTTATTTGAAATCGATTTTGACGGTTAACTTATAACAATGCCATATCTTGCTAAATAAAGTATGTTTGGTGCTAGTTGTGGTCTTATGTGATAGTAATAATATATGAAGATGTTTTATTTATAAAAGGAACTCCAGAGATAATAAAGACATAACCAATTTAGTGTTATGATTTACTACAAATGCCATACATGATATAACTATGTTACTTGATTCTGTAATGTCTTATAAACTAATTATGTGTTAAGTGTATGTGTAACTTACATATCGAGCTTGCGTACCGAATGTATTTAGCTAATGAATATTCTATACATGTAAATATGTTATAATAGGATTCGAAAAGTGTTGATAAGCTTTACGTTGGTAAACTACGCATAAGGCAAGTTCTCTAACTTACACTCTTTTAAAGTGCAAGTTTCCTGACTTACACTCATTTATAGTGCAAGTATCTGAACCCTACTTTTATTGAGTTGCAAGTATCCTATCCTTGTGGTTACTTATTCGAGGAACGTCGTAAGCAAGTTTCCTAACTTATACTCTTTCATTATGTAAGTTTCCTTGAAACCATTCTTGTATATTAATTGCAAGTATCTGACTACTCTTTTATTGAGCAAGTATTTGATTCATACTCTTTATTGAACACATATTCAAGCTTGTACTAACTTTGGTCGTACGAGTAAATAGGTGCTAGAATAATTCTTGCCTTACAAACTTATGTTTCATAGTTTGATTTAAATCACGATTATATTCTTCGAATTATTGTTGCGAATATTGAACTCATAAATTGTTCTTATATACATTGTTGAAATTGTCTACGCCATTTAATTCGGCTAGACCAATATCATAAATTAGAAAACAATCCACACCAATTGCCTTGGTGCGGACTCTTATAAATTGACTACGTTGAACAACCCTTATAAAAAGGGGAACTATATAGTCGGGGTGCCGACAGTGGTGTGGTAGGTTATGCATAACTCTAGGTACGATAGGCTGATCCCCTAATTGTACTTGGTTGGATTACCAGAAATATTTTTGGTGATTCTAGTAGAAGTTCGTGGTTATTAGCGACCACTCAGTATCCAGTATTTATTTACTTGAAACTTTGAATTCTTTGGATTCTTTTATAAATCCTTGGTCCACAGCGACACTTAGTGATATCTATTCATTCACTTGAAATTGTTGAAACTTTTGAATCCTTTAATAACTTCTCGACCCGTAGTAGTCCTTATTCAACTTCACATAATAGATTTAGAAGTCATTGCTATTTATTTTGTTCACAACATTCTTAATTGAAATCCTGAGTGATTAATTACCGTTTTACCCTTGAGATTTAGAACTGTATATATTCCTGTTCACATTTATTGGCATATTACTTGCTGAGCAAATTTGTTGCTCACTCTTGCTTCCCATAAACATTTCAGTTAGGGCAGGGCAAGGTGGAACCCCAGGACAAGACAAGTGCGAAGGCAAGGCTATGGAGTAGTTGTGCTTTTCTATATTAGGATGTTTCCATTATGTTGTATTAAGACTTATTTAAATGTTATGCATTAAGATATATTTGGTTTAAGTTATGAAGTGTATTAGTAATAGTTTCGAGACTTGGGACGAGAATATTTATGTTATATCAATGTAAATTATTCTGTTATTCCATTGCTTGAGATTTTAGTTGTTATTGGAATTAGTACGTGATGAACCGAATTCGAGATCAGTGACGGTCTGAATTTGGGGGCGTCACAGCATCACTATTCCACATCTTACACAAAAGATTGGGATTACAACATAGTATATACAATACATAAAGAGAATACTACTAGACAACTACTAATCCGTCTAAAGGAAATCTCGTCACATCATCCCACGCTCCACAGCGCTCTTATACTCTAACTGTGCTATATAAGCTACTAACTCTCGACTCATAGTGTGTAGAGTTTATCCCTGTTCTGCCGGGTAGTGGTACACACCATCAAGCACCCTCTCAAATGCCGAACGGAACACGTACCCTATCTTGTTCATTTTCCTCTTCTTACATCGGACCTCATCCTCCAGGTCGTCATCTCTCTCATGGGCAGCCTCCCACTTCTCCTCGAAGTGTATCCTATCCATCACTTCTAATTCCAACTGAGTGCGGAGTGCTTCCTTCTCAGTCTTCTTGCTTAGTTCCCTCTGTTCAACCTCTTCTAGCTTCCCTGCTATATCCACGTTCCTAGCCACTGCCTTGTGAAATAGGGTTCCCATCTGAATTCCCGCGTCTTTGCGATAAGAAATTTCTACTTCCAACTCTTTGATAGTAGTGTGCATACAAGCCAATCATGTATGATGATAAAGCACGTACTTTGTAAACAATCTTATTTATTTATTAATGAAATATTCATTTATTAAAGGCATTTAATTATCTACATGTTGCTGTTTTTATAATATGTAAATAACCCATAGTTTTAAGCAATGCTTTTAGAATCATGATGATGATCATGCTAATGAGATCTAAATTCTTAGAAAGTTTTAAAACTTAAATAGTTCCCAATCGTGGGATTACTAAAAAGGGGATTAGTAAATCCGGATAGATTGGTACATATGTTGCTTGCTCATTGGATGAGGATGATTGATCTCATGATCATTTGTGTGGAGACACTAAAGCAAGTATGTAGGTGCTTATTGGAGAATAAGTTCACTGAACGTGATTCGCTATGGAATACCTAATGGAGTTTTACTCGCATGTCAATAGGAATTCCTAATGTGATAGTAGTACAAGTGATCCTTGGACTTGAGATCATCATAGTATCTTGTATGTAACAAATTATGCTTTGACTTATTCCTTAAGACCTTTTAAGGCATATATAGGGTATGCTTGGGTATAATGAGTTACATATGGAGATAATGAATGATCAATAAAGAATCTACCACCTCTAGTAAAAGAGGAGATATGTCCTATGTGATTCGTTAAATGACAACCCAGGAATCCTTGGCCAAGGTGAAATGAAATTAGAAAGGAGTTTTTAATTTGCATTATTTGGAGTTGTGCATTTTCTAATCGAAATACATATAATTAAATAAAATAAGACTTGACAGTAAATTCATGTCTTACATTTAATTGGGACATTGTATGGTAGAAGGATTGAATTGTATGGTAACTATTAACTCACAGGTTCTTTTATGATTAATGTTGAAATCTATATTATCTGGAAAGTCGTTGATCGCTAGGGAGGCTTATCCCTATTGTAGAATAAATATTATTTATTTAAATAGATTATTAGTTTAATTTATTTATTTAAATAAGATTAAAATTATTTTAATTGATTTATTCACAACCGGTTTAATATGGAGAACCTAAAGGGTCACACCATAAAAGGAAGAATAATTATTTAAGAAGGTAATGGCATAATCGTAATAATGCATTAAGTATAATTAATTTAATCTATGGTGATAGAATAAATTAAATAGCTTAATGTTTATTATTTAATATTTTGGAAATATTAAATATAAATTAATAAGAGGAGTCTTATTAATATTATTAAAATTATTATTATTTTAATTTCTAAAGGAGTTTAGTAATTAATTTAATATTTAGTACTCTCATTTATTCCTAATAAGATTAGGAGACAAATTAATTAAATGAATTTAATTAATTATTCCCATGTGGTGGGAAGCCTAAATTAATTAAAGAAGTTTAATTAATTAAAAGAAATCCCATGTCTAATAGGATTAGAAGGGTTGACTAATATCTATATAAGAGGAGTCTTATAATAGATATTAGATGATGCAATTCCAATTGTTAGAGAGTACTCATTTTCTATAGAGGATAGAAAACTAAGCCAACCACCCTCCTTCTTGATAATTCATCTTCCTTGGTGGATCACCTCTAGAGGCCAAACACTTGGGTGGCTAACGTTGATCAAAGAAAGAAATCTAACCCGGAAATTCAAGGAGATCACGAAGAACAAGGAGTTGAACTAGTACCTGTGGAAGCTTCGTTCTACAAGGGTATGATTCCATAACTTCTTATTTATCGTTTTAAATTAATAATTTTCATAAAGGATGATTCGGGTAATGGTTTTGTAGAAATTTTTTAAACTCTGATATACCATGCTTCCGCTACTTTTTGCAATTTGATTGCGTCATGATTTCGTACAAACCCAACAGTGGCATCAGAGCCAAACTTTTATGCAATTATTAATTGTTTTGATTTCATATACATATGAGTATGTATTTAGAATAATTTATTGGACATAATTATTTGTATAAAATTATTATTTTATCACGAAACTTTCAATTCGCGAAAGTGAAAATAAAAATTCCACAATTTTTATTAGTTAAGCTAATCACGTTACCGATTATTATATGGGACTGCCACGAATAGGTTTTGAATGTTCCTCCTGCAGCTTGATTTGGAAAGGGTGATCATGGTTTTGAAAGTTCCACATAATAATGCATATATATAAAAAAAAAAGTACCTATTTTCAAAAGGTAAGACATTCTGCAGGATTGTAAAAGGAACCAGGAAGTGATTCATATATATATATATAAGATTTAAGTTTTATATATATAATATATAAGCTAATATTATATATATATATATATATATATGATATATATATATATTATAATCTAAATAATTTTATAACTAAAATAAAGAGTTTATTTTAATCTTGAAATTGGATTTCATGCAATTTAAAATTGTCCATTAAATGATACTCATATATATATGGAATGTTTTAATTAATGAGATGAATATTTATTTATTGATATATATGGTGATATGTATGATAATAAATAGGGATTGATTATGGACTATTTGACCAATGTGATTGGATTTTATTTTAGTTGAATGCTTGAATGAATGGGTTTTATTAAATGGGGTATGCGTACCTCGTCTTCTCTAATTTTTTTCTTGATGTAAAATTCTATCTCCCTCCTATGTACTTCCCCTTGACTGCTGATCAAGGTTTCTATTTAAATTAAATAGTTTAATGTAATAGAAATAGTTAGAATTATCTTGAAAAAATTGGAGACCAAGGAGCCAAGGAGCGCGTGAAGACCCGTTTGTATGGAGCCCGGGTTTAAATGTAATAGTTACGTTTAAATTTAAATTCTTGCACTCCTAGGTTTGACCTTTTGGTTCACTTGGTGGCTCTAGTGAACCAAACTAGAATAAAAGTCCATAATCAATCCGGGTAGAATATAGTATTCTATATTGCATGCTAAATATTATATATATTATATTTTATGCAAACATGCTTCGCATGTTTAATAAAATAACGCGTATTTTATATATATATTAAGTCCGAAGCGTTCAAATGATATTTGGAATATCGAACGTCGCCTTCTAGCATGATAAATTAATAGAGTATTAAATATTTAATATGAGCTTGTTGTGCTATCCACAAGGCGAGTATTGCATATTTAAGATGTTAATTAATCACATTTGATGCTTATCAAGAAAATTGAACAATCTAGTCTTGTTGTGCTATCCACAAGGACGAATATTTTTCTTTTTTGAATTTATGGAAGTGCTAGGCTGGACTTAACTTAAATTATTTTAGTTCGGATGTGCACACACTTGACCATTATGATTTAAGAGGAAAAATAAATGGAATTACATGGTGATGTAATTGACAAGAGTTGTCTACCTATTTATTTGTATATCGCTTGTTGTGCTATCCACAAGATTATATACATTTAAAATGGGATCCTTATTCTCACTAGCAAATCTTTAATTAGATGTTGCCGAACTATATAAGTGAGGGTAATATAGTTTGATGAAAATAGTGGGAGATACCAATTTAAAATATAGATTTAAATTTATTTTGGTATGCAAAGTTAATAAAATGAATATTTGCTAAAATGTTATTTTCTTTCACATGCAGAATTTTAAAAATGTCTAAATCACTAATCTCACTACGAAGCATACTTGATGCAAACAAGCTTACCGGGCCGAATTATGAGGACTGACTAAGAAATCTGAGAATTGTTCTCACTGCTGAAAAGATTTCTTATGTCCTAAATTCAACTGTCCCTGAATCTGTTTCGGAAACAGCCTCTGAGGAAGAGATTGCCACTTTCAATAAGTGGCAAGATGATGCATCTGTGGCTCAATGCATCATGCTCGCATCCATGAATAACGAGCTTCAGCGTCAGCACGTAAATATGGATGCTCCTGCTATGCTGCTTCACCTCAAGGAGTTGTATGGTGAACAGAGTAGGACTGCTAGATATGAGATATCTAAGGAGCTCTTCCGATCTCGGATGACCGAGGGTACTGCCGTCGAGACTCATGTCCTGAAAGTGATCAATTTGATTGAACGCCTTGGACAGCTTGGGTTCGTCATGGATGGGGAGTTGAGTCAAGACTTGGTCTTGCAGTCACTCCCTGAGATCTTCTCGCAGTTTGTGGTTAATTTTCACATGAATAAGCTAGATGTCAGCTTGCCTGAGCTGCTTAACATGCTGAAAACTGCATAAGGTCACTTCCCATCCAAGAAGAACCATGTCTTGATGGTGGATTCTTCCAATAAAAGGAAGAGGCCCAATGTATCTTCTGAAAAGAAGAAATCCAAGAAGGCTAAGGGAAAGGGGAAAGAAAAGGAACAAAAGAAACTTGAACCAGCTAAAGGAATGTGTTTTCATTGCAACAAGCCGGGACATTGGAAAAGGAATTGCAAGAAGTATCTAGCAGAGAAGAAGCTTGGAGAAGCTTCGACTTCCAATCAAGGTTTGTTTATGATTGAAATTAATTTTTCTGAAAGTCATAATTCTACTTGGGTATTGGATACCGGCTGTGGTTCTCACATATGTAATACTGTGCAGGGACTGGTCAGAAGTAGAAAGCTGAACAATGATGAGGTGATCCTACGAGTAGGGAATGGAGCAAAGGTTGCTGCATTAGCTGTAGGAACTTATTATTTAGCAATGCCTTCGGGCAAGTCCATTTATCTTAATAATTGTTATTATGTTCCGAATATTATTAAAAATATTATTTCAATTTCTGTATTGGATATGGAAGGATTTAACGTTGTTATAAAGAACAATAGTTGTTCTATTTATAAAGACGATGTTTTATATGGTATTGGAAATTTGTGAAATGGACTTTATTTACAAGAAAATATATTTCAAATTGAACAAACTAAGAAAAGGAAAAGAGATGATATTAATTATACCTACATGTGGCACTGTAGACTTGGTCATATCAATGAAACAAGATTATCCAAGTTGCATAAAGATGGGCTCCTCGAGCTATCCGATTATGAATCATATCCAACTTGTGAATCTTGTCTCATGGGTAAAATGACTAAATCTCCTTTTAGTGGAAGAGGAGAAAGAGTTACAGAGTTGTTGGCATTGATTCACACAGACGTTTGTGGGCCTATGACAACAAGTGCACGGGGCGGGTATTCTTATTTTATTACTTTCACTGATGATCACTCAAGATTTGGATATGTGTATTTAATGAAATACAAGTCAGAATCATTTGAAAAGTTCAAAGAGTTCAGAAGTGAAGTAGAGAAACAAACAGGCAAGAGTATAAAGATACTTCGATCAGATCGAGGCGGAGAATACTTAAGCGGTGAGTTTCTCAATTGTCTCAAAGAAAATGGTATAATCTCACAATGGACTCCTCCAGGTACACCACAGTTAAATGGAGTATCTGAAAGGAGAAATCGAACACTGTTAGACATGGTTCGATCCATGATGAGTTTTACCGACCTTCCAATTTCCTTCTGGGGATATGCCCTAGAAACGGCTGCATACCTACTTAACAAGGTACCTACCAAATCCGCCCCAAAGACTCCATATGAGATGTGGAAGGGGAGGAAACCAAATCTTAAGCATGTTAAGACTTGGGGTTATCCAGCTTATGTCAAAAAGGTTGAACATGATAAGCTACAGACTAAATCCGAAAAGTGTAGATTTGTGGGATACCCTAAAGAAACTGTAGGGTATTATTTCTATCATCTAACTGATCAAAAGGTGTTTGTTGCGAAACATGCTGCCTTCTTGGAAAAGGAGTTTATCCATGAAGGGGCCAGTGGGAGTAAGATGTATCTTGAAGAAGTTCAAGAACCACAAATTACCACGGATCAAAGTCAGGTACCTGACCAAGTAGAAGAACCTACTATACCACACCTTGTTCGTAAATCTGGGAGAGTACCGAAGATACCTGAGAGGTATGGATTCGTTATAGAGGATGACGATGAGGTACACATCATGAATGATGATGATCCATTGAATTACGAACAGGCCATGAGTAATAAAGACTCAGGGAAATGGCTTGAAGCCATGAAATCCGAAATGGACTCCATGTATGAAAACAAAGTATGGACTTTGGTTTCACCACCTGAAGGCATTAAGCCTATTGGGTGTAAATGGGTCTTTAAAAGAAAGACTGGAGTAGACGGCAAGGTGGAGACCTATAAGGCCCGACTGGTTGCAAAAGGTTTCAAACAAAGACAAGGAGTTGATTATGATGAAACCTTTTCACCAGTAGCTATGCTCAAGTCCATTTGGATTTTGCTTGCGATTGCAGCTTATAACGACTATGAGATCTGGCAGATGGACGTGAAAACGGCCTTCCTCAATGGGAAACTTGAGGAGGATGTGTATATGACACAGCCAGAGGGATTTGTTTCAAAGGTTGGAATAAATCAAGTCTGTAAGCTGCAACGATCCATTTATGGATTGAAGCAAGCTTCTCGTAGATGGAACATTCATTTTGATGAGACAATCAAAGAGTTTGATTTTATCAAAAATGACGATGAACCATGTGTGTACAAGAAGGTTAGTGGGAGCGCAATTTCATTCCTTGTATTATATGTTGATGATATATTACTGATAGGGAATGACATTCCTATGCTACAATCGATTAAAATCTGGTTATCTAAACACTTCTCCATGAAGGACTTAGGAGAAGCATCCTATATTTTGGGGATAAAGATCTACAGAGATAGATCTAAAAGGATGCTTGGTTTATCCCAAGGAACGTACATTGATGCAATGCTAAAGAGATTTAGCATGGAAGATTCCAAAAGAGGTCTCATGCCGATGAGCCATGGAATACATCTCTCCAAGAAACAGGCCCCAAAGACACCTGAGGAGAGAGACCGTATGAGTAAGATCCCTTATGCTTCTGCAATAGGATCTATCATGTACAGTATGATATGTACTAGACCGGATGTTGCTCATTCACTTAGTGTAACGAGCAGATACCAGTCGAATCCAGGAGAAGAGCACTGGAAGGCAGTGAAGAATATCCTAAAATACTTGAGAAGGACTAAGGATATTTTTCTTGTCTACGGTGGGTCTGAATTAAAACTCGAGGGCTTCACAGACTCAAGTTTTCAAACTGACCAAGATGACAGTAAATCTGTTTCGGGGTATGTTTTTACCTTGAACGGAGGCGCAGTGAGTTGGAAGAGTTCCAAGCAGCAAACAGTTGCTGATTCAGTGACAGAGGCAGAGTATATAGCTGCAAGTGAAGCTGCAAAGGAAGCTGTTTGGGTGAAGAAGTTCATAACTGAACTTGGTGTGGTTCCTTGCATTGGAGAAGCAGTTCCCATTTACTGTGACAACACAGGAGCAGTTGCACAGGCTAAGGAACCGAGGTCTCATCAGAAATCTAAACACGTGTTGCAGCGATTTCATTTGATCAGGGAGATCATTGAAAGAGGAGATGTCACCTTGGAGCGTGTAGACTCTCAAGACAACATTGCAGATCCATTTACTAAAGCTTTAACACAACAGCAGTTTGATCATCACTTAGAGAAGATGGGTATGAGATACCATGGCGATTGGCTTTAGTGCAAGTGGGAGATTGATAGTAGTGTGCATACAAGCCAATCATGTATGATGATAAAGCACGTACTTTGTAAACAATCTTATTTATTTATTAATAAAATATTCATTTATTAAAGGCATTTAATTATCTACATGTTGCTGTTTTTATAATATGTAAATAACCCATAGTTTTAAGCAATGCTTTTAGAATCATGATGATGATCATGCTAATGAGATCTAAATTCTTAGAAAGTTTTAAAACTTAAATAGTTCCCAATCGTGGGATTACTAAAAAGGGGATTAGTAAATCCGGATAGATTGGTACATATGTTGCTTGCTCATTGGATGAGGATGATTGATCTCATGATCATTTGTGTGGAGACACTAAAGCAAGTATGTAGGTGCTTATTGGAGAATAAGTTCACTGAACGTGATTCGCTATGGAATACCTAATGGAGTTTTACTCGCATGTCAATAGGAATTCCTAATGTGATAGTAGTACAAGTGATCCTTGGACTTGAGATCATCATAGTATCTTGTATGTAACAAATTATACTTTGACTTATTCCTTAAGACCTTTTAAGGCATATATAGGGTATGCTTGGGTATAATGAGTTACATATGGAGATAATGAATGATCAATAAAGAATCTACCACCTCTAGTAAAAGAGGAGATATGTCCTATGTGATTCGTTAAATGACAACCCAGGAATCCTTGGCCAAGGTGAAATGAAATTAGAAAGGAGTTTTTAATTTGCATTATTTGGAGTTGTGCATTTTCTAATCGAAATACATATAATTAAATAAAATAAGACTTGACAGTAAATTCATGTCTTACATTTAATTGGGACATTGTATGGTAGAAGGATTGAATTGTATGGTAACTATTAACTCACAGGTTCTTTTATGATTAATGTTGAAATCTATATTATCTGGAAAGTCGTTGATCGCTAGGGAGGCTTATCCCTATTGTAGAATAAATATTATTTATTTAAATAGATTATTAGTTTAATTTATTTATTTAAATAAGATTAAAATTATTTTAATTGATTTATTCACAACCGGTTTAATATGGAGAACCTAAAGGGTCACACCATAAAAGGAAGAATAATTATTTAAGAAGGTAATGGCATAATCGTAATAATGCATTAAGTATAATTAATTTAATCTATGGTGATAGAATAAATTAAATAGCTTAATGTTTATTATTTAATATTTTGGAAATATTAAATATAAATTAATAAGAGGAGTCTTATTAATATTATTACAATTATTATTATTTTAATTTCTAAAGGAGTTTAGTAATTAATTTAATATTTAGTACTCTCATTTATTCCTAATAAGATTAGGAGACAAATTAATTAAATGAATTTAATTAATTATTCCCATGTGGTGGGAAGCCTAAATTAATTAAAGGAGTTTAATTAATTAAAAGAAATCCCATGTCTAATAGGATTAGAAGGGTTGACTAATATCTATATAAGAGGAGTCTTATAATAGATATTAGATGATGCAATTCCAATTGTTAGAGAGTACTCATTTTCTATAGAGGATAGAAAACTAAGCCAACCACCCTCCTTCTTGATAATTCATCTTCCTTGGTGGATCACCTCTAGAGGCCAAACACTTGGGTGGCTAACGTTGATCAAAGAAAGGAATCTAACCCGAAAATTCAAGGAGATCACGAAGAACAAGGAGTTGAACTAGTACCTGTAGAAGCTTCGTTCTACAAGGGTATGATTCCATAACTTCTTATTTATAGTTTTAAATTAATAATTTGCATAAAGGATGATCCGGGTAATGGTTTTGTAGAAATTTTTTAAACTCTGATATACTATGCTTCCGCTACTTTTTGCAATTTGATTGCGTCATGATTTCGTACAAACCCAACACTCTTGCATAGCCAGCTTCCTCTAGTGGTCTTCGTCCCGTAGTTTCTAGAACTCTGAATCCCTCTCTTTTGCCTCTTCCTCTAACTCCTGGACTCTGCAGTCCAACTCTAGGATCCGCTACTCATACTTGCCTAGTATATGCTCTTCTAGGTTAATCTCATAGGAGTCCTCCATGGGCTCCTCCTCTGAAGGTTCGTCGTCAACCGGCTCGTCCTCTATCGGCTCCTCCTCTGGATCGGACTCTATCTCAATCTCAATCTCATCCTCGTCATCTAACTCGGATGGTGCCACAGCCTGTACTGGCACAGCCTCTAAGGGTGCCTCGTACACTACATGAATATCCCTGGGCTCATCCTCAGCCACTCTAGCGGGTACTCCCATATCTACCATCTACAATCACAAACAAAGACAAGAAACAACAACTCCATTAGAATGTTAAATAAAATATAAGTTCATTGTATAAATTGAAGTCACATTTTATAACAAACTAAGTCTCTCAAGAAAAACTCTACGTGAGTTTTATCTCCTTTCTAACTTCTAAGTTCTCCTAAGTTATAATCTAAGGACACTCATTCCTAGGGTTTATAACTATAGCTCTGATACCAACATGTGATGCCTCCAAATTCAGGACCGCAACTTGGTCACTCGAATTTGGTTCGTCACGTGCTCATGGTAATACAATAATAACTAAAATCACACATTCACAACGAAAGATCTAATTTAGAATAATATACAATAATTTATTATAATTATTCCCCTAAGTCTCGCAACTTACAGTACTTAATAGATTACATAATGATATCGAATAAAGACTTATTACATAATCCTACTTAAGCTTAAACATAGTCTGAAGACAGTCTTAATACAACATAATAATTTTAAACATAAAGGAACAAGCTAGTCGGTAGCCTTGCCCTTGCCCTTGTCTTTCCCAGAGACACTTCCCTGTTCCGCCTTAACTGAAAGGTTTTAAAATAAGCAAGAATGAGCACAAATTGCCCAGCAAGTAATATACAACAAGGGTGATGAGTATTATATCACGAGTTTGAAATATCGAAGTATAATCTCTAAGATAGTTCAGAGTTTTAGAATAATATCAGGAACAACAAATATCAATAATTCTCGAATAACATCTTTCAAATATGAAATGATAATTCAATATAGATCAACAAATATATATGAATTCAAAGGCTATTAACGTATCCAACTAGATAAAATAATTTATACTGAGCAGTCACTAAGGACTATTGAACATCTATTAGAATTACCAATATTAAACTGATAACCCAAAAGAAACAAGTATAATAGATGATCAGTCAACAATACTCTATGTTATGCATAACAACAGTAATATTCACGCGTGTGTTGGGGCTTCCAACAATAAACATTCTCCTTACCATAAGGGTTGTTCAACTCAGTTTTTAAGATTTTTGCACCGATAAAAAGGTTTGGACATTTTTATAAACATGCAACTAGTCTAGCCGAATCAAGTGGCATAGACACTTTCACAATATTCAAGAACAATACCAAGTTCAACATGAATAATAGCTTTCACAAGAGTTTAAACATACTAGCTCAAATGAACGAGTAAGACAACTTGCATTCAAAGAGATAAAGTTTAGATTCTCGCTTACAATATTCGTTGAATAAAGTAATACAAGGGTTAGGATACTTGCACTATAAATGAGTGTAAGTCAGGAAACTTGCACATTAAAAGTAGGGTTCAGATACTTACACTATAAATGAGTGTAAGTCAGGAAACTTGCACAATCATAGATTTCCTTGAATAAAGTAAATGCGTCGGTTAGGATACTTGCACTATAAATGAGTGTAAGTCAGGAAACTTGCACAATAAAAGTAGGGTTCAGATACTTGCACTATAAATGAGTGTAAGTCAGAAAACTTGCACAATCATAGAATTCTTTGCATAAAGTAAATGCTTCGGTTAGGATACTTGCCTTAAGCGTAGTTTATCCACATAAAGCCTAATATTGCTTCAAAGAATTATGCTATCCTCTTAACGTATATATATATACACACACACATTAGTTATACACAACGGATTCACATAATTGACATGTAAATTCAGCACATACATCAAGTTCTATCTTAGCTACACAATCAAATCGTATAACTATATATTAACAAACCACATAGTTTAATAATCAACTATAGTTCTTACTTGCAATTGTCTTAGAAAATCATACTTGAATAGGTTACGTCGTGTCCAACTATGTGAGTGTTCATATAGATCATGCGTAGTGACATAAAGAATACTAGAATGCAACCCTATAAGTTCAGAATACAACCATGCAACGTGTATGAAACTTAGTTTGCGAACATATCCGAGTTAGTCTTTAACAATCATTTTAAACCAAGCCAAAGCAATCTAGTTCATATAGGCAATTTCAAATCATATCTCACACCTAGTTAAGTTACGAGCATATGCTAGCAAGTTCGGACTTAAATAACACATGCTTTGTCAAGGGTTGTTTTCAAAATCACGAGTTCTCTTTTTATGTTAAGTAAACTATGGAAACATGTATTGCACAAGAGGGACTCCATAAATTATGTTACATTTACTTAGTATGAATTATAATTTCACTACTCTCGAACTGGACAAACAGATAGTCATTTCTGGGCCTGTCTGCACAGCGGCATTGCGGCGCGGCAACAACAACAGCAAGTTAGCATTGCGGTGCTGGAGGCGCTGTGGCGCGGACACAATACCTGGAATCGGCGCTGCGGTGTGGGGACGCTGGGATTGAGGCACTGTGGTGCTGCAGCGCGCAGATAACACTGCGCATCTGCGTTACGGCGCCGCGATGCAGACTCAGTTCCTACAGTTCACGCTGCAGCCAAAACTGACCCAAAACTTCCCATTTCATTGATTTCAACATACCCATATGCTATTAGACTAACCTCTTTAACTTACTAACACATATATATATGCTTATATAATAGTCAATCGCCATTTATCAATTCCCAGGTTCATGAACTCCAACTAAATTCAAGAATTTGATGTTTTTACAGAAATTAAAGAGGAAAATGGAAATGAAAGACAAAAATGCTATATAGTGGTTCCATCATGTATGCATGTTCATATAACAACAATATAAGGGTTCTACAACCCAAACACAATCTAATTTGGTATAATCAAGAAATGAGATTTTTATAGAAAACGAAAATGAAGAACAAGAAGAGGGATTATACTTCTGTAATGCGAATTAAGAACTTGCTACTAAGGAATTCTCTACTCTTCAGACTACTGACACTGATATATAAATGCTCTCAATTTATCTTAACCAAAATCTCAGCAAGTGAGTTTGTGAGGGAGAGAGTTCAATTTATAGAGGAATTCATACCCAGACAATACAATTGTCCATTAAATTGAACCAACGGGATTTGTGAATTGCATGGGGGTAAAGGAGTATTAGGTAGATTAGTTGGTGAAATAGTGAAGCTGTAGCAATCAGCCATTCTCTTTCATGATGATAGCTAACAAACTGAGTTTGTGAGTTTGAGGAAATAGGCTTTAGCTTCATGATGCTATGCACGTGAAAAGGGAAATGAGACTAATAATAAGGGACAACCAAAAATAAACTCAACATTCATGCATATATACAACACTAAGGCTCAACATATATATATCCACTTAGCTTGTATAATGTATGGTTAGGCTATAATGAAATGCCATAACGTATTCCCAATGAATAAGTAATATGTCAATATAGTAAGGGAAAATTGTACACATACAACCCATGTACATTATTTTAATGTATATTTATATACACATTGTCACATAAGCATTTCATGATGCATTCATATGGCTTCAATAAATATGAATCATATTATATTGTTTCTATATATAATATAGTCACATAGATGTTGTATTACTCTATATAATATAGTTGGCTATTATACGTTACACTTTTAATATTGCATGCTTGCACATATGAATTAATAAATTCATTATCTTATTAATTAACAATAATATTACTTAATCCCTTCCTCGTAATTATTAATAACACTTAATTAATAATCATAGGATTAATTATCACATGAATATAGATCTTATTATATTTATGAACACGTTACTTATTATTATTATATTATTTGCAATATTAATCATCCCCACATTATCAATTAATTATCATTAATATTCTATAATAATTAATTAATATTCTACGATAACAATTAATAACAATTTGCAATTAATTAATTGTTCACTTAATAAATCATTTGTCAATTAATATATCTCATCACTGTGCCACACAAGGCTTTCAACGAGTTTATCGCAACTCTATATATTCTCAATTATTATAATCATTCAATTTAATATAATTAAGTTAAGTCACAATTCATTTATATTTAAATAAATATTTATTCCCATTAATATATTCATTTAATAATATTAGAAAAATCTCGGGTATTACATAACCGCGCCGAGTCAGGTTTGACCAGAATGCTGAGTTTTCATTTAATAGCCAATTGGATTATAACTTGAAGCAGGGGTCATTGGAAGTTGAGGCTGACACATTAGAACGTATTTTTGCTATTTTAGGGTAACGAGAACCGCGTTTAGATATTCATATTGGATATTCCATTTTTTGGGATTTTGCTTTAGATTGCTATTTTAATTTTTATATTAGCTTAGATCAGATCCTTGGAGATTGAAGCAATTGAAGATTATTGAAGATTCAGAGTTGGAGCAAGAGAGATTCAGATTTGCATATCTCAATTCCTAATTTTTCTTTACTTCTACTTTAATCTTTCAATCCATAATAAATTGTGGATAATGGAATTTGATTCTATGATGAACTAAGCCCTATTTTGAGGTTATAATGTATCTTATTGCTTAGCTAAAATTGATATGCTTCTTTGTTGAGTTCTAATTAATTGTTAATGGATTGTCTAGTATGATTTGTGTTAATTATTTAATTGCTTGATCAACAATTACCGTGATAACCTATATGAATTTGAGAGATGGATTATAGGGTTAGATCTGATCATATTAGCATATGTTTATGACTTCTATATGGCATTGGAATGCATGATTCGTGCCTAGGATAGTGATATACCTATGCACCGTATGTAGTCTAATGAGAACTTGTGCTTAAACCCTCTTTAATTATAATTCACATAGAGATATAGTGGATTAGTTAATTAGGGTGTTTTTATTAATTCTATCATCTGTGGATTTAATTTGATATGAATATGGTGCATTAAGAAATGATTATATTTTACATTCGTGTTCTCGATTAACATTCCTTAGAAAATAATTAGGCTTAGCAGGAAGCATGTCAATCTAAGTGTTGCAATAAGTGAAATTATAATCTCAAATCTCCATTATTTGATTTAATTATTTGATAGCTAGTTTAATTTTCTTCTTAGTAATTTTAGATAATTCACAAATTTGGCCATATGTTTAAAGATACTGAGATAATTACAAAATTGGTGTTTGTTAGATTAAAATTCAGTTTATTATTCTCTGTAGGATCGATACTCTACTTTCATTATATTACTTGTTGACCACGTATACATGCATGTCGTGCTTTGATTTGAGATATACTAATCCGAACCAACAATAAGCATATGCTAGTCCACATGTTAATTCCTCTCATACCAAACCTCACCGAAGCGGGTTTTAAAAAGCCATTGTGGAAAATCCTCGCCAGTGTCTCGAATCTCCTGATGCCCAAGGTCAATCGAGTCAGAGACCGAGAAACTAATGAGGAAGTTCCTGTCGCCAGGAAAAAAATCGAGGTCCTGTTTTTAATCTTAATTGATTTTTCCTTGTTTTCCTTGCTTCTACCTTTTATCTTTCGATGTGTCGATTTAATTTGTTAAAAGGTGATTTTTTAAGGAAAAGAACGACATTAGTCGACTTGTTTTACAAAGTTTAATTTATTGATGATGATTGGACCGAATTAGACAGAGCCGTCAATTGGTATGTTTATAAATGGATGTACCAACTCATCTGAATTTTGAAGATTTTCGCAATATGGTCCAATATGTGACTCCGTAAAATTGGTCTGGAAACCCGAGATTCATAGAGTTCGAGGGTTTGGTTAAGTGAGGGGAAAATGTTGGACACCCCGACCTCCGTGAAAATACGGTTACCGCTTCTTATTGATTTCCTATGCATAAAGTGTGTGTGTGTGTATGTGTGTGCTTTATTATGCTCAGTGCTTTAATTTGAAAGTTTATTCTAAGCCTCATTGTGAGTTATTTGAAAGTAGTGTTGTACCTCTTTTGCACCTAGGTACGAAGGATTTGATTTAACAAAAGATTCAGTTTTAAATAAGATATATAAATTTAAATTATATTTTGGAAAAAGGGTTTTCAAATCCTTCGCTCGACTAGGAATTGAGGACTTCAATACTTACTTTTATCTTTATGTTAATTAGGTGATCTACCCAAATCGCTTTATTCTTCATTAAAAGCCCTTTGTGGTTTTATTTGAAAATTATTTTAGGGTGATAATGTATGCAATAAAGTGCCAAAAAGAGTCGGATCATCGTCGGGCATGAAAGCCATCTCGATGAATCCAAACACCCACAAATATAATTTTCACTATCACGGGATCTTAAATCTGACTTCTCGGGACTAACCCATTGAACTCGTTTTAAGATCCAATATTACATGTACAAAGATTTAGCCTTATTTAGACATTACATCGCAAAGGAAAAGTCCATCATGTGAATCAACTTAAGACCGATCATTAGATCTCTACACTAGGATTCCTAGGCTCACATTATTAAACTTAAACGAATATATACAATATGTCCTAAACTAATTATTAGGTGATTTCATCTGTGGAAACCCCCATTACAAGCCATTAGGACCCCTCACCTCTAGATATAGATCTAGGGCTCTACAGAGTGATCGGAACTGGCCAAAAGTAGTAAAACATCTAGATCTACCATGGATCTAAACCGATCTAGCATATAATTTGGGGCTTCATTCTCCATAACCTTCCAAATAGCTAGATCGGGCTTAGATCTAGGTAGATCTAGTCTCCAGACTTGATTTACAACTATATATGCATAATATAATCGGTAAAGACTCCAGATCTACCAACTACTATATAATATATGTAAAAAAAAATAAGTTTAACTAGATTCAAGCAATATATAACATAAATCTAGTATATTGAATAATATTTACAAAGAAAGTGGTTAAAATGAGTGTTTTTCACCTTAGGGGACGCGTGAACAAGCTTTTATGGCTCGAGATCACTCTATATCACTTAAGAAACTCAAAGTATACAAGATACGAGATTAAGCAAGTCAAATATGATGAAATATGTCAAGATCCGAGCCTTTCTCTCTCTAGAACTTATTTCTCTCTCTAACTTCTTCTTCTTTTTTTTAATGAGCTGTTGCTGACTTAAAGATCACGGGGCAGCCGCAGGTACACATGCGGCTGGGCCCCATACGTCCCCCCATCTCGAAGTTCGTTCCTTCATTCACGGTCCGGTGAAAGTTAAGTTTCGTACCCAAAAATCCTAGAAAGTCCTTGCGAAAGACTGCGAAATAAGGTCGAGTCTGACAGAATCGGAGTCCAAGAAGATGATGCAATAAGCTGAAAGGTATCTTTTGGTTTTTGAGGGTTATTAATTGGCTCGTCTTGAACAGCACACAGTTCAGTGGTTGCTGAGATGACTTCTTATGGCCACTTTCTCAACTTCACGATCCTCATTCGGTCCGCGTCATTTCTGGGCGTCGTTGGCACTTTGATTTCTCCACGGGGTTGTCTCATGCTTTTTCCCTACCTCAGGGTTGTCTCTGAAGTGAAATTATGCTTTTACCCTCCTGAAAGGATAGTCCAAGGTAAGCGAAATTTTGAGTGTCTACAGATGCCCTTCTTTGTCATGTTTATGTAATGCAATGGAATGAACACGACAAAGATTACTAGACACAAAGATATATGACAAGGTATATTTAATAATACAATGTCATGTGTAAAGTATGCAATGAAATGTATGAGTTAGAATTAAAAAAAGGTTACTCCCCATCAACTGGGGAGAATAAGGATTATACGAACGTCGTCAGGTACTACTGAGATCTTAGTTGGGGTTGCAGGCAACAGATTCATTATCGGGGTCAAGCCGATCTGCGTTGGGTTGTTGCCAACAGATTACATCATCAGGGTTAGGCCGTTGCCTTTACTGGGTTAATGTAGTGGATTACGCCATCGGGGTTAAGTCGACGCTGTTACTGGGGTCAAGCCAGTGGATTATGCCATCGGGGTTAAGCCGACGCCTTCACTGGGGTCAAGCCAGCGGATTACGCCATTGAGGTTAAGCCGAAGCCTTCACTGGGGTTAAGCCAGCGGATTATTCCATCAGGGTTAAGCCAACGCCTTTACTGGGGTAAAGCTAGTGGATTACGCCATCGGGGTTAAGCCGACGCCTTCACTAGGGTAAAGCCAGCGGATTACACCCTCGGGGTTAAGCCAACGCCTTCGCAGGGGTCAAGCCAGCGGATTGTGCAATTGATTATTGATAAAAATGACTTTGATCGAACTTCCTGGTCTTCCGCCAGTATGTGGCAATGATTCTAATTTTCCTTGATTTTCTTCCCTTTTGAGGGTTTTTCAGGGTTTTGGAGGCATAAAAATGACCCAGAAAGGTACATTTCTAAATAACCACTTTGTTTTGGACCCGTAAGAATGTGTTTCAGACTATATTTTACCAAACGGGGAGTCGTGGGGGCCACTTTAGGCAGCCGTAGGTATGCCTGCGGATGGAGCAGGTGTACCTGAGGCTAGTCGTGGATGGGTTAATCCCCTCGGGAGGGCTCACTTTCACTCATTCAATTCAAGTTTTCTTTCATTCTCTTTGTAGAATCTGACATTTCTTCTCAGATCTACTCAAATCGGGCTTGATTTTGGGTATTTCGCCACCGTACGTTTGCTCTACGCACTACAGTAACGTATACATCCAATTTTTTAGTGTTTTAATCGGTGTTTTACCATACTTTCTTCTTTAACTGCAATATATTGAACATGTATGCATAGATAGCTTGATAGACGTGCTGTAATGCAATACATGCTTACGTATCATCATATAGACCATATGGATGCAATATATTTTGCTTTAAGAGTTAGTCTAGATATGTATTATGATAATATGTTAGAAAAATTATTTAAATTGCTATTTACTTGCTTGGCTATTATGATATACAATCATAGAGTGGTTTAATTCGTGCTTATGTGCACGTGGATAGTCCATATTATAGAGGAAACTATAGTGAAATTTATTCATGAGTTAAATGACAGGATCCTATATGCATGCTTAGCTGTGCTAGGATATTTATGCCAAAATGAAATATGCATTTATTGAGACACGTGTAGGACATGCACGATGCTATAACCCAAATTACATTCCTAGGAGTCTTTTGTCTCTATGTTATCACTAATGCATATTAAAATAAAATAAAGATAAAGATTTACCTCGTCTTATTCTGATTCCCATGAACTTGTTGTCTAGGTATGGAGTCAGACAGACCTAGCAGCTCTGCTTCCCGTAGGTCTTAATTCGGGGTTGGCCTTCGGAGGCTTGCTTCAGATATTTCCACTCCACGGATTACCCGATAGGTTCGTCGCTTGACCAAGTCGGTGCATCTTCCTCTTAATGAGGATCGAACCCATTATGAGGAGGGTGATGTCCCTGACCCTGAGGCTCGACCTAATATTGTGCCTAGATTCCTTCCCGATATTCATGTATTTGTTCCTGATATACTGGGCACTAATTTGAGTCTTCATCCGTCCGTTCACTTGCATGAGAATGAGGTACTGAAGTTTTAATATAAATTTGCTTTAATTCTCCATTCTTGCTATTAATCGATTTTTAATCTTAATGTCGTGCATGTCCCGGAGTTTACCCAGCCAAGGGGTAATTGGTTTAGTATATACTCTTTGTACCATTTGCTCCATCCTGAGTATCAGGCATAAGTAGATTCTTGGGGTTTTCAGGATTTATTCACCATTTGCCCCCCGCCGTTGCCCTTGGGGCTATCTTCGAGCACTATTCGAGATATGGTTCAATCAGAGTTAGTCTCTTCATCTGCTAGATTGCGAAGGTCATGATGACCCCCATGGATTGGCGATATATCACTAGTTTTCAGTTTGTCGAAGATCGAGTTCCTTTGGAGGCTCATATTACCGCCACTGCTATTCGCACCCTTCTCGGTTTTTCTTCTCAAAAGCTGGCCTTCAAGGCCTGTAGTATCCAATTAGGCTATTTGAGTGTTGACGCAGCTTATGGCACTTTCCAAGAGCCTTTACCCGAGGACTTGGTGGAGGGAGATCGCATCCTACGACGACTGCTCCTGACCATTATGAGGGGTTGTTTCATCGCGAATAACTCCACTATTATTCCCTTTTTCTTAGTGGGGGCTATTCGGGATGTAGACTGCATCGGAGACTACGACTGGGGATCTTTCACATTCGCGATCTTCCTTTATGGGATGCGACTGCGCTCGAAGGCAGTGACCGATGCTTGGCTCGACTTTTACCCATTTCTTTTGGTGAGTCATTAAACTTAGGGTCATATTTCGAAACTGTCATATTCTCCTTCTTTAATTCTAAAAACCTAACCTTCATCCTAGCCTGCATACTGAACGAGAAGTAATTCTCAAAGAACAGTTCCTTGAACTATGTCCATGTTACCACTCCTTCTCTGGCTCTAGTTTGATTTTCTTCCCACCAAAAATTCGCCTCCCCCTTTATCATATAGGTAGTAAAAGCCGTCTTTTGCTCCTCTGCTACCCTAGCAATAACAAAAGCTTTCTCCATCTCCTTCACCCAAGTTTGGGCTTCTATAGGGTCATTTGTCCCTCTAAATTCTGGCGGTCCTACTGCCTTGAAGTCTTTAAAGTTCGCCAATCAATTGTTTGTTCGATTTCTGGCTGCTGGTGCCCCATTTTGTATGTCTTGTGCCAATATATTCACAAGATTCTATATGGGGTCCACATTACCTCTTCCATCATTAACAGGTTCTTCTACCCTTTGGTTTCGATTTCGTCTTCTTGGCGGCATTATCTGGTTAAACAAAACCTTATATTATTCTTTTATGTTTTACATTTTATGCCTCATTGTATAAGTGTTAACATGTAATGCGTAATTTCAAACTCAAACAATCATATAATCAAAGTGTTGTATTTAAAAAAATTGATTTACTGTATTAACCAATTTGGCTTGCTACATTACCACAATATTAGATAAATAACTTATTCTCTTAATTTTCAAAACTCATTTACTTAATCAAACATATATTCATATTCATTCAACGAGTTCATTGCACTTCACATTATATAGCATATATTGCTATAAACATCTACTATCCTTTTGTGACAACAAAAGTCCGGAATCACTGCTACAACTTATTCAAAAGTTGAGAGTACTACATTACACACATATGCATATCATATACACATCATATATATTAATAACATTAATCCTCCTAGTTATCTTCTACACCCTCCCTTGATCCTGGACAACCTTTCACCTGGTGACCAACCAACCCCCATATAAAACATGCACCTTGCTTTAGATTGGGACAATGAGGAGAGATATGTTCCTCATGTCCATAATTATAGCATACATTTTTCCTTTTCCTGCATATACCTTCGTTCTTCCTTTTACAGTTTGTACACTTTTTTATTTTTTATAGTTCCCTTGGTTATAATCAGAATTTCCTAGATCACGGTCATTCATCTTTCTTTTCCCCTTCTGGCTTGGAGCTACACACGATATGCTGCATTTGGCTTCCATCTTTTCAATTTAGATCTTCAACTTATCTTGTTCTTCCATTATTTCGATTAACGCCTTTTGTAATTGACTATTTAGTAACTTTTCTATTTTTCACAACTTTTCTAGAGAAGAAACCTTATTCTTCAAATTTTGCACTTCAGTTGATGCCTGATCAGCTCCAACTTCCGTGTCCGAATCACTATCTATCAGTACCACACTTACTAGTTCCGGTACTATGTTTTCCAAAATGATCACTTCATCAGGGTTGCTTTCAATGCGAGCCTCTATTTCAGCTATTGGCTCGGATAGAGTGATTTTCTCCTTCTTCATAATATTTGAGTCTCCTAATCCTTTTTTGCCTGACATCTACACATAATTGATTTCTGATTAGTGCATGTTATATACTCATAACAAATAATAGTTTCATATTAGTTACTTTTATTTCGTTTTAAAACAAATTTCCTTAATTCATCTCCTTTAAACTCTATTTGAGTTATGTGTTTTCAACGCTTCTATCTAGCCAAAGGTTATAGCCTAAGGTATGCCTAAGGTATCCCAACCATAGGTTTCTAACCTAAAGTTCTGATACCAACCTGTGACGCCCACAAATCTGGGTACTTGAAACTCGTACTTGATGCTACACAATACCATTCATTCGAACTGCTTAATATATTACAAACTTAAAAATTATATCAGAGTTGTCTAATCCGCAGATACAAATAACACCTTATAACTTATCACAATACATAACTCCAGTTATTACAAATAACACCTTATAACTTATTCCTTCAGCTTCCCCTTTCCCTTGTCCTTGCCAGAACCTTCTGGTCGATCACGCTTAGCTGAAAATATTTAATTTTAAAGCAAGAATGAGCATTTAATTTCTCAGCAAGTAATAACAGATAATAAACATCAGTTAAAAGAAATAAATATTTTCTTTGAAGTATACTTCTACAACGAATCAATACTTGTGAAGCCATTTGAAACAATTCTTAATAACATATCAAACCGTTTTCATTTTTGAAACGACGTAGTGACTATAAATGCTGAGCAGTCAATAGACCTTGAACCATTGTTTTCAAGTTTGAAAAGTTTTGTACATAAATTCATCCGTAAACCGTTATGACTTATGGACACGTTGGGTGATCAGCCCAAATGCCCTGTATTGATCAACACTACATGCTTGAAAGATATTTATGTTCATCATAACTGCCTTTGGCACATAAAAATATCCCAATTACAGGATGTTCATACTCAGTCTAGAGTCCAAACTAAAGCAATTCAGTTGGACGACTTTATCATAAACAATAATATTTGATGATACATTTCAAACTAAGTCTAGCCTAGTCAAATAGCTTAGACAACTTTTAAACCATGTATACATACCAATATTGAATAGTATGCATCAAAACTTGTCATGTGAAAGAATTTTGAATTCAATAATACTTGTTCAAATACAACAGTTCATACAAGTGAGGGCACTTGCATAAACAAATTTAGCTTACAAAGAATAATCTTTGAGTATATATGAATCACATTAAGATCATACTTGTAATCAATGAACAAATTAAATAAAATTTGAGACCTTGCATGAATATAAATGAATTAAGAATACTTGTTGAACCGA
The DNA here is from genome assembly GCA_020205555.1 of Panax stipuleanatus. NCBI lineage: Eukaryota > Viridiplantae > Streptophyta > Magnoliopsida > Apiales > Araliaceae > Panax > Panax stipuleanatus. The sequence goes on from CM035115.1 coordinate 47,593,391, forward strand.
AGAGCCATTGCATAAATGCAAAGGTGCAGATACATGCTCAATAAAAGTAGAGTTAAGAAACTTGCTGAAAAGATCCATTGCATAAAGTAAATGCAAGTGTTAGGATTCTTACCTTGATCGCTGCTTACTGCTACGCAATATAGTTTTATCTTTTATACAAAGTCCTATCATTCATAAGAATATTCTTTCAATTAGAATAATACATCATACCTCATAATATTGCTATTTAAAGTCAGCATACAGCTTAAACACATTATCATGTATTCGTATCAGTCATTAGTACATATAAGAACAGTTATCAAGTCAAACTATATAAGTCTTATTTGATTTCGGTATCAATTCGATGTTCCGATTACGTTACCGGATAATTATCGAGTTTATTTTCAATAAAACTTTATTTTAAAGTTTCAATATTATTTTTAGATAATTATTTATCATTTATAATATTTTTCGGAAGCTCATAACAATTTTAAAATAATTAATATAATTTATAATGATTTTTTAAACATTAATATCATTTATAATAATTTTTTAAACATTAATATCATTTATAATGATTTAATTTCTAAATAATTTCATTATCATTAATATTTAAATAATTTAATATATTAATGAAATCCAAGTTAAAATATTAAAAGTTATTTATTATAACTTAAAATATTTTTAAAATCTTAATTTCACCATTAAATGATTCTTTTTAAAATATTAATTTTTTTTAAATAATTATCATTAATATTAAAGTATTAATGTAATTCATGTCAAAATATTTAAAAGTTATTTAGTATAACTTAAAAATATTTTTAAAATCTTAATATCATTTTTAAAATATTAAAATCATTTTTAAATAATTTATTTAAAACATTTATTAAATAAATTTATCATCATTAATATTAAGATATTAATGAAATTTATATCAAAATATTAAAAATAATTTATTATAACTTAAAATATTCTTTTAAACATTAATATCATTTTTAAATGATTTTTAAAATATTAATATCATTTTAAAGAAATTTATTTAAGATAATTATTAAATAAATTTATTATCATTAATATTTAAATAAATTAAAATATTAATGAAATTTATGTCAAAATATTAAAAGTTAATTTTTATAACTTCAAATAATTTTTAAAACTTAATTATGAATTTTTAATAATTATTTTCTATTTTTTCTATTTATTTAAATTATTTAATTTATTTTTATTTAAAACCGTCGCTGAAGGCCTACATTGATAGAAACCGTCGCTATAGGTGTTCTTTAGCCATTTAAGAACAGTTTGGTCAATACCCTAGGGGCTACTTTGACCAGTAATAAGTTTCATTTGATCTTGTTTCTGGGCATGAAAGTGTATCAATAGTGTAGTAATGATGTAGTACTATAAGTGTATAAAAATTTCAGGATCTAACTACATCACATCAAGAAGTTATTAGTGGTCAAACCACTCTATCAAGGCCGTTCTTCATTTCTGAAATTCCAGAAATGCAATCAGTGTTGAGCAGTCATTTTGGGGCTTTAATAACTTGAATCCTGTGTATTATCTAAGTGATCTAGTGTCACACTCTTGTAGTAGAAATATCAAGCTACAAAAATGATATACTGGCTTAGCCTAACAACATCATATAAGAAAGATCTAGCTTGGTCAAAGTACCTGTCAGAAGCTATTCTTGAAATTTCTGGAAATTCCAGAAATTCAACTTTTCAGTTTGGTCAACCCATATTTGACCATTAATAACTTGGATCGTAGTTATGATTTAAGTGTTCTATTGTCAGGGTTTTGTAGTCCATATGTCAAAGTATAAAAGTGGTACACCTACATGGCATAACCACATCACAAATGAGAGATCTAAGCCTCACAGAATCTTGTTAGGTCTTTTCTAGGTTTTCCAGAACCAGTTTTTCATGACTGGTCAACCATGTTTGACTATGAATAACTTGAAATCTAGACATGCTATTTACATGATTCCACTTCCAGTTTACTCCACGCATGACATACTACAACAAGGATACACTTAACAGATCTAAACAATAACAGATCAAGAACTACAGGCCCTAACATTTAACTGTCATGCCACATTTTTAGGGTTTATCCAGATTTTTTAAATCTCCATTTTTATGCATTTAAATGTTATGGGTCCATGATCTAACAACCCAGATCACTAAATAACATAACAAACAACATATTTAAACACAAAAACATAAAATATACCTTAGCATACAGATCTAGCTTAGGGTTAGGGTTTATACCTTCTTGAGCAAAGTTTTAATTACTTTCTCTGATCTGTTCTTGGATGGCGTATGGGGTGTTCTTGGCTGATCATAGGATTTAGTTTCTTACTAAAATTTCGTGGGTTTGGAGAGAGAGAGAGAGAGCGAGTTGGCTATATTTAGAAAATAAAATGAGGGTTTTCTTTTCTTTTCTCTTTCTTACAAATATATCCTATGCTTTGATACAATGAATTTGACTGGTATTGGTGTCAAGATTTGGGTGATTGGAATGATTTAGAGCACATGGTGAATCTTGGTTTGGTGAGCCATAATATTTTGGCAAGATTTACACACTTCCTTTATTAAAGAAAGACAAAATTGGACATTTTGGTCATTTAGCCCATAATTTTTATGGCATACTTGTAATTCCTCATGTTCCTTAGGTTTTAACCCTTAGGTTTTGCCAATATTTGCAAATTAGGATTTCTAATTAAAAATAGGGTTTTCAAATCATATTAGGGTTTCCAAATTGGAAATTAGGGTTTCTTAATTACATATCATATAATCAAGTACCTAACCTTAATCACATACATACAAATATATATCGCTCTTAAATACAATTATAAGTAATAAATGTATTAATTTTCAAATTCCTAATTGAAATTCAAATTAGGGTTTCCTAACTAATCATTAGGGTTTCTAAATTTAACATTAAGGTTTTTAATGTTATTGCCTTAACTGATCAACATTAATCAAATACTGTACAGACACATGATCAGAATTACAATTATAATATTAATTGTATTACTAATCAAATTCCTATTCAAATTAGGGTTTAACCAGCTATCCATCATTATCTAATTTTCATTACTTAGCCAATTTAAAATAAATAAATTGACTAACCTGCTAAATCATATCGCATATGTTCAAAATATTACTAATAACAATAATTATAATAATTAATAAAATAATAATAAAAAAAAATTTATTCGTAAAAATATACATATATAATCGTTTAAAAATTCCCAATCCTTACATTCTCCTCTCCTTATAAGGATTCCGTCCCCGGAATCACCATTGCCTTACGTTTAATTTTATGTTTATTCTAAGACTTTTATTTATTAAGTTTTTTCTTGAATTACTACCTTTTTCCATCCTTACAAGATTTCGTATTACGAGTTCGAAACTGCTGCGCATTTTGATCCATTACTTGCAGTCTGCTTACATTAATTATGGTAGTTCCCAACGGAACTCAAATTCCTCTTTCAAAATCCTTTTCTTAACGAGTTATTATTATAATATATATGTTTTCTGAAATTATCTTTCTTATGTCTATGTTCAAGTGTTCTAGGGTTTACAAGAGTAAACACACTTATCTTAACAAACTCATGGTAAGGAAAATAGGTTATATCCGAATAAAATATATATATTAAGATAATTGATCAGAATCATACCTGAAACTCCATCTCCGGCTGCTACTGTATCTTGGACCGTCATATTGAAGGTCCTTGCGGTTGATTTAGTTGGTGGAGTTGGACCTGTTAGGTTTGTAAGATTCATGGACACAATCAAATTGCATTAAAATAGCGGAAGCATGGTAAATCAAATTTTTTAAAATTTTACAAACCATATACCCGGATCATCCTTTATGCACATTATTAATTTAAAACGATAAATAAAAGTTATGGAATCATACCCTTGTAGAACTAAGCTTCCACAGGTATGAGTTCAACTCCTTGTTCTTCGCTATCTACTTGAATCTCCGGGATTGATTCCTTTCTTTGATCATCGTTAGCCACCCAAGTGTTTGGCCTCTAGAGGTGATCCACCAAGGAAGAGGAATTTTTCAAGAAGGAGGGTGGTTGGCTAAACCCTAGTTTTTCTATTATCTATAGAAAAGAAATACTCTCCAACAATTAAAATTACATCCACTGATATCTAACATAGGATTCCTCTTATATAAATATTTAGTCAACCCTTCTAATCCAATTAAAAATAGGGTTTTATTTAATTAATTAAACTCCTTTAATTAATTAGGCTTCCCAACATATTGAGAATAATTAATTAAACTCTTTTAATAAATTTAACTCCTAATCTTATTAGGAATAAATGAGAGTACTAATATTGGATTAATTCCTAAACTCCTTTAAATTATTTAATTAATTTTCATTTAAAACTGTTGCTGAAGGCCTATAGTGACAAAAACCGTCGCTATAGGTGTTCTTCAGCCATTTAAGAACAGTTTGGTCAATGCCCTGGGGGCTACTTTGACCATTAATAAGTTTCATTTGATCTTGTTTCTAGGTATGAGAGTGTATCAATGGTGTAGGACTAATGTAGTACTATAAGTGTATGGAAATTTTAGGGTCTAACTACATCACATCAAGAAGTTATTAGTGGTCAAACCACTCTATCAAGGCCGTTCTTCATTTTTGGAAATTCTAAAAATGCAGTCAGTGTTGAGCAGCCATTTTGGGGCTTTAATAACTTGAATTCTGTGTATTATCTAAGTGATCAAGTGTCACACTCTTGTAGTAGACATGTTAAGCTACAAAAGTGATACACTAGCTTAGCCTAAAAACATCATATAAGCAAGATCTAGCTTGGTCAAAGTACCTGTCAGAAGCTGTTCTTAAAATTTTTGGAAATTCCAGAAATTCATCTTTTCAGTTTGGTCAACCCATATTTTACTAATAACTTATATCCTAGTTATGATTTAAGTGTTCTATTGTCAGGGTTTTGTAGTCCGTATGTCAGAGTATAAAAGTGATACACTTCTATGGCATAAAAACATCACAAAAGAGAGATCTAAGCCTCACAAAAGAGAGTTCTAACCCTTTTCTGGGTTTATGGGTTTTCTAGAACCAGTTTTTCATGAATGGTCAACCATGTTTGACCATGAATAACTTGAAATCTAGACATGCTATGGACATGATTCCACTTTCAGTTTACTCTACTCATGGCATACTACAACAAGGATACACTTAACATATCTAAATATTAACATATCAAGATCTACAGGCCTTGACATTTGATTGTCAGGCCATATTTTTAGAGTTCATCCAGATTTTTTAAATCTCCATTTTCATGCATTTAAATGTTATGGATCCATGATCTAACAACCAAGACCACTAAATAACATAACATACAATATATTTAAACACAAAACATAAAATCTACCTAAGCATACAAGATCTAGCTTAGGGTTAAGGTTTATATCTTCTTGAGCAATGTTTTGATTTCCTTTCTCTGATCTGTTCTTGGATGGTGTATAGGGTGTTCTTGGCTGATCTTAGGACTTAGTTTCTTACTCAAATTTCGTGGATTTGGAGAGAGAGAGAGAGAGAGTTGACTATGTTTAGAAAATAAAATGAGTGTTTTCTTTTCTTTTCTATTTCTTACAAATCTTATGCTTTGATTCAATGAATTTGCCTGGTATAGGTGTCGAGATTTGGCTGATTGGAATGATTTATAGCACATGGTGAATCTTGGTTTGGTGAGTCATAATATTTTGGCAAGATTTACACACTTTCTTTATTAAAGAAAGACAAAATTGGACATTTTGGTCATTTAGCCCACAATTTTTATGGCATACTTGTAATTCCTCATGTTCTTTAGGTTTTAACCCTTAGGTTTTGCCAATATTTGCAAATTAGGATTTCTAAATAAAAATTAGGGTTTTCAAATCATATTAGGGTTTCCAAATTAGAAATTAAGGTTTCTTAATTACATATCATCTAATCAATTACCTAACTTTAATCACATAAATACAAAAATACAATTATAATTACTAACTATATTTATTTTCGAATCCTTAATTGAAATTCAAATTAGGGTTTCTTAACTAATTATTAGGGTTTCTAATGTAATGCTTTAACTGATCAACATTAATCACATACTATACATACACATAATCAGAATTATACAATTATAATATTAACTGTATTACTAATCAAATCCCTATTCAAATTAGGATTTGACCAGCTATCTATCATGACCTCATTTTCATTACTTAGCCAATTTAAAATAAATAAATTGACTAACCTACTAAATCATATCGCATATGGTCAAAATATTACTGAGAACAATAATTAATAAAATAATAATAATAAAAAATCATTCGTAAAAATATACATATAATCGTTTAAAAATTCCGGGTCCTTACATTCTACCCTCCTTATAAGGATTCCGCCCCCGGAATCACCATTGCCTTACGTTTAATTTTATGTTTATTCTTAGATTTTTATTATTAATTTTTTTTATTGAATTACTACCTTCCCCCCTCCTTACAAGATTTCGTATTACGAGTCCGAAACTGCTGGGCGTTTTTGATCAATTACTTGCGGTCTGCTTGCATTAATTATGGTAGTTCCCAACGAAACTCAAATTCCTCCTTCAAAATCCTTTTATTAACGAGTTATTATTATAATATATATCTTTTCTAAAATTTTCTTTCGTATATCTATATTCAAGGGTTCTAGGGTTTACAAGGGTATGGAGCTTCATAATATTTTGGCAAGATTTACACACTTCCTTTATTAAAGAAAGAAAAAATTGGACATTTTGGTTATTTAGCCAACAATTTTTATGGCATACTTGTAATTCCTCATGTTCCTTTGGTTTTAACCCTTATGTTTTGCCAATATTTGCAAATTAGGTTTTCTAATTAAAAATTAGGGTTTCCAAAGTGGAAATTAGGGTTTCTTAATTACAGATCATCTAATCAATTATCTAACCTTAATCACATAAATACAAATACATATCGCTCTTAAATACAATTATAATTAATAAATGTATTAATTTTCAAATCCCTAATTAAAATTCAAATTAGGGTTTCCTAACTAATCATTAGGGTTTCTAAATTTAACATTAGGGTTTCTAATGTTATTGTGACACCCCCAAATCCAGATACTTCACTTCCACATGATTTGGTGTTCACTTTCTAATTATAACAAACATCTACCCAATATATCTCAAAATAAATTACAACCTTTATTCAACATAATAAAATCTCCCTTAATACAAGGGTTACAACCTTCTCAAAAAATCAATCCCAGGGTTACTCTAACCTTGATATAAACAATAAAGTGTGGAATAAAAATATGACATAAAAGTCTTATTACAATCATTTCAAAATAATTAAACAAGTCTTCACTTGTTCATCTTTCCCTTGTCTTTACTCGTAGACGGAGCATCAACGTTATCAGCCTTAACTGCAATTGTTATTTAATGCAAGAGTGAGCAAACAACAGCTCACTGGAGTTTAACAATAATAAATACATGAAAGGATATCTTTAAAAAGATTTGAATAACTTAGCTTACTTCAACAATAAAGAAATTGAATAATAATTCTCTATCAACATTAAAATTCGAATATAGAATTTATCTGAGGGTCATAAGACCTTTGAACTCTTGTCATAGGTTATAAATATTTTTATTTAAACCTTTAAAAGTCAATAAGACTATGGACCTTAACTCGTACTTAGGGGGATCAGCCCTTTGTACCATGTATTGTGCACAAACATCTTAACGCTATGCGTAGTAACCTCCCCTAGTAAATAGGGTTGTTCAACTTAGAAATTTGAATTCAAGTCCGCACCAAAGAAAGTTTGGTTTGGATAAGCTTACAATGGTAATTTAGAATTCACGTTCATTAACTAAGGATTAGTTGAATCGACTTTCAATAATTCATAAATAAAAGAATTATGAATTAACATATGCTTTAGAAGTAAACTTAAAGTATTTAAAATAATAATTGGATCTTACTTGAACAATAAGTCAAGATCATTTCAATTAAATAAATAATTGTCCAATACAGAAATGGAAAGGACATTCTCAACAATGAATATATGAACTCAAAGAAATTGTATAGAATTAACAAGTTTAGGGTTAGAAGACTTGCATAAAATTAATACAAGATCAGAGTTTAGAAAACTTGCTTTACGCGCAAGCTACTTAACTCAACCATGTACTTAAACACTTCCTATACACATTCAATTATAATAATCTAAATAAGTTAACACATAACTAACTCAGATAAGTGGTTAACCCTCATGGTTAACTCACTCTAATAAAATAAATAATAATAATCAACTATCACATAGTTAATTACATCACATCCGTAGTCACATAATTAAATTAATTATGTATTTAGCTAAATTATAATTTAAACACTTAATCTAATTATAATTACTTAAATTATAATTACCTTTTAAATTATAAACAAATTATAATTTATAATCAATTAAACTATATCATGCATTATAATTACACAAATTATAATTAATCATGCAATTATCAATTTATAATCCATAATTAAACATGCATTAAATTATAATTATAATTTTAATTAACATTTAATTGTTTAAAATAAATCAACTAATATCATACTTTAAATTAAACACTTACGTTTAATTATAAATAATCAATTTATAATTAAGCAACTCATAATACAATTAAACAATTATAATTTATAATTTAAGTACTATATTAAATTTTCAAAACTTCCTTTTTTTCTCAAATTATGAGATTATCAACTTCATACTAGCAACATGTTATAGCCACTAAATTCATGCTCATTATCATAACCAATTTAACATAAGCTATCAAATAAAACTGCACAAACAAATGAAACTTACTGCCTCTGCACAGCCAGCGGCGCAGCTGCGCAGCCACAGGCCTTGGCACCGGCGCAGCTGCGCAGGTGCTTAATCTATGAAAGGCAGTCGGCGCAGCTGCGCTGCTTCTGGCTATGTTACCGGCGCAGCTGCGCAGGAACACGGACAGAGGCAGACAGCAACGACAACCTGTTTCACCGATTAACCCATCCAAGCTAACAAACAGAAAAAATATAGCAACACAGATACTGTAAATCATACCTATGCCTTAATACTCATGCTATATATACTACCAATCACTGAATTTGTCCAAATAATGAAAATCAAAGGTTTTAAAAACTCAATGTTGACATTTTCACAAAAACTCATATATTTTCCAAAACCATTCACTGTAACTCAATTTCTCAAGCAATTCCACTTTATATACATATATTATTTCTGTTATAGCAGCTAGTAACATGAACAACTACCAATTTGCACAATTGACACATATAATTCATAAATTTATACTCTAAAATCAACCAAATACATGAAATTCCATAAGAACACTATTTTCACATATAAAACTTATTTTTTACAGTACTTTGATTTTTAAAATAAATCATTCATAGCACACATGTAATGGATTACAACATTCCTTAATTCATATAACATGTAATTAATAATTTCAACAATTACAATCCCAATTATTTACCAAAACTCAAGAATAGAAGAAACTAATAAACAAGAGGTGAATTATTACCTTAATCCTTGATTAAGCTTTACTAGAGGGTAAGAATATCTCTGATAATCTTCCTTTAGTTCTCAGAATTTCAACTCCTCTCAACCTTCTTTGTTAAGAAAAAAAATCACAGAGTGTCTCTTCTATGTACTTTCTTCTTCTCCTTTCTTAGTTTTAGACTAACTTTTCTAACGTAATATAACTTAGCGTAATATACATATAATCTTATAACAGTTATATTACTTAATACGTAATAATTAGTAATTTAGAATTTGTCAGTTACAAGAATTCAAAAGCCATAAGGCTCTGTTTGGGTAAAACCCTTTATAAAAAATATATTTTTGTAACTAAGGCCCCGTTTGGTAGAAATAGGTTTAAAACAAATACAAGGGCCTTGTTTGGCAAATAGATTTAAAATCCTTTTTTTTTTATTTTAACAAATCATTTTAACGCATACTTTAATGTCATATTTTAATCAATTAAATATTAAACAACTAATTTAATCAATTAAAATCTAACATCAATTAATGCGGTAAAATTACCACATAATTATAATTACTCGCTAATTATAATTTATGTAACACTTCATCACATATTTCATCTAATTCAATTATCTCAATTAAATTAGAACTATAATATAAAATTAATATATATTAATTAAATAAATATTAAATATTCATTTAATTAATATATAACACTTAATTAATTCACTCCATAAATCACATAATTTATTTATTTAACTCAATAAATAATTCACATAAAATATTTATTTAACTCAATAAATATTAAAATTAAATATAAAATCTCAATCGTTACAATCTTCCCTCCTTAAAAGGATTCTGTCCGCAGAATCACACATAAAAAAAATTCTCGTCTATTGCATTCTTCTCCCCTTAAAAGGATTCTGTCCCCAGAATCGGTACATAAGGGGTTACACAAAACTAATCAAATAAATGCGGATCAAATTTTATCATAACATCTTCGAGTTCCCACGTAGCTTTTTCAGTACTGTGGTTCCTCCAGATTACCTTAACAGAAGGTATCACTTTATTCCTACGTACTTGTTCCTTTCTATCAACTATTTGAACAAGCACTTCTTCATATGTTAAGTCCGTATCAAATTGTAAAGGTTCATATTCTATTACATGTTTATAATCATGCTTGTAAGGTCTTAACACATAAATATGGAAGACATTATGTATATTCTCGAGCTCCGGAGGTAATGCAATCTCGTAAGCTACCTCGCCAACTTTTCGCAACACCTCAAAAGGTCCAATAAATCTGGGACTCAGCTTTCCCTTCTTACCAAATCGAATCTTCCCCTTCCAGGGAGATACTTTCAGGAACACGAAACTTCCTGGTAAGAATTCTCGATTTTGTCGATGAAGATCAACATACTTCTTTTGTCTGTCTTGAGCAGCAACTAATCTCGTTCTGATCAGCTTCACAATTTCGGCGGTTTGTTGTACCAGTTCTGGTCCCAACAATTGACGTTCACCGACTTCATCCCAGCACAAAGGAGTTCTGCATTTTCTGTCGTATAACGCTTCGTAAGGCGGCATGTCAATACTCGTATGATGACTATTGTTGTAGGCGAACTCCACCAACGGTAGATGATCCTCCCAGCTTCCTTTGAAGTCCATCACACAAGGTCTCAGCATATCCTCAAGCGTCTGAATTGTTCTCTCGCTCTGTCCATCAGTCTAAGGATGATACGCTGTACTCATTCGTAATTGCGTTCCCAGACATTCTTGCAATCGCTTCCAGAAATTAGACGTAAAATATGGATCTCTGTCGGACACAATTGACACCAGAACACCATGTCTAGAATTGATTTCCTTCACGTATAGCTTCGCTAGCTTATCCAGGTTGTACTTAACCCTGATCAGCAAAAAGTGGCCGGACTTCGTCAGTCGATCCACTATAACCCATATCGCATCAAATCCCTTCTGAGTCGTTGGAAGACCTACCACAAAATCCATCGTGATGTGCTCCCACTTCCACTCTAAAATTTCTAACGGTTGTAGAAAACCACTCGGTCTCTGGTGTTCTGCTTTAACTTTCTAACACGTCAAGCACTTCGCAATGCATTCCGCAACGTCCCTCTTCATATTCGGCCACCAAAAATGATGCCTAAGATCCTGGTACATCTTCGTACTCCCAGGGTGAATAGAATATCTAGAACTATGAGCTTCGCTCAGAACCTCCTCTTTGACCTCAGGTACTGGAGATACCCAAATTCTACCTTCAAACCGTAACAGACCTTCATTATCGATCTTGAACTTGAACTCTTCGCCATCGGTTATCCTACTCCGAATCTTCTTGCTTCATCATGAAGTTGTGCTTCTTTCACTTTGTCTACTAGAGTAGAACTAGTGGTTACTTGAAACAACATCTCATCCGATTCCTTCGGAAGCTTCACCTCCAACTCCAATCTAGCCATCTGTTCTATTAACCGATCCTGATTAGTTAACACATTCAGTTTCTCCCGACCTTTCCTGCTCAAAGCGTCGGCGACAACGTTAGCTTTACCCGGATGGTAAAGTATCTCGCAATCGTAGTCTTTAATCAGTTCCAACCATCTTCTTTGGTGCATGTTCAAATCCTTATGGGTAAATATATACTTCAGACTCTTGTGATCTGTGTATATTTCACACTTTTCTCCATATAAGTAGTGCCTCCAAATCTTTAGGGCAAACACTACTGCCGCCAATTCTAGATTATGGGTTGGATACCCCTTCTCATAATCCTTTAGCTGACGCAACTCATAGGCAATGACTTTTCCGCTCTGCATCAAACCACAACCTAATCCTTTATGTGAGGCATCGCTATATACTACGAAATTCTCCGAACTATCCGGTAACGACAAAACAGGCGCAGTACTCAGCCTCTTCTTTAACTCCTGAAAACTCTCCTCACACTTCTCCGTCCAAACAAACTTAACTATTTAACGAGTCAAATTCGTCAACGGAGTTGCAATTCTAGAAAAGTCTTGGATAAATCTACGATAATAACCTGTCAATCCCAAGAAACTCCTCACTTCAGACGGAGTCTTCGGCTGATCCCAATTCATTACTGCTTCAACCTTCGACGGATCTACCGAAATACCATCCTTGTCGATTACGTGGCCAAGAAATTGCACACGTTCCAACTAAAATTTGCATTTTGAGAATTTAGCGTAAAGCTTCTCTCGTCTCAGGGCTTCTAAGGTTAGTGTTAAGTGTTCGGCATGTTCCTCCTCGGTCTTAGAATAAACCAGGATGTCAGCTATGAACACTACCACGAACTTGTCCAGAAATGGCTTGAACACCCTGTTCATTAAGTCCATAAATGCAGCTGGGGCATTCGTGGAACCAAATGACATCACCAAGAACTCGTAATGACCATATCGAGTCCTAAAAGCCGTTTTAGGTATATCTTCCTTCCTCACCTTCAATTGATGATACCCGCTTCTCAAATCAATTTTCGAGAAGTACTTCGCACCCTTCAGTTGATCAAACAAGTCATCGATCCTAGGTAAAGGATACCTATTCTTGATCGTAACTTTATTCAACTCCCTATAATCAATGCAAAGACGAATCGATCCATCCTTCTTTTTTACGAATAAAATAGGCGCTCCCCACGGTGAAACGCTTGGTTGAATATACTTCTTGTTCAGTAATTCTTGTAGTTGAACCATCAGTTCCTTCATCTCAACTGGAGCCATTCTGTACGGAGCCTTCGAAATCGGAGCAGTTCCCGACGCTAGGTCGATCAAGAACTCTGTCTCCCTATCTGGCGGAAGTCTTGGCAAATCGCTAGGAAAAACGTCCACAAACTCCTTAACTACCGATATCTCCTCCACCTTCGGGCTTTCCTTACGCGTATCTACTATGTAGGCTAGATATCCCACACAGCCTTGCGTCAGAAGTTTCTTGGCTTGCATAACCGTCAGACAACTCGCTTGTCTAGGCGATTTGCTACCATAGAACACTAACTTTGATGGAGTCGTAAGGTTTACCGACTTCTTCTGACAGTCGATTATCGCCCCATGGTTGAACAACCAGTCCATACCCAGTATGACATCGAATTCCCCAAGTTTAATCGGAATCAAATCTACTCTAAGCTCCTGACCCTTAATGTCTAGTCTACAGTTCTTATAAACGCTCCTAACAGGAATAACTTCCCTATTCGCAATCTCTATGTTCAAGGGGTAAACTAACTCTTCTACAGGTAAGTCTAGGGTTTTAGCGAAATCATCAGATATGAATGAACAAGTAGCACCCGAATCAAATAATACATATGCATTTATACTATTGATCGGAATAATACCTGACACCACGTCTTTTGATTGCACAGCATCCTGCAACGTCATATTGAATGTCCGTGCAGTGGGTCGAAGAGCTTGCAATGGTGCAGCGATAGTAACGGTACTACCGCTTCCATTCCCTCCGCTCCCTGTTGACCCTGCCGTCAGCTTCTTAGGGCAGTTGCGAGCCATGTGATCTTTGGATCCACATGTAAAGCAAGCTCCCTTCTTCGGGTTTGGGCAATTAGGCGCGATGTGGCCTTCCTGACCACAGTTGAAGCACACCCGCTTCCCCTTCATGCACACGCCAGTGTGATTCTTACCGCATGTAGCACATGCTTCGAACTTCCTCTTCTGCTGGCTTCCTTGTTGACTCCCAGCAGAGGTGTTGTCATTCCATTTCCTCTTCTGGTTCACAGCGCTGCTACCCCCAATCTTGGTCTCTACCTCATTCTTCTTCTTCTTATCTTGGTTGAACTTCGTCACCGCTTCTCTTCCTCCTGCAGCGAGTATGGCTTTCTCCAACATAGCTGCAAATGTGTTCAGCTGGAATATGGAAACCTTGCTGTAGAGCCAGGGCATTAGTCCCCGATCAAACCTTCTCACTTTCCTAGCGTCAGTGCTGACCTGGTATGTAGCGAACCTAGCCAACTCGTTGAACTTAGCTGTATACTCGGACACCGTCATCCCTCCCTACTTAAGCTCTAGGAACTGGACCTCCATCTGGTCCTGGGAACTCGCTGGAAAGTATATTTGGTAGAACATTTCCTTGAAACATTCCCACGTGATTACTCCTTCTCCCTCTCGGGTCTTGTTAGCCTGCCACCAAAAACTAGCATCCGACTTCAACATGAAAGCCGCGAATGCTGTCTTTTGGTCTTCCCCTACCCTAGCCACGTCAAATACCTTCTCCATTACCATAACCCATGTCTGAGTTTCGATAGGGTTAGTCGATCCTTTAAACTCAGGCAGTCCTACTGCCTTGAATTCCTTAAATGTAGTACCCTGCACTTGCGGCTGATTCGCAAGAGCTCCTGTCAATAGGTTCACCAACTGCTGAACCGAGTTGGGATTCGTCCTATCGTTATTGTTGTTGTTCGTCGCACCCTCGGGGTTTTGACGTGTTATTCTTCTTCTAGGAGGCATTTTCTGTTAAGAAAATATTATTATTAGACCCTTTATTCAAAAAAAAAATATTTAAAGTTCATACTTAAACGTTCGAATAACTTAGTTCACATAGAACACATAGCACATCAATAAACTTCTTTTATTCATTAGTCGTAGTTTAAAAACATCAACCAGATAGCATTTCTGCCATTTACATCATCCTTCCTGAACTGGAAAAGTTGCAGGATTACATTATTAACTTATCCCATTCTTATCTCAAATTATAGGATTTACTTTATTTAATACAAAAAGCAACACATAAATAAAAGCTCTACTACTACTACTACTACTACTATTGCTACTGCTACTACTACTACTGCTACTGCTACTGCCACTGCCTAGGCATTTTAATACGTCGCACAGCCTCTCTGCGTTCCTCTTCCATTACCCGAAACGCCGTTCTTCGGTCCACCACATACCACGGTAAACCTTGGAACTGAGCTAGGTAGTAGAAAACACGATCCCGAGCTCTTTCTATCACTGTATGAAAAGCATACTCTGTTTCCCTAAGCTTGGCCCTCTTGGCTTCAGCTTCACCTTCAGCTCGATCGGCTCGTTGATTAGCTCTCAAGCTTGACTCTTCAGCTCTGGCACGCTTCCTCGACTCCTCCTGGATGTCTTGCTTCATCTTTGCCAGTTTAAATCGAGCAGCATCTCTATCAACCTCCATATATATCAGGTTCCACTGTGCATTTCCTAGGTCACTTGCCATTTCTTCGATCGTCTCGCTGCTGAATGGTTTCTTCGAGCTCTCCGACTCGACCATGAAGCTCCACCTTGCTATCGTAGACTGCCTCGTACATCTCAGCACTAGTAGAGTGAGGTGGGAATTCCT
Organism: Panax stipuleanatus; assembly: GCA_020205555.1. NCBI lineage: Eukaryota > Viridiplantae > Streptophyta > Magnoliopsida > Apiales > Araliaceae > Panax > Panax stipuleanatus. The sequence continues at coordinate 47,609,226 of CM035115.1, forward strand.
CTTTGGGATCCTCTTCCTCCTCCTCTTCCTTTTCAGACTCGTCCTCGTCCTCTTCTTCTGGAATAGATGTCAGCTCACGCTCCCGACCAGCTACCGTGATCACTGGAGATGGCTCTCTCCTAACCAGCTGCTCCCAGACAATATGTATGTCACGGGGCTCCTCCTCTCTAGGCATCTGAGGTACATCCTCTCAAGCCTGACTAGGTTCTCCAACGTTGGACATCCTGACAAAAGAATTTTAAAGTTCATTATTACGTGATAACGAATCGTCACTCTTCGAATACTAAAATGTAAACACATAGCACATAAGGTAGTTTATTATCTTTAACTATCACACCTATCTTTTCGATCTTACCTATAAGGCTACTACCTAAGGTTTTTCCCCACCTAAGGTTTCATAACCTATAGCTTTGATACCAACCTGTGACACCCCCAAATCCAGGTACTTCATTTCCACATGATTTGGTGTTCACTTTCTAACTATAACAAACATCTACCCAATATATCTCAAAATAAATTACAACCTTTATTCAACATAATAAAATCTCCCTTAATACAAGGGTTACAACCTTCTCAAAAATCAATCCCAGGGTTACTCTAACCTTGACATAAATAATAAAGTGCGGAATAAAAATATGACATACAAGTCTTATTACAATCATTTCGAAATAATTAAACAAGTCTTCACTTGTTCATCTTTCCCTTGCCTTTACTCGTAGACGGGGCATCAACGTTATCAACCTTAACTGCAATTGTTATTTAATGCAAGAGTGAGCAAACAACAGCTCACTGGAGTTTAACAATAATAAATACATGAAAGGATATCTTTAAAAAGATTTGAATAACTTAGCTTACTTCAACAATAAAGAATTGAATAATAATTCTCTATCAACATTAAAATTCGAATATAGAATTTATCTGAAGGTCATAAGACCTTTAAACTCTTGTCCTAGGTTATAAATATTTATATTTAAACCTTTAACAGTCAATAAGACTATGGACCTTAACTCGTACTGAGGGGGATCAGCCCTTTGTACCATGTATTGTGCACAAACATCTTAACGCTATGCGTAGTAACCTCCCCTAGTAAATAGGGTTGTTCAACTCAAAAATTTGAATTCAAGTCCGCACCAAAGAAAGTTTGGTTTGGATAAGCTTACAAGGGTAATTTAGAATTCACGTTCATCAACTAAGGATTAGTTGAATCGACTTTCAATAATTCATAAATAAAAGAATTATGAATTAACATATGCTTTAGAAATAAACTTAAAGTATTTAAAATAATAATTGGATCTTACTTGAACAATAAGTCAAGATCATTTCAATTAAATAAACAATTATCCAATACAGAAATGATAAGGACATTCTCAACAATGCATATATGAACTCAAAGAAATTGTATAGAATTAACAAGTTTAGGGTTAGAAGACTTGCATAAAATTAATACAATATCAGGGTTTAGAAAACTTGGCTTACGCGCAATCTACTTAACTCAACCACGTACTTAAACACTTCCTATACACATTCAATTATAATAATCTAAATCAGTTAACACATAACTAACTCACATAAGTGGTTAACCCTCATGGTTAACTCACTCTAATAAAATAAATAATAATGATCAACTATCACATAGTTAATTACATCACATCCGTAGTCACATAATTAAATTAATTATGTATTTAGCTAAATTATAATTTAAACACTTAATCTAATTATAATTACTTAAATTATAATTACCTTTTAAATTATAAACAAATTATAATTTATAATCAATTAAACTATATCATGCATTAAATTATAATTATAATTTCAATTAACATTTAATTGTTTAAAATAAATCAACTAATATCATACTTTAAATTAAACACTTACTTTTAATTATAAATAATCAATTTATAATTAAGTAACTCATAGTACAATTAAACAATTATAATTTATAATTTAAGTACTATATTAAATTTTCAAAACTTCCTTTTTTTCTCAAATTTTGAGATTATCAACTTCATACTAGCAACATGTTATAGCCACTGAATTCATGCTCATTATCATAACCAATTTAACATAAGCTATCAAATAAAACCGCACAAACAAACGAAACTTACTGCCTCTGCACAACCAGCGGCGCAGTTGCGCAGCCACAGGCTTTGGCACCGGCGCAGCTGCGCAGGTGCTTAATCTATGAAAGGTAGCCGGTGCAGCTGCCTGCTTCTGGCTGTGTTACCAGCGCAGCTGCGCAGGAACACGGACAGAGGCAGACAGCAACGGCAACCTGTTTCACCGATTAACCCATACAAGCCAACAAACAGAAAAAATATAGCAACACAGACACTGTAAATCATACCTATGCCTTCATACTCATGCTATATAAACTACCAATCACTGAATTTTTCCAAATAATGAAAATCAAAGGTTTTAAAAACTTAATTTTGACATTTTCACAAAAAACTCATATATTTTTCAAAACCATTCACTGTAACTTAATTTCTCAAGCAATTCCACTTTATATACATACATTATTTCTGTTATAGCAGCTAGTAACATGAACAACTACCAATTTGCACAATTCACACATATAATTCATAAATTTCTACTCTAAAATCAACCAAATACATGAAATTCCATAAAAACACTATTTTCACATATAAAACTTATTTTTTACAGTACTTTAATTTTTAAAACAAATCATTTATAGCACGCATGTAATGGATTACAACATCCCTTAATTCATATAATATGTAATTAACAATTTCATCAATTAAAATCCCAATTATTTACCAAAACTCAAGAATACAAGAAACTAATAAACAAGAGGTGAATTATTACCTTAATCCTTGATTAAGCTTTACTAGAGGGTAAGAATACCTCTGATAATCTTCCTTTGGTTCTCAGAATTCCAACTCCTCTCAACCTTCTTTGTTAAGAAAAAAATCACATAGTGTCTCTTCTCTGTACTTTCTTCTTCTCATTTCTTAGTTTTAGACTAACTTTTCTAACGTAATATAACTTAGCGTAATATACATATAATCTTATAACAGTTATATTACTTAATACATAATAATTAGTAATTTAAAATTTGTCAATTACAAGAATTCAAAAGCCATAAGGCTCTGTTTGGGTAAAACCCTTTATAAAAAACATAGTTTTGTAACTAAGGCCCCGTTTGGTAGAAATAGGTTTAAAACAAATACAAGGGCCTTGTTTGGAAAATAGATTTAAAATCCTTTTTCTTTTATTTTAACAAATCATTTTAACGCATACTTTAATGTTATATTTTAATCAATTAAATATTAAACAACTAATTTAATCAATTAAAATCTAGCATCAATTAATCACAAAAAATTGCCATATAATTATAATTACTCGCTAATTATAATTTATGTAACACTTCATCACATATTTCATCTAATTCAATTATCTCAATTAAATTAGAACTATAATATAAAATTAATATACATTAATTAAATAAATATTAAACATTCATTTAATTAATATATAACACTTAATTAATTCACTCCATAAATCACATAATTTATTTATTTAACTCAATAAATAATTCACATAAAATATTTATTTAACTCAATAAATATTAAAATTAAATATAAAATCTCAATCGTTACAATCTTCCCTCCTTAAAAGGATTCTATCCCCAGAATCACACATAAAAAAAATTCTCGTCTATTACAGTTATTGCCTTAACTGATCAACATTAATCAAATATTGTACAGACACATGATCAGAATTACAATTATAATATTAATTATATTACTAATCAAATCTCTATTCAAATTAGGGTTTGACCAGCTATCCATCATTACCTAATTTTCATTACTTAGCCAATTGAAAATAAATAAATTGACTAACCTGCTAAATCATATTGCATATGTTAAAAATATTACTGATAACAATAATTATAATAATTAATAAAATAATAATAATAAAAAAATTCATTCATAAATATATATATATATATATATATATATATATAATCGTTTAAAAATTCCCGGTCCTTACATTCTCCTCTCCTTATAAGGATTCCTTCCCCGGAATCACCATTGCCTTATGTTTAATTTTTTGTTTATTCTTAGACTTTTATTTATTAAATTTTTTATTGAATTACTACATTTTCCCATCCTTACAAGATTCCGTATTACGAGTTCGGAACTGCTGCGCGTTTTGATCCATTACTTGCGGTTTGCTTGCATTAATTATGGTAGTTCCCAACGGAACTCAAATGCCTACTTCAAAATCCTTTTCTTAACGAGTTATTATTATAATATATATGTTTTCTAAAATTATCTTTCTTATATCTATGCTCAAGTGTTCTAGGGTTTCCAAGGGTAAACATACTTATCTTAACAAACTCATGGTAAGGAAAATAGGTTATATCCGAATAAAGTATATATATTAATATAATTGATCATAATTATACCTAGAACTCTATCTCCCGCTGCTACTATATCTTGGACCGTCATATTGAAGGTCCTTGTGGTTGATTTAGTTGGTGGAGTTGTACCTATTAGGTTTGTAAGATTCATGGACACAATCAAATTGCATTAAAATAGCGGAAGCATGGTAAATCAGATTTTTTAAAATTTTACAAACCATATACCCGGATCATCCTTTATGCACATTATTAATTTAAAACGATAAATAAGAAGTTATGGAATCATACTCTTGTAGAACTAAGCTTCTACATGTACGAGTTCAACTCCTTGTTCTTCGCGATCTTCTTGAATCTCCGGGATTGATTCCTTCTTTTGATCATCGTTAGCCACCCAAGTGTTTGGCCTCTAGAAATGATCCACCAAGGGAGACGAATTGTTCAAGAAGGAGGGTGGTTGGCTAAACCCTAGTTTTTCTATTATCTATAGAAAATGAGTACTCTCCAACAATTAGAATTACATCCACTGATATCTAACATAGGATTCCTCTTATATAGATATTTAGTCAACCCTTCTAATCCAATTAGAAATAGGGTTTTATTTAATTAATTAAACTCCTTTAATTAATTAGGATTTCCAACACATTGAGAATAATTAATTAAACTCTTTTAATTAATTTGCCTTCTAATCTTATTAGGAATAAATGAGAGTATTAATATTGAATTAATTCCTAAACTTCTTTAAATTATTTTATTAATTTTCATTTAAAACCGTCGCTGAAGGCCTATAGTGACAGAAACCGTCGCTATAGGTGTTCTTCAGCTCTTTAAGAACAGTTTGGTCAATGCCCTGGGGCTACTTTGACCATTAATATGTTTCATTTGGTCTTGTTTTTGGGCATGCGAGTGTATCAATGGTGTAGTACTGATGTAGTACTATAAGTGTATAGAAATTTCAGGGTCTAACTACATCACATCAAGAAGTTATTAGTGGTCAAACCACTCTATCAAGGCTGTTCTTCATTTTTGGAAATTCCAAAAATGCAGTCAGTGTTGAGCAGCCATTTTGGGGCTTTAATAACTTGAATTCTATGTATTATCTAAGTGATCAAGTGTCACACTCTTGTAGTAGACATGTCAAGCTACAAAAGTGATACACTATCTTAGCCTAAAAACATCATATAAGCAAGATCTATCTTGGTCAAAGTACCTGCCAGACGATGTTCTTGAAATTTATGGAAAAATCCAGAAATTCATCTTTTCAGTTTGGTCAACCCATATTTGACTAATAACTTGGACCCTAGTTATGATTTAAGTGTTCTATTGTCAGGGTTTTATAGTCCGTATGTCAGAGTATAAAAGTGATACACTTATATGGCATAAAAACATCACAAATGAGAGATCTAAGCCTCACAAAATCTTGTCAGGCCTTTTCTGGGTTTTTGGGTTTTTCCAGAACCAGTTTTTCATGGCTGGTCAACTATGTTTGACCATGAATAACTTGAAATCTAGACATGCTATGGACATGATTCCACTTCCCGTTTACTCTACTCATGGCATACTAAAACAAGGATACACTTAATAGATCTAAACATTAACAGATCAAGATCTACAGGCCCTGACATTTGACTGTCAGGCCACATTTTTAGGGTTCATCCAAATTTTTAAAATTTCCATTTTCATGTATTTAAATGTTATGGATCCATGATCTAACAACCATGATCACTAAATAACATAACATACAACATATTTAAACATAAAATCTACCTAAGCATAAAAGATCTAGCTTAGAGTTAGGGTTTATCCCTTCTAGAGCAAAGTTTTGATTTCCTTTCTTTGATCTGTTCTTGGATGGTGTATGGGGTGTTCTTGGCTGATCTTAGGACTTAGTTTCTTACTAAAATTTTGTGGGTTTGGAGAGAGAGAGAGAGAGTTGACTATGTTTAGAAAATAAAATGAGGGTTTTCTTTTCTTTTCTCTTTCTTACAAATCCTATGCTTTGATTCAATGAATTTGCCTGGTATAGGTGTCAAGATTTGGCTAATTAGAATGATTTATAGCATATGGTGAATCTTGGTTTGGTGAGCCATAATATTTTGGCAAGATTTACACACTTCCTTTATTAAAGAAAGACAAAATTGGACATTTTGGTCATTTAGCCCATAATTTTAATGACATACTTGTAATTTCTCATGTTCGTTAGGTTTTAACCCTTAGGTTTTGCCAATATTTATAAATTAGGGTTTTAAAATCATATTAGGGTTTCTAAATTAGAAATTAGGGTTTCTTAATTACATATCATCTAATCAATTACCTAACCTTAATCACATAAATTCAAAAATACAATTATAATTAATAAATGTATTAAGTTTCTAATCCCTAAATAAAATTCAAATTAGGGTTTCCTAACTAATCATTAGGGTTTCTATTGTAATGCTTTAACTGATCAACATTAATCAAGTACTTTACATACACATAATTAGAATTACAATTATAATATTAACTGTATTACTAATCAAATCACTATTTAAATTAGGGTTTGACCAGCTATCTATCATTACCTCATTTTCATTACTTAGCCAATTTAAAATAAATAAATTGACTAACCACCTAAATCATATCGCATATGGTCAAAATATTATTGATAACAATAATTATAATAATTAATAAAATAATAATAATAAAAAATTAATTCATAAAAATATACATATATAATCGTTTATAAATTCCCGGTTCTTACATTCTACCCTCCTTATAAGGATTCCGTCTCCGGAATCACCATTGCCTTACGTTTAATTTTATGTTTATTCTTAGATTTTTATTTACTAATTTTTTTTAATGAATTACGACCTTCTCCCCTCTTTACAAGATTTCGTATTACGAGTCCGGAACTACTAGGCGTTTTTGATCAATTATTTGCGGTCTGCTTGCATTAATTATGGTAGTTCCCAAAAGAACTCAAATTCCTCCTTCAAAATCCTTTTATTAACGAGTTATTATTATAATATATATCTTTTCTGAAATTATCTTTCGTATGTCTATATTCAAGGGTTCTAGGGTTTACAAGGGTAAACATACTTATCTTAACAAACTCATGGTAAGAAAAATAGGTTATATCCAAATCAAGTATATATAGTAATATAATTGATCGGAATCATACCTAGAACTCCATTTTCGGCTGCTACTGTATCTTGGACCGTCATATTGAAGGTCCTTGCGGTTGATTTAGTTGGTGGAGTTGGACCAACTATTGCTAGCGTTCCGCTGCTTTTCCCTGCATTCGTATTTCCCCCATATGCTCTCCTTTTCTGACAATATACTACTAAAAATATGGTCATTTGTGATGGCCAAAATTCATCACAAGAACTTGAAAAATCATCATGAAAGGTTTACGTGATGGCTTTAAGCATCACAATGGTCGTCTTGTATACGCCCATCATAAAATGTTTTACGTAATGGTTTTGACAATCACGCAAATGCTTAGTGCTTTTGTGATGATTAATACAATCACATTAACACGTAATCTATTGTGATTGTTAAAGTCATCACAAAAAATACGACTTTAGGGATTAAATGTAAAAATGTGAATCTCTATTCACGGATACTTTATTTCACTATATTATTTGTCTCAAATGATACTTGTAGGAATCAAACCCTCCCCCCCATTTGCAAACTAAATAACAATTATTACCACTACACCAAAGCCCAAATCATGATTATAATTTTAAAACAAAATATAAAAGGAGACATAGATTAGTTGACTTACTAAATAAAATTACTTCCACATAAGATTTGGTGATTGCAATGGCAGTCACAAATACTCTTTAATGATGGTAAACGTAGTCATCATTGAGAGCTATAATAAAATTTATTATTTTGTGATGATTTGAAAATTCCATCACAAAATACCTTCTTTTTGTAATTGCAAATAAAAGTCATCACAAAAATTTATCTTTTTTAATTATTGTCATGGCCGTCATAAAATATTGTGTTGATTATTTCTTACATTAAAATATTAGTGATAGCTTAAATGCAATCACGAAATATGGTATATCTATAAGTGATGACTTAGTGTGTCACAAAAAAAAAATTTATTTTACGTGAAAAATTTGGTGATTGACATGACCATCACAATTATAATACATTCAGGGTAAAATTAGCCATCACTAAGAGCCATCATATATACTATTATTTTATGATTGCTTAAAAAGTCCATCATAAATTACAATCTTTTGTGATTGTTTTTAAAAACTGTCACAAAGTTCTGTCACGTATTCTTATTTTTCTAGTAGTGTCCCTCACCATATGATCTGTTGATCCACATATGAAACACCCATTATTCTTCCTTGGATTAGGGCAGTTAGAAGAGATGTGTCCCTCGTGCCCGCATTTAAAGAACACAAACTTTCCCTTCAGACACTGCTCACCCTGCTTCTTCACACCTCCTTGCCTATTTTTAATATTCCTAAAATTATTCCACTTCCTTTTCCCACTTTCGCTTCCACTGCTTCCCTCCACCTTAACAGCTCCTTCGACTTTAACCTTATTGTTTTTTTCCTTGTTGTAAAGGCTTATGGCCTCACTTCCTCCTTCGACTGCGATAGCCTTTTCCAAGAGAGATCCAAAAGAATTAATCTGCAACACTGCCACCTTATTGTAGAGCCAGGGTTTTAGGCCATGCACAAACCTTGTTGCCTTCCTTGCTTCTGTACCCACTTAGTGTGGAACGAATCTAGCTAACTCATTAATGTGATGCCCCCAAAATAGGTCCAATCCAACCAACCCATTCTGGGTCGCCAAATATATGGTACAAAATCCAAATACAAACTTTATATCACACGGTCGTGCAAAATACGACCACACAGCTATGAGTGTCAATACAAATATGTAAAAAATATAAACATTCAAACTAAGTCCTCATTATAATTATTATCACACTATTTTATAAAAATAGTGAGGACTACTACTGCTTTAACTCGGACCATCACTCTGTCCCCTGACTAGTCCCTGCGACATTCTCATTTCCTGAAGAGGACAATAGATGAAAAGGGTGAGCTCATCTAGCCCAGTAAAGAATATTATGACTAAGATAATAAAGAATAATTTATCATTAGTCTTCAACAAATCAGATAAAATATTATGGACAACAAGTTTTAGATCAACAACTGCAGCGGAAATAACAATGCATCAGAAGAGTTAAGTAGAAAATGATGTCTACTATATTCTATGATTTGAAAGTCCATAATCAATATTTTATCCCTGTAACATCAATCAATATATATTTTGAATAAAATATTCATCTTTGCACTACGGGCCAAAGATATTCATTTGTATCACCAGTTGGTCATGTTCATCTCAATACCTGTCCATCTTTGCACTACGGGCCAAAGATATTCATCAGATAATCATTCATTTTTGCACTACAGGCCAAAGATATTCATCAAATAATCATCCATCTTTGCACTACAGGCCAAAAATATTCTTTTGTATCACCATTTTGGATTCGGTTGATTAGAAGCTGACCTATCCTAGGTTACTCTCGCGACTTTTGTTTCGGCATGAAGGTTCCCAGATCATCGCAATCTACTAGAAGGGAAGTTAATCCGATCGTTCAACTGTAGCGAATCTAGGTGGTGCATTTTCAGGAGGCAGCCTCAGAGACTTAGTTGTCCCCAGAGTCCTTACTTATCACAGACCGGGTTAGTTTTCTGGTGGAGTAACTTACAGCATACATTCATATACATCGGCCTTACCACTTATGCATGCAGTGACAGTTTATGCGAAGCACTAATATGGGTGCGAAGCACTAAAGCATTCATTCTCATTCATTCAATGTAAAGGCATAACATTCATACATTCAATGAAAGACACAGCATTCACTCATCCATTGACTGTGGAGACGCAGGATTTCACGCATTCAATAGTTTTGAAAGGGAAATATTTGAAAAGATTGAAAGCGGCCTAAGCCCTCTACTGTCCCCAGCAGAGTCGCCACCTGTCGACGTTGGAAAATTTAAGAAATACCGCGGGTCGGTTTGTAACCCGGTTTTCCATAAATCGATCTTCCTAAGTTATCTCTACCCTTATTCTTTTATTGCAAAAAAGGTTTTGAAGGGTTTTTTAGGAAAGAGGCCAACATGTGTATATGTAGACGATTTGATTTAAATAGAGTCACCAGTTGGTAGTTTTGAAAATAGTTGTACCAACTCAACCGAATTTGATTTGAAAAGAGGCCCAATTGCTGGACACTGTCGAAACTTGATCTTTGAAATCGGAGTTTTGAGTTCGGGGGATTGGTTAAGTGTGGAAAAGGTGTTAGGCACCTCACGACTCCCGTGTAAACAAGGTACCGCAATCTTTTTAATATTTCCCTTAAAACTGGAATGCGTCAGTGAATGCTGTTTGAAAATTGGGCCTTTTGATTGATTGAAAATTTTGACAGGCTTCGTTAAGCCTATATACAAAGGGTTTGATTTGATTTGAAAATCAGTCTTTGATTTGATTTGAAAAAAGCATCATTTAATTTGATTTGCAAAAGCTTTTGAATTAAATTGACAGTGATATTTTTGAAAGCTGGTTTTATCAAACCCTTACGCTGACATAGGAATTGAAACATATCGCTACTCTTAATTTTATCTTTATAGCTTAAGGTTGCATGCAAGTGGTGATTTGTCAGGCTGCGAAGCATCCTCAACCACAAAAATATAAAGTGTCGGTCTCCTCATGGGTATAAAAACCATCGGAGGGATGCTGACACGACAATCCATATTTTCACTATATTGAGACCTTAAATCTGGATAACCGTTTTAAGGTATGTGCATGTACATTTTACAGAAAAACTGCCAGGGTACATCTGTAAATCGGAGTTTGTCCATCGTGGGAATCAGATTCAGATCAGTTTGATCATGAATCCCATGATTCCTAGGCTCACATATGAGTGGCTAGAAAACCTGCACATTTCAAATTTGTACAAAAGCAGATAAATATCTCAAAATAGCTAGAACCAGGGATTCATTCAGTAAATCCCGGTCCGCATGGCCGAAGCATCTCGTTCCCACTAGATAGCGATCTAAGGGACGCGAAGTTGCTTTCGAAGTTGAAACTATAAAAATAACTAAATTTAAAGAAATCTCAGCCATTATAGCTTCCAGGTTCTGTCGGGACCTGTTTGAACCGTTGAAATCTAGAAGTGGCGAGATTTGGATAAATCTAGTTCGCCCACAAATATGTCAATGCAAATTCATATACAAATGAATGTTAAATACAGCAGTTGAATAAATGGAACAAAGCAATATATATAATTATATATATAAGCTGCAAAAGGGCGATGGGTTTTCACTCGCAAGCCCGGACTAGAATTGAAATATATATATATATATATATATATATATATATATATATAAACTATAAATAGCCACGAAATAATCCAGGCTGTGATAGAAATAATATATATATATATATATATATATAAACAATAAAAAGGGCGATGAGTTTTCATGCCGGTGCCCGTACTGGAATTGAAATTGACAGAAAGTAGTCACCCAGTGACTGGGGAGAGCACCCAGTATGGGGAAGTGTGCAAAAGCAGTAAAATGGCCACGAAATAGTTTAGGCCGACTGAATATATATATATATATATATATATATATATATATATATATTGACAGAAATGTAGTCAACCAGGACTTATATGAGTACCAGTGATGGTGAATGTCGCTTATATATGCATAAATATATATAAAAGCGATAAACTACCTCGGATTTGACATCAGGGCTTGACAGAATTAAAATGTTTGTATATTTACAATTAAATATGTACAGAAAAAGGCCAAACCCTGACTGGGAAGATAACCCAGTTCGACGAAGTTGCCAGAATGTGCGTGCTAGTGCATTGAAGCTGCTAGAGCTGACGGATCGTCAATCCGAGTTGTAGAAATGTTGAAAACGGAGTTTATGTTTAAAAATATATTAATTTTTGATGAAAACGGCCATGGAACTATGTTCCGGGCATATTTAGAAGATAAAACTTTGTGTGCAAGTGTAACACAGTGCAAAGTAGTAGTACTGACTAGATAATCGTAAAAATACTTCCAATGGGCTGCAATACAGGCTTTTTGCCGAATCGTAAGCTTTAAACGTCCAAATATACCGGTGGTTTATTAATATGTGGTAGTATATAGGTATATGTACGTGTTGGAGTGAAAATATTTGGGTTTGGAAGAGGTGTAAAAGTCAGAAAATTAAACTAACATGGCTTCGCTGAGTTCCGGCTTTTTTTTAAAATGAACGGGGGGGGCACGTTTATTTATAGGCCAAAGAGCCTCCACTCTACCTGTGGCAGCCGTAGGTAGAGCTGCGGCTCCCGTAGGTGGGGCCCACATGCTGGCTTGGTCGTCTCAAAGTAAGTGCACTCCGAGCAATGCGATGTCCGGTTGAAAACTTTCTAACTTTTGATCGGAGCGTCCATTTGAGGCGTGCGATACCTTTTTAGAAAGCCCTCGCTTAGAGTGTCGCAATGACTTGGGAAAACACATTTTCCAAGTCTAGGAAGACGGGTTCATAACCAGGTCTTCGATTCCCCGTAGTTTATCCGTTGAGCTGTCTTGCGTAGTTGCCACTCAGGATCGTCGTTAAGGTTCATTTTTGACTTTGGCGGCATAAATTTGGCTTGAGTTTGACCAAGTCGGTTGAGAGTTGATGAAATAACTGTTGTACCCCTTTCAGGGCTGCCTGTATTGTTGGCATGGTCTCTAGTTGACCTCTGGGAGCTGATTCCAAGACTTGGATCCCAGTCAAGTCTTTTGACCTCAGGGTTGTCTCTGAGGCTGACGTGGTCATTCTAGGTTTTGCTTTGGAGTTGTTGTGATTCTTCAGGTTGATGTCTGAAGTTGACCTGACGTCCCGGGTTGAGACCGGGGATGACTTGCACTTCTAGGGTTGAGACCGGGGTCGAGTTTGACCTCCCGGGATGCTGTCGGGGATGAACTGCGTTTCCCAAATTGAGATCGAAGATTGCTTGACATGTCCTCGGTTGATGTCGAGGTTGCCTTGACTACCCGGGTTAAGAACGGGGTTGACTTTAATGCCTAATATTGAGGTCGGGATTGATTGGTACCTCCCGGGTTGCTGCCGGGGTTGAATTGACTTCCCGGGTTAAGACTAGGGTATTTGGAATTAGATTTAGTTTGAAGGACTGACGTTGGTGGCCGGATTTGGATTGATTGACAGTTTTTCCCTCCTACCGAGTTGGTATTGGGGCAAGGAAAATTTTGAGTGTCTACAGATGCCCCTCTTTATCATGTCCATGTAACGTGGTGGAATGGATAGGATAAAGATTAGTAGACACTGGAAATAGAGAGTGTCAGAGCCATTTTAAAGATGGGCGTCTTGGCGTACAATGGGGCTACTTTTGGCTGTGTGCATTATCACTTTGCTGGGGATGACGCTATTCATTATAGCCATTGATGGTATTAGGAAGTTATCGCGAGCCAGTTTTGTCATTCTCCGTGGTGGATGACATCATTCACTATAATTTGTTTGACTCTGATGAGTTTGTTGAAGATAATTTATCATAGATTTTCCCGTCTTGACCTGCTGGGGATGACGTCCTCTGCAATAGCTTCGTAGATTCTGAGGGAGTGAGCTATCACAGATTTTCCCATCTTGATCTGCTGGGGATGAAGTCCTCTTTAATAGCTTTGTAGGTATTTAAGGAAGTGGCCAGGATTGATACTACCTCAATGATCTTCTTTGAGGATGTGTATAACAGATTCCATCATTTGTCCTTTATGAAGATGGATTATTATATGACTCTTAACTGTAGATTGTCTCCCGACATCTCATGGGACTAGTCTGAAGGTTGAAATTGACATCGGTCGGCACCCGAACTTCGATGGGGTTGCACCAACGGCTGAGTTGTCATCAGTCAGTACCCGATGCTTCGTTGGACTGGAACAACCGGCTGAGTTGTCACCGGTCAGTACCCGATGCTTCGCTGGATTGGAACCAACGGCTGAGTTGTCAACGGTCAGTACCCGATGCTTTGCTGGACTGGAACCAACGGTTGAGTTGTCACCGGTTAGTACCCGATGCTTCGCTGGACTGGAACCAACGGCTGAGACTGTTTCGGTCAAAAATTGAACTTCGCTGGGGCTGAGCCATCGGCTGAAACTGCTTCAGTCAGAACCCGAACTTCGCTGGGGCTGAGCCAATGGCTGAAACTATTTTGGTCTGAACCCGAACTTCGCTGGGGCTGAGCCAACGACTGAAACTATTTTGGTCTAAAACCGAACTTTGCTGGGGCTGAGCCAACGGCTAAAACTATTTCGGTCAGAAACCGAACTTCACTGGGGCTGAGCTAACGGCTGAAACTGCTTCGGGAATGGCAGATTTTGGCAGTTTTGCATCATTTTTTCGCAGTTCTTTTGCAATTTGATTTGTTGATCCTCAAACATGGCTCCGGGATGAATGTCAAGGGTCTTTGTAGAGTTTCCCTTTTAGTCAGGATTGCACTGCTTGAACGCAGGATTTCAGGACAAACCCCTCAATCGCGTAGCGATTTCTCTTCAGATTCGATTAGCCGGCCCGTTTAAACTCCGTTTTGTCTCGAACTGAACTGGGCCTGGGGTAGGTGGGACCCACCTGGGCTATCGCAGGTGGAGGTGTGGCAGCCACAGGTGGAGCTACGGCCACCTGGGCTACTTAATGTGCTGCGGGATTTTAATTTTGCAAGTTTCCCATTTGAGCAGCGAAAGGATTTTTGATCTTCTTTTTCAGATCTACGGAGTTCTGGCAGTCAAATTTTGAATCCGTCAGTTCCTATGCGTTCAGCGCAGGTAACGTTTTTCATCCTTCTTTCACAGTTTTTGACTGTTAAAAGCATGTGAACCACCTAGGGTGCTTTCAAAGGCAATGTATGAAAAATGTATGTCTATATGACCTATGAAAAATTTTCTATCTACATATGCATGCATATCTTAATGTAATGCAAGTTTGGATGTAAGAAAATTCAAGTTCTGAGACAGTCAATTTTTCCACTTTTTGATCAGTTTAGTCATCTTTTTCGAGGCCTAGTGAGCCTGGACTGTCAACTAAAAATGCCTATGGTATTTTGGAGACCATGTGAGGCTGGTTTTTGATTTTTTTCAGTAAATATGAACTATTTCTATTTTTGGGTAGGTGTGCTACTGAATGGCCACCTAGGCATGCCTGTGTGCATATGGACAGTCCATTTTACAAAGGAGACTCTGGCGAAATTTTTCCAAAATATTAGGTTTTAAAAAGCATCCATTTTTGACTCTGTGGGGAGTTTTTTACTGACCCGATGCAAGTTTTGAGTTTCTAGGAGTTTGAAAACATACAGTTTAATGGACCCATGCATGTTTTAGGACTTAGATATGTATGCTGGATTGATTGATTAATAAGCCATAGGTTTTAGGCTTACCACACCCTGTCTGAGGTGATTTAGAGTACTGGTGTATGCGATGGATCGCGATAGACCCGGCAGCTCTACCGGGGTTTCATCAGGCGTTAGATGGGAGGGGGCTTCTGCCGTCCCACAGGCCCGTCCAGCTAGGATGCCTCGCAGACTGGTAGAGAGCAGGATACGTCCAGCGCAGAACGAGCAGCCCATTGACATTGATGACGAGGAGGCTACTTTTGTTGCTCCTGTTCCAGCTCAGGTTCCACATACGGAAGTCCCGGGCATTATTGTACAGACACAGGAGTTGTTGGGCAACTTGAGTTGCCATCCTTTGAGATATCTTCAGGCCAACGGGGTGACTTGAAGTCTTTCTTCTCTCTGAACTCTTTTCCCATCTTCTGGCCATTCTCGGGGCACAGGTTTTTGACATGGGTTAATTTTTAATGCAGGTCCCTGGCTTAACATAGCCACGAGGGAACTGGTTTAGTGTGCACTCCCTCTATCAGACTCTGCACGAGGATTATAGGGAGATAGTGGATGGCTGGGGATTTCAGGCCTTCTTCTTGATCCTGCCCCTATGATGCCCTTGGGGGTATATGAGGGCTTTGTCTGAGCGCTAGTTTCACCAGACTCAATCCCTTCATCTGCTTGATTGTGAGGTGATGATGACTCCTATGGACTGGAGATTTATCATAGGTATTAAGTTTAAGGGCGAGACAGTGCCTGTTATCTCTGACATTTTGCCCACCACAGTTAGATCCCTATTGGGAGTCCCTCAATTGGCATTCAAGGGTCGGGCAGTGCGATCTAGTCCCTTGAGTATAGATGCACAGGACGGGACTTTGCAGTTGCCTCCACGTGATGATCGGCGGGCTAGAGATCGCATTCTGAGGCGATTATTTTTGTCGATCATTAGGGGTTGCTTTGTGGCGGACAACTCGTAGACGGTGTCCTTTACTTTGATCAGCGCCACTCAGCATGTAGAGCGCCTTAGTGACTTTGATTGGGGCTCCTATACCTTTACCTATTTTCTCCGGGGCATGCGCCTGTTTTCGGAGGGTGTGACGGAGGCTTGGTTAGGTTTCCATCAGTTTTTGCTGGTGAGTACATCTTTCTGTACCTTTTTAATTTTTGCACTTATTTTGGCAGTCTTGGTCACTGAGGACTTTTGATATTTGCATGGATAGCTTTGGGCATTTGAGAGGCTTCCTTGCCTATGGCCCGTTTCAACATTAGGTCTGGAGACCTATCCACGTGGACGGAGATGGCATCACTCTATTTTGACGGAGGTCCCTGTTCCTGAGGGATTCACTCATGCCCGTCTATAGTTGGAGCTTTTGACTGCGGGCTCGATCACTTGGACACCGTGCACATCCGAGCACTTGACTGTCGGATTTGATGGAGGTTTCCCCACTGGTAGGGAGTTTGATTTATCGACCCGTAGAGTCCCTATGTTGACGGAGGGAGGCTGAAAGCTCTATCTTGGAGAGCGTGCCATTCAGAACATCACAGGAGAGATCCGCATTCCCATTGTTTCTCCTGCTTGGCATCATTGGCCATTGTCCATGCCTTTGACAGACATCCCTTTGGAGGGTGTAGACGGTTTTGATCTATCAGAGGGCCCATACAGCCAGGCAGCCTTATATAGTTGGTGGAGTTCTCGCACTATTGGGGCACAGACTCGTGCAGCCCATTTTATGGTAGACATGGTGCCGGGGTCTGTGATGATGATGGACTAGATAGCTTGTATTAGAGAGCCTACTCATGCAGACCAGATAGCACATCTGACCAGGGAGTTGGACCAGGCTCGTTTCTTTATCAGGAACCTTGGCCGAGATCCATTAGAGGCATCTTCATTTGACCCATCCAGCTTTGGAGCAGGCCCCTCTTCAGGTCCATTCAGTAGCATTTATACAGGGGCAAATCCTCCCTTATACCGCCCAGATATGCCTGATCCCAGCAGCTTTGTGCAGACAGAGGATCTAGAGCAGGTCGATCGATTTGATACCGAGGTCTTTGACTTCCTGTGATAGCTATGGCAGCTATATTTTTGGTCAACCACTATTTTGGCTATTCGGCATTTGTGCCACCATTTTGATAGACCACTGTATTAGTTAGGTGGTGGTGCCCCATTTCCCTGTATTCTTCCTTTCACTTTGTACCAGGATATAGGGATGATGTATGCAATAGATAGCTTGTTGTAGATATTTTTGTCATCTTTATCTGCTGCATCATGTTTATATCATTGTCATCATGCATATATCATATGTATGCATGAAGACAGCTACAATTTGACTTCACCTCTGGACGGTCTTGTGATACAGTGCTACAGATGACGACGTCTGCAGTTAGCCGTATAGAGCATTTTCCACGGTCAGAGGTGGCTGCATCGTTGCGGTCATGGTATGATAGTCTGCCCTTTCCAGCTAAGGGGACAGTTGACCAGATGCTGGGGCATTCGATGGTCCTTGTAGATTTCAGGGTTCCAGACGGCTTTATTAATGGCGTCCTACCCTTATGTGTACCGGAGAGACAGGTATTCTGCATTGGCCGATGTGAGCTTTCGCCTACTCTGGAGGAGTACCAGAGATTTACTGGCTTGGATTTAGAGTCACCATATGCTCGGACGGCTCTCAGTGATATGCGGCGAACGTTTACTCGGCTGTCCGATCTTCGACAGAGCATAGTCATGGATGAGATCGTTTTGGGGCATGTGATCTCCCTTGACTTCTTGATAGAGCGCTATGGTGAGCTTGATAGCTATGACTGTCACGTCGGGGATTTTATCTTTTTTGTAGAGGATTGGCAGACAACTAGGATAGACATGTTGTTGATGTGTATTGTGGCGTATGTTTACATGTCATTGCATTTAGATCACCTTGATGTAGGATTGGTTGTCGTAGTCAGAGCCCTTAGGCAGGGTAGTACCATTATCCCTATGATCTTGACGGAGACATTGAGGTCGCTCACCTATTGCAGTACCCATCTAGCGGGGTTTTTTTGGGGTAGCTCGGTTGTGCTGTATATATGGTTGATGTCACACATACGATCGATTAGATCATTTAGACCTCATGCCTATTGTTTTAGCCACAAGATATCCTCAGTTTACTCTTTTCGTCCGCCTGATTACGTCGACTCAGAGTCCTGGTTAGCATTTTTATCGGATATTGAGCATCCATTCGTTGTTTTGTTATACTCAGGGATGGCGACCCCGTTCAACTTCATTACTCATGCATCTGGCATGGATTGTTTGCCTTTGGCAGGATTGAGGGGTATGACTACTTATCATCCCTTGGCAGTTATGGAGCAGTTTGATCAATGACAAAGTATGCACTATTTTGAGGATTCTGCTGATTACAGGATGTCGGCTTCATTGATGTCACCGGCCAACTTGGTAAGAGTTTATGAGTGTTGGACTCACAGAGAGAGGGCTAAGTTCTCCAGTAGACATCCGAGTCGTTCTCCGGAGTATTCTGCATGGTTAGAGGTAGAGACCACAGTCACAGTAGCAAAGCTTCATTTACCTCTGCTTGCAGATTATGACGAGGAGTAGCCCATGGAGGATCCCGATTCTCCTACTAAGGATGAGATGTTCCCAAATTTGGCGGTAGCTTTGATTAGTGATCCCCCGATTATTCCCACAAGGACAGATCCAGCTTTGTCAGATTCTCTATTCAGGATGACCGTTGAGAGAGACTCAGCTAGAGCGCAGCTGTTGGCTGTCGTATCTGGCAGAGATTTAGCTTTTTCTGAGAGGGATGGTCTCAAGACTGCTTTGGATACTGGATTGATTGAGCGGGAGGAGCTTCGCTCTGGTTTAGATATCGCCATTGTGGAGCGAGACGAGGTTCGCTCAGCCAGAGATGCAGCATATATTGAGATTGAGGAGACTTTGATTTCTCGGGATGCAGCTTTTGCAGAGAGGGATGAGGCTATCGCTTCCCGTGATTTCCATATTGCTGATAGTACTGCTCTCCAATCTTACACCCATGGTTTGGTTACCTAGATGAGTGCTTACATTGACGACCACAGTCCCACCTTGTAGATGACTGTGGATGTTCTTAGCCGTATGGAGGCTGAGTGGACTACTCTTACAGATGCTCCTCCATCTTCAGAGAGAGATTCCATGCTGGCATTGCTGACCCGCTTGTGTTTGGGTCCATAGACTAGCTTTATTTTTTCTACATAAACTAGATCAGCCATTTTTGTCATGTACAGGGCACTATGTATATAAAACAGTTTATATATCAGAGAAATATATGTTTGAGATACTTCCCTGCTTAGATATGTATTGTCATCGTTGAGTGATTATCACTTCCATCATGACTCGTAGTTGTTGATACATTTTAAGCTTCTCCTTGATGGACTGACAGTTGAGGTGTCAAGGGAGTTCCTCAAATGGGTCTGGTAACCAAACAGCTTGACAGCATTTAGCTTTTATTTGTCTTTGGTGTCTAGGAACTGGTCTTCCATTTTTTTGTTTTTTCTTGAGGGTCAAACCGTGCCGTAGAGGGCTGCCTGCGTACTCTCGGGTTGAAGGAGATCAGGTCATGTGTAGTTCTGGTTGAAGAGGTTTGAAAAGAGTTTATCTGGGGTTTGAATTTGGTTCGATGAGCTTTGGAATTTGATGATGGAATTTGTAGGTTCTTTGGATTTTTACTTGATTTGACCGCACCATAGATGGTTTCCTACGTACTCCCAGGCTGAGGGAGATCAGGTTATTCGTAGTTCAGGCTTCCCTAGTGAAAAGCCGAACCTGATTCGATTTGTAGGACCCAGATGCGGGTATGCATGTGCTTCAGACGTAGTACTTTTTCACAGTATCTAAATTAATGAGTTGGGGAAATTCGTTCCCGTCCTTTTCTTGTAGCCTGATGGCTCCCCTTGTCAGCACTTCCTTGACAATGAAAGGGTCTTCCCAGTTTGGGGCATATTTTCCTTTGGCTTCATCCTGATTGGCCATGATTTTCTTTAGCACCAAATCGTTTTCTTTGAATTATCGGATTCGGACTTTCTTGTTGTAGGACCTAGCGATCCTTTGCTGGTATAACCATCCGTGGAAAATGGTTGTGGCCCTTTTTTTGTCTATCAAGGGCAGTTGATGATATCGGTCTTGCAACCATTGATCTTCGTCCATCTGAGCATCTATTAATACTTATAAAGACTCCATCTCTACTTCTATGGGGAGGACTGCTTCTATGCCATAGACCAGTGAATAGGGGGTAGCCCCCGTAGAGGTGTGCATTGACGTCCTATAGGCTAACAGGGTGAGAGGTAGCAGGTCAGGCCAGTTTTTGTGATTGGCAGACATTTTCTGCATGATCTTCTTGATGTTTTTGTTGGCCGCTTTGACAGCACAGTTCATCTTGGGCCGATAGATAACGGAGTTGAGATGCTTGATGTGGAACTTACTGCACAGTTCTACCATTATTTGATTGTTCAAATTTCTGGCTTTGTCTGATACGATCACCTCCGGTTGTCCATATCGACAAACGACCTTGTTTCTGATGAAATTGATGATGACCTCTTTTGTGACTTTAGGAAAAGAGGCTGCTTCAACCCATTTGGTGAAGTTGTCGATCACGGTGAAGATGAACCGATGACCGTTGCTGGCTTTGGGTTCGACTGGACCTATCACGTCCATTCCCCACATAGAAAAAGGCCATGGTGTACTAATATTGTGTAGTTCATTTGGAGGAGCGTGGATGGCATTTCCATGTATTTGGCATTAAAAGCATCTCTTGACGTGATCATCGCTATCAGCTTTGAGTGAGATCCGGTAATGTCCTATTCTGATTATCTTCTTGGCCAGCAGATGGCCGCTCATGTGTGGACCACAGACTCCGCCATGGACTTCGTCCATTAATCTTTGGGCTTGCTCCTTGTCGAGACATCTTAATAGGCCTATTCCAGCATCCCTTTTATAAAGTGCATCTTAGCTTAGATAGAACTTCATGGCCATTCTGAGAATCGATTTTCGCTCTGATTGGCATGCACCAGTGGGTGTAGATCCATCAAGGAGATATTCCTTAATGTCTTGAAACCAAGGTTGCTTGACAGGAGGTATTTCGTCTGCTACTTCTCCAATGTAATTCTCGTACGTTGGGGCTTTTTGATTTGTGAACTGGATGTTGGGAAACCCACTCCTGTTGGATATGCGGATTAATGAAGGCAACGTTCATCGACAAAGTCATTTTGACCCCGAGGAATGTGACGAAGGTTATTGCTTTGAACTCCTGGGATATTTTGAGGACTTGCCAATGATAGGGCCGCAGATGCAGTTCTTTTGTGAGATACTTGTCGGTGGTGTGTCTAATGACCAACTCGGAATCTCCAAAGACCAATAAGTGTTTGATACCCATGGATTGGGCTAGTTTCAACCCCAGTATACAGCCTTCGTACTCGACCGTGTTATTGGTGTTGCCAAATTGAAGTTTGGTAGCCACAAGATATTGATCACCTGTACCAGAGATAAGAACTGTCCTAGCTCCTGAACCTTCCATGTTTACTGCTCTGTCGAAATACATTTTCCATGGTTGGACTATATTCTCTGACTGGAGTTGTTAAATTGTCATAATCCCTTCATCTGGGAAATATGTCTCCAGGGGCTCGAACCCTCCTGAAGGTGCTTTTGCTAATTGATCTGCAATGCCTTGGCCTTTGATAGACTTTTGAGTCACGCAGACAATGTCGAACTACTGTAGAATCAACTGCCATTTGGACAGTCGGCAATTTAATATTGGTTTGTTAAAAACATATTTGAGTGGATCCATATGGGATATGAGATACATCGAATGCCTATGCAAGTAGTGTTGCAACCTCATGGCGGCCCATACTAATGCACAACATGTCTTCTCGATTAGGGTGTATTTTTGTTCCTCGATGCTGAACCTTTTGCTGATGTAGTAGATAGCTCTTTCTTTGCTACTATCATCCTTCTGTCCTAGCATACAGCCCATGGCATTAGCATTGACGGACAGGTACATGAATAAAGGAACTCTATCCCTTCTAGGTACCAAAATAGGTGCTTCGATAAGCTAATTTTTAATGGCAAGGAAGGCTTGTTGACAATCCTCATTCCATTTGATGGAGGAATTCTTCCTTAACAGCTTGAAGATTGGCTCACAGGTTGCTGTGAGCTGGGAAATGAACTGACTTATAAAGTTGATCCTTCCTAGGAATCCTCGTATTTCCTTCTCTGTACGAGGCACGGGCATTTCAGAAATGGCTTTGATCTTGGCAGGGTCTAACTCAATGCCTCGATTGCTCACCAGGAATCCTAGCAGTTTGCCTGCCTTGACGCCAAAAGCTCATTTAGCGGGATTTAGCTTGAGGTTGTACTTGCACGACCTGTTGAACAGCTTCCTGAGATGGTCTATGTGATCATCCTCCCTCCGGGATTTGATGATGATGTTGTCAACATAGACTTCTATTTCTTTGTGCATCATACCATAAAAGAGGGCCATCATGGCTCACTGATACGTTGCTCCGACATTAATGAGGCTGAAGGATAATCGTCGGTAGCAAAAAGTTCCCCAGGGAGTGATAAAAGCTATTTTCTCCTGAACTTCTTCAGCAACCATGATTTGATGGTAACCAGCAAAGCAGTCTACGAAGGAATACATCCCGTACTGCGCAATATTGTCAATTAGGATGTGGATAAAAGGTATCGGGAAATTGTCCTTAAGGAAGGCTTTGTTTAGATCCCGATAATCCACGCAGACTCGTACCTTCCCTCCTGGTTTAGGCACGGGGACTATGTTTGATAGCCATTCGGGATATGTTGATACCATGATGATCCCGACTTTGAATTGCTTAATGATTTCTTCTTTGACTTTGAGACTCCACTCAGGCTTCAATCGTCTGAGCTTTTGTTTAACTGGTTTGAACCCTTCTTTGATGGGCATCCGATGCATGACAATGTCTGTAGATAGACCGATCATGTCTTCATGCGACCATACAAATACATCCTGGTACTGTGTCAGGAGTTCGATCAAGTTGGCTATTTGATCTGAGGTGAGGTCTAAACCTATTTGGATTTCTTTGATGGTTTCGGAGGTTCCTATGTTGATGGTGGAAGTTTGGTCGAGGTTTGGTTTAGGTTTGTCCTCGACCCATTCCTTGATCTCCTCTGGCACCTCATAGTCATCTTCCTCCTCTTGATCAAGATCCGTCAAGTTGAAGCTCAATCTTGCATCATAGTTGGAGTTATGTTTGATAGTAGTGTGCATACAAACCAATCCTGTATGATGATAAAGCTCATACTTTGTAAACAATCTTATTTATTTATTAATAAAATATTAATTTAAGGCATTTAATTATCTACATGGTGCTGTTTTTGTAATATGTAAATAACCCATAGTTTTAAGCAATGCTTTTAGAATCATGATGAGATCATGCTAATGAGATCTAAATTCTTAGAAAGCTTAAAAACTAAAATAGTTCCCAATTGTGGGATTATTAAAATGGGGATTAGTAAATTCGGATAGATTGGTACATATGTTGCTTGCTCATTGGATGAGGATGACTGATCTCATGGTCATTTGTGTGGAGACACTAAAGCAAGTATGTAGGTGCTTATTAGAGAATAAGTTCACTAAACGTGACTCGCTATGGAATACCTAATGGAGTTTTACTCGCCTGTCAATAGGAATTCCTAATGTGATAGTAGTACAAGTGATCCTTGGACTTGAGATCATCATAGTATCTTGTATGTAACAAATTATACTTTGACTTATTCCTTAAGGCCTTTTAAGGCATATATAGGGTATGCTTGGGTATAATGAGTTGCATATGGAGATAATGTATGATCAATAAAGAATTTACCACCTCTAGTAAAAGAGGAGATATGTCCTATGTGATTCATTAAATGACAACCCAGGAATCCTTGGCCAAGGTGGAATGAAATTAGAAAGAGGTTTCTAATTTACATTATTTGGAGTTGTGCGTTTTCTAATCGAAATACATATGATTAAATAAATTAAGACTTGATAGTAAATCCAAGTCTTATATTTAATTGGGACATTGTATGGTGGAAGGATTGAATTGTACGGTAACTATTAACTCACAGGTTCTTTTATGATTAATGTTGAAATCTATATTATCTGAAAAGTCGTTGATCGCTAGGGAGGCTTATCCCTATTGTAGAATAAATGTTATTTATTTAAATAGATTATTAGTTTAATTTATTTATTTAAATAAGATTAGAATTATTCTAATTGATTTATTCACAACCGGTTTAATATGGAGAACCTAAAGGGTCGCACCATAAATGGAAGAAGAATTATTTAAAAAGAAAATGGCATGATAGTAATAATGCATTAAGTGTAATTAATTTAATCTATGGTGATAGAATAAATTAAATAGCTTAATGTTTATTATTTAATATTTTAGAAATATTAAATATAAATTAATAAGAGGAGTCTTATTAATATTATTATTATTATTATTATTTTAATTCTAAAGGAGTTTAGGAATTAATATAATATCAGTACTCTCTCTCAATCCTAAAAAGATTAGGATATAAATTAATTAAAAGTGATTAATTAATTAATTAAATAAAACGCTATTCTAATTGGATTAGGAGGGTTAACCTAATATCTATATAAGAGAGTCTTATATCAGAAATAAGGTACGTGAATTTTTCCAAAGGTTGGAAGTACACATATTCTATAGAGATAGAAACAAGGGTTAAGCCAATAACCCATCTTTCCTGAGTTCTTCATCTTCCTTAGTGGATCACCGTTAGAGACCTAACATTTGGGTGGCTGACATTGATCAAGGGAAGGAGCCACTACAGAGGAATCAAATGAATCAAAGGAGTAGAACTCGTACCTGAGGAAGCTTGGATCTTCAAAGGTATAATTCCATGTTCTCTCTTTTCTGTTATTGATAACTAACACAAAGCATAATCATGGTTATGGGTTTGTATAAATTTTGAAAACCTATGTTTCGCGCTTCCGCCCCTATTTATGTGATTTGATTGCATAATTGCGTTACGTACAAACCCAACAGTGGTATCAGAGCCTAACTTTGTGCTAATTATTAATTTTATGATTCCATGTATGAATTGATGTGAGAATTGGATCGAATTTTCTGGACAAAATCGTTTTCTGCAAGTTTCTGTGAAGAACGACGCAGCAGCACAGCTGCCCAGTTCATTACTAGCGCAGCTGCGCCGGTTTGCAAAAACTGGCGTTTCAGGATACTTGCGCAGCTGCGCAGCATCCCAGTTCATTCTGGGCGCAGCTGTGCCGGTTGCTAAACAGGCCCTGAAATTTGATTTTCATTAATTAAGTAAACTGTTTATTTAATTAATAAAGTTTTAAAATAAAGATGTTTATTTTATCTGAAATATGATTTCAGATTGCTAAAATTAAAGGAGTTTAATTTGAATTTATTTTGATTAAAATAAAAGAGTTTATTTTGTTTCAAAAATAAAATTTAACAGAACTTTTGTCCATTAAATGACATCGATCTATACATGGAATAGCTTTATAATTCACGAGATGAATGAAAATTTATTGATAAGTATGATGATATGTATGTTAATAAAAGGGATTAATTATGGACTATGACTAATGTGATTGGATTTTATTTTGGATGAATGCTTGAATGTATGGGTTTTATAAAATGTGGTCTACGTACCTCGTCTTCTCTGGTTTTATTCTCGGTGTAAAATTCTATCTCGCTCCTATGTACTTCCCCTTGACTGCTGATCATGGTTTCTATTTAATTATAAATAGTTTATATAATAGAGATAATTAGAATTATCTTGAAGAAACTGGAGACCAAGGAGCAAGGAGCGCGTGAAGACTCGTTTGTATGGAGCCCGGGTTTAAATGTAATAGTTACATTTAAAATTTTAATTCTTGCACTCCTAGGTTTGACCTTTTGGTTCACTTGGTGGCTCTAGTGAACCAAACTAGAATAAAAGTCCATAATCAATCCGGGTAGAATATAGTATTCTATATTGCATGCTAAATATTATATATATTATATTTTATGCAGACATGCTTTACATGTTTAATAAAATGATGCATATTTTATATATATATATATATATATGTGTGTGTGTGTGTGTGTGTGTGTGTGTGTGTGTGTGTGTGTGTGTGTGTGTGTGTGTGTGTGCATGCGCGCTAAACAAGATGAGACAAATAATAACAAACCCCTCAAAGAAATAATATTAAGTCTGAAGCGTTCAAATGATATTTGAAATAACGAACGTCGCCTTCTAGCATGATTAATTAATAGAGTATTAAATATTTAATATGAGTTTGTTATGCTATCCACAAGGCGAGTATTGAGTATTTAAGATGTTAATTAATCACATTTGATGCTTATCAAGAAAATTGAACGATCTAGTCTTGTTGTGTTATCCACAAGGACGAACATTTTTCTTTTTTGAATTTATGGAAGTGCTAGGCTGGACTTAACTGAAATTATTTTAGTTCGGATGTGCACACACATGACCATTATGATTTGAGAGGCAAAATAAAAGGAGTTACATGGTGATGTAATTAACAAGAGTTGTCTACCTATTTGTTTGTATATCGCTTGTTGTGCTATCCACAAGGTTATATACATTTGAAATGGGATCCTTAATCTCACTAGCAAATCTTTAATTAGATGTTGCCGAACCATATAAGTGAGGGTAATATAGTTTGATGAAAATAGTGGGAGATACCAATTTAAAATAAAGACCTAAATTTATTTTGGTATGCAAAGTTAATAAAATGAATGTTTGCTAAAATTGTTGTCTTTTCACATGCAGAATTTTAAATTTGTCAAAATCACTAATCTCACTACGAAGCATACTTGATGCAAATAAGATTACCGGGTAGAATTATGAGGACTGGCTAAGAAATCTGAGAATTGTTCTCACTGTTGAAAAGATTTCTTATGTCCTAAATTCAACTATCCCTGAATCTGTTTCAGAAACAGCCTCTGAGGAAGAGATTGCCACTTTCAATAAGTGGCAAGATGATGCATCTGTGGCTCAATGCATCATGCTCGCATCCATAAATAACGAGCTTCAGCGTCAGCACGTAAATATGGATGCTCCTGCTATGCTGCTTCACCTCAAGGAGTTGTATGGTGAACAGAGTAGGACTGCTAGATATGAGATATCTAAGGAGCTCTTTCGATCTCTGAAGACCGAGGGCACTGCCGTCGAGACTCATGTTCTGAAGGTAATCAATTTGATTGAACGCCTTGGACAGCTTGGGTTCGTCATGGATGGGGGGTTGAGTCAAGACTTGGTCTTGCAGTCACTCCCTAAGATATTCTCGTAGTTTGTGGTTAATTTTCACATGAATAAGCTAGATATCAGCTTGCCTGAGATGCTTAACATGCTGAAAACTGCAGAAGGTCACTTCTCATCCAAGAAGAACCATGTCTTGATGGTGGATTCGTCCATTAAAAGGAAGAGGCCCAAGGTGTCTTCTGAAAAGAAGAAATCCAAGAAGGCTAAGGGAAAGGGGAAAGAAAATGAACAAAAGAAACCTGAACCAGCTAAAGGAATGTGCTTTCATTGCAACGAGCCGGGACATTGGAAGAGAAACTGCAAGAAGTTTCTAGCAGAGATGAAGCTTGGAGAAGCTTCGACTTCCAATCAAGGTTTGTTTATGATTGAAATTAATTTTTCTGAAAGTTATAATTCTACTTGGGTATTGGATACCGGCTGTGGGTCTCACATATGTAACACTGTGCAGGGACTGGTCAGAAGTAGAAAGCTGAACAATGAAGAGGTGATCCTACGAGTGGGGAATGGAGCAAAGATTGCTGCATTAGCTGTAGGAACTTATTGTTTAGCAATGCCTTCGGGCAAGTCCATTTATCTTAATAACTGTTATTATGTTCCGAATATTATTAAAAATATTATTTCAATTTCTGTATTGGATATGGAAGGTTTTGACGTTATTATAAAGAACAATGGTTGTTCCATTTATAAAAATGATGTTTTATTTGGTATTAGAAATTTGCGAAATGGGCTTTATATACTTGACTTACAAGAAAATATATTTTAAATTGAACAAACTAAGAAAAGAAAAAGAGTTGATATTAATTATACCTATATGTGGCACTGTAGACTTAGTCATATCAATGAAACAAGATTATCCAAGTTGCATAAAGATGGCTCCTAGAGCTATCTGATTATAAATCATATCCAACTTGTGAATCTTGTGTCATGGGTAAAATGACTAAATCTCCTTTTAGTGGAAAAGGAGAAAGAGTTACAGAGTTGTTGGCATTGATTCACACAGACGTTTGTGGACCTATGACAACAAGTGCACGGGGTGGGTATTCTTATTTTATTACTTTCACTGATGATCACTCAAGATTTGGATATGTGTATTTAATGAAATACAAATAAGAATCATTTGAAAAGTTCAAAGAGTTCAGAAGTGAAGTAGAGAAACAAACGGGCAAGAGTATTAAGATACTTCGATCAGATCGAGGTGGAGAATACTTAAGCGTTGAGTTTCTCAATTGTCTCAAAAAAATAGTATAATCTCACAATAGACTCCTCCAGGTACACCACAGTTAAATGGAGTATCTGAAAGGAGAAATCAAACACAGTTTGACATGGTTCGATCCATGATGAGTTTTACCGACCTTCCAATTTCCTTCTGGGGTTATGCCCTAAAAACGGCTGCATACCTACTTAACAAGGTACCTACCAAATCCGCCCCAAAGACTCCATATGAGATGTGGAAAGGGAGGAAACCAAATCTTAAGCATGTTAAGACTTGGGGTTGTCAAGCTTATGTCAAAAAGTTTGAAAATGATAAGCTACAGACTAAATCCGATAAGTGTAGATTTGTGGGATACCCTAAAAAAACCGTAGGGTATTATTTCTATCATCCTACTGATCAAAAGGTGTTTGTTGCGAAACATGCTACCTTCTTGGAGAAAGAGTTTATCAATGAAGGGGTCAGTGGGAGTAAGATATATCTTGAAGAAGTCCAAGAACCACAAATTACTACGGATCAAAGTCAGGTACCTAACCAAGTAGAAGAACCTACTGTACCACACCCTGTTCATAAATCTAAAAAAGTACCGAAGATACCTGAGAGGTATGGATTCGTTATAGAGGATGACGATAAGGTACACATCATGAATGATACCCATTGAATTACAAACAGGCTATGAGTAATAAAGACTCAGGGAAATGGCTTGAAGCCATGAAATCTGAAATGGACTCCATTTATGAAAACAAAGT
Source organism: Panax stipuleanatus (assembly GCA_020205555.1). Taxonomy (NCBI): domain Eukaryota; kingdom Viridiplantae; phylum Streptophyta; class Magnoliopsida; order Apiales; family Araliaceae; genus Panax; species Panax stipuleanatus. The sequence continues at coordinate 47,639,256 of CM035115.1, forward strand.
ATGGACTTTGGTTTCACCACCTGAAGGTATTAAGCCTATTGGGTGTAAATGGGTTTTTAAGAGAAAGACTGGAGCAGACGGAAAGGTAGAGACCTATAAGGCCCGACTGGTTGCAAAAGGTTTGAAACAAAGACAAGGAGTTGACTATGATGAAACCTTCTCACCAGTATCCATGCTCAAGTCCATTCAGATTTTGCTTGCGATTGCAGCTTATAACGACTATGAGATCTGGTAGATGGACGTAAAAACGGCCTTCCTCAATGGGAAACTTGAGGAGGATGTGTATATGACACAGCCAGAGGGATTTATTTCAAAAGTTGGAACAAATCAAGTCTGTAAGCTACAACGATCCATTTATGGGTTGAAGCAAGCTTCTCGTAGATGGAACATTCATTTTGATGAGACAATCAAAGAGTTTGATTTTATCAAAAATGAGGATGAACCATGTGTATACAAGAAGGTTAGTGGGAGCACAGTATCATTCCTTGTATTATATGTTGATGATATATTACTGATAGGGAATGACATTCCTATGTTAAAATCAATTAAAATCTGGTTATCTAAAAATTTTTCATGAAGGACTTGGGTGAAGCATCCTATATTTTGGGGATAAAGATTTATAGAGATGGATCTAAAAGGATGCTCGGCTTATCCCAAGGAACGTACATTGATACGATGCTAAAGAGGTTTAGCATGGAAGATTCCAAAAGAGGTCTCATGCCGATGAGTCATGGAATACATCTCTCCAAGAAACAGGCCCCAAAGACACCTGAGGAGAGAGACCGTATGAGTAAGATCCCTTATGCTTTTGCAATAGAATCTATCATGTACGGTATGATATGTACTAGATCGGATGTTGCTCACGCACTTAGTGTAACGAGCAGATACCTGTCGAATCCAGGAGAAGAGCACTGGAAGGCAGTGAAGAATATCCTAAAGTACTTGAGAAGGACTAAAGATATTTTTCTTGTCTACGGTGGGTCTGAATTAAAACTCGAGGGATTCTCGGACTCAAGTTTTCAAACAGATTAAGATGATAGTAAATCTGTTTCAGGGTATGTGTTTACCTTGAACGGAGGCGCAGTGAGTTGAAAGAGTTCTATGCAGCAAACAGTTGCTGATTCAGTGACAGGCAGAGTATATAGCTGCAAGTGAAGCTGCAAAGGAAGCTATTTGGATGAAGAAGTTCATAACTGAACTTGGTGTGGACAATTCCCGTATACTGTGACAACACCGGAGTGGTTGCACAGGCTAAGGAACCCAGGTCTCGTCATAAATCCAAACACGTGTTGCCGCGATTTCACTTGATCAGGGAGATCATTGAAAGAAGAGACGTCACCTTGGAGCGTGTGGACTCTCAAGACAACATTGTAGATCCATTTACTAAAGCTCTAACACAACACCAATTTGATCGTCACTTAGAGAAGATGGGTATGAGATACCATGGCGATTGGCTTTAGTGCAAATGGGAGATTGATAGTAGTGTGCATACAAGCCAATCATGTATGATGATAAAGCACATACTTTGTAAACAATCTTATTTATTTATTAATAAAATATTAATTTAAGGCATTTAATTATCTACATGGTGCTGTTTTTATAATATATAAATAACCCATAGTTTTAAGCAATGCTTTTAGAATCATGATGAGATCATGCTAATGAGATCTAAATTCTTAGAAAGCTTAAAAATTAAAATAGTCCCCAATTGTGGGATTATTAAAATGGGGATTAGTAAATCCGGATAGATTGGTACATATGTTTCTTGCTCATTGGATGAGGATGACTGATCTCATGGTCATTTGTGTGGAGACACTAAAGCAAGTATGTAGGTGCTTATTGGAGAATAAGTTCACTAAACGTGACTCGCTATGGAATACCTAATGGAGTTTTACTCGCCTGTCAATAGGAATTCCTAATGTGATAGTAGTACAAGTGATCCTTGAACTTGAGATCATCATAGTATCTTGTATGTAACAAATTATACTTTGACTTATTCCTTAAGGCCTTTTAAGGCATATATAGGGTATGCTTGGGTATAATGAGTTGCATATGGAGATAATGTATGATCAATAAAGAATCTACCACCTCTAGTAAAAGAGGAGATATGTCCTATGTGATTCGTTAAATGACAACCCAAGAATCCTTGGCTAAGGTGGAATGAAATTAGAAAGAGGTTTCTAATTTGCATTATTTGGAGTTGTGCGTTTTCTAATCGAAATACATATGATTAAATAAATTAAGACTTGACAGTAAATCCATGTCTTATATTTAATTGGGACATTGTATGGTGGAAGGATTGAATTATACGGTAACTATTAACTCACAGGTTCTTTTATGATTAATGTTGAAATCTATATTATCTGAAAAGTCGTTGATCGCTAGGGAGGCTTATCCCTATTGTAGAATAAATATTATTTATTTAAATAGATTATTAGTTTAATTTATTTATTTAAATAAGATTAGAATTGTTCTAATTGATTTATTCACAACCGGTTTAATATGGAGAACCTAAAGGGTCACACCATAAAAGGAAGAAGAATTATTTAAGAAGAAAATGGCATGATAGTAATATAGTATTAAGTGTAATTAATTTAATCTATGGTGATAGAATAAATTAAATAGCTTAATGTTTATTATTTAATATTTTAGAAATATTAAATATAAATTAATAAGAGGAGTCTTATTAATATTATTATTATTATTATTATTATTTTAATTCTAAAGGAGTTTAGGAATTAATATAATATCAGTACTCTCTCTCAATCCTAATAAGATTAGGATATAAATTAATTAAAAGTGATTAATTAATTATTTAAATAAAATCCTATTCTAATTGGATTAAGAGGGTTAACCTAATATCTATATAAGAGAGTCTTATATCAGAAATAAGGTACGTGAATTTTTCCAAAGGTTGGGAGTACACATATTCTATAGAGACAGAAATAAGAGTTAAGCCAATAACCCATCTTCCTGAGTTCTTCATCTTACTTGGTGGATCACCGTTAGAGGCCAAACATTTGGGTGGCTGACATTGATCAAGGGAAGGAGCTACTACAGAGGAATCAAAGGAATCAAAGGAGTAGAACTCGTACCTGAGGAAGCTTGGATCTTCAAAGGTATAATTCCATGTTCTCTCTTTTCTGTTATTGATAACTAACACAAAGTATGATCATGGTTATGGGTTTGTATAAATTTTGAAAATCTATGTTTCGCACTTCCGCCCTATTTATGTGATTTGATTGCATGATTGCGTTACGTACAAACCCAACAATGTTGACAGGTTGGCATCTCATCAACAGAGACACATATATCCAATGCTTGGGTCCTGAAAACAAAAATGCTTTCATTAATATATACAACTACTTAAATACACATGGCATTTGTAAAGCATGACAAAAGAAACTGCTATAGCTGTGCAATTAAAAGTAAGCAGTAAATGAAAGCATGATTAAGGGCAGATTAACTGGCTGCCCCTTTACCCTTTTCGACTGAGGCAAGGGACACTGCTCCAATTATCCAGGGATAAATCTTCATGGATAGGGAGGATGCTGGAAGTGTGCTCGTCTGTCTCGTCCTGGATGACAACTGAGACATCCCTTAGGATATGGCCGAGGCTTTTTTGTGGATTGTTCCTCTGTTTGCTGCGTGGAAAGTGACTACGATCTTCGTCGTCACTATTTGGGAGTTCATTATTCATCCCTTCGTAATTGATAATGATTTTCATTTTAGCGAATGGGTCTTATCCTTCGTACAGGATCTTTTCTTTTCCCTTTTCGCTATTTGCCTCAAGCTTGAGGGCTTTCCTTTTATAGACAAGTACGAACAGAGGAAATAGCATGGTTGATGCCCCCGTAGGGATCTTCCTTATAGGTTTCATCCATCTGGCATTTGTGAAGTTTGGGAGCAGAATTGTGGAGGCATGAGCCTTGGGATGTTTTTGTGGATTCCGGTGGTTTGACCTGGATGAAAATCCCAATTCGGCTCTTCCTATCTGACTTGGGATTTGGATTGGCATCTTAATGTCGTGCTTGTTCGTTCCTAACCCTTCTCCAGGCTGGAAACCCGCAGCTACCATTTCTTGGCCCATTGTCATTACTTCAATGGAAATTTTAGGCTTCAGGGCTGGTGCCCCAATCGATAGATATTGAATATTGCTTACCTCGAGAGCTTAAAAACTTACAGGCTTAACCCCGGCGTCCATTCTAATTACTGGCATGTCCCCATGTATGTCGGTAGGGTATTCCGATTCGGCATTCACTATGATGAGACTGTCGTTGATAATGTACTTGAGTTGCTGATGGAGGGTGGATAGAGCAGCCCCGGCCATATGGATCCATGGTCTGCCCAATAACAAGTTGTATCCGGTGGCTATGTTGAGCACCTGGAAAGATACGTAAACGGTGTGTAGAAAACTTTCTAGAGGAAGCTCGATTTCCCCCATAGCCTGGCGGCGAGATCCATTGAAAGCCCAGATAACTATGTGACTGGCTTTGATCCAGTTTAGATTGATCTTCATCCTTTCCAACATGTCGTATGGACAAATATTGAGGGAAGATCCTCCATCAATAAGCACTCCTCTGATCACGTATCCGGAGGACATAAAGGCTATATGCAGGGACTTGTGGTGACCCCTCCCCTCAGCCGGGATATCATCGTCTGTGAAGGAAATCACATTGTTGTTGAAAATGTGTTCTATCACGTGACAGAATTTCTCTATGTCTACCGTGTGTGGAAGATGAGCTTCTTCTAGTACCTTCACTAGGATGTTACGGTGATCCTCTAATGATAGGACCAAGTCCAGGATGGATATTTGCTTGGGTACGTCTTTCAAGCTTTGCACTATCTTGATTTCATTGTGTCCCATCTTTTTTAGGAACTCTTGTATCTTTTCTTCAGCCATCTTTTCTTTTGCTTTGGTAACTGGTTTAATCACCCGCTGAGGCAGGTACAATGGATTATCCTTTGACATGATGGAAATGTGGCTTGAAGTAGAGCTTTCAATGTCCCCGTAGTTCCATGGGACCTTCTTCAGACTGAGGATTGTATACTGAGGCCTAAAGGGCAAAATTAGAGGCTGAGGTGCAGCCACCTTCACAGGATTTTGTTTGTATTGGACCCGTTTACCTGTCAGTACCAAGGGTGTGATGATTGATTCTTTATCGCTGGATATGACAGCCACTGTGTCTTGATACCATGCATCGGGGATCCAGAGGCTATCTGTCATGTCGAGGATTTAATCTCCTCTGATTAGGTCACCTTTCTTAATTAGGTCTTGAATTAGGTTATGAAGTGCCCAACATTCTTCTGTATCATGGCCGGGAGAGTTGGAATTACTGATATATTTGGTCAGGTTTGAATTTTTTGGATTGAGGTTTCAGCGGAGGTAGCAAGTTTTCAACCATTCCCTCTTTGATCATCATTTGCAAGATTTCTTCCATTTACTGGTTCAAATTGGTGAAATTCCTTTGAAATAGGAACTTCCTACCTGCTTGGACACTTGCTTCTTCAACCCCCATGTCAGTCAAGGGTGTTTGCTCACAAGTTCGACTATGATCTTGATTGGAATTAACTTCCGCTGGAGGATAGCGACTGCCAATAGATTGATGGATTTGCTTCAACATCTTTCAGGTGAGTTGATGTTGGTAGACGACCAGTTCAGCCAACTGCTCAATTTGTTCCTTGATAGACTTTATTTCTTCCTCTATCAGGAATTGTTTTTCAAAAGCTTCCTAACTCATTGGGCTGATGTTGTTGGATTGAGTGGATTCAACATAGCAGAGATATTTGGATCCTTCTCCACTTGAAGTGTTGATCATGTTGACACTCTTCTCCTTGTGCTGTGGGAGAGGGTTATCTTGGACATGCGGTTGATCGGGCTTTGTGATCACAATTTCTCCATTATCAATTAAATCTTGGATCTTGTGCTTGAGGGACTAACAATCTTGGGTGTCGTGTCCCGGTGATCTCGAATGATAAGCACATTTCTTGCTAGGGTCGAAATTCCTTGCATTAGTGTTAGTTGGCGGAAGGAGTTGTCCAATCTTCTTCTGAGCTGTCAGAAGTTTGAAGACATTCTCGAGTGAATCCCCTAGTGGGGTGAAAGTCCTTCTACGTCTGACCTCCATGTTTTTCTGGAACAAAGGATTTGAAGGCTGTGTTGCAGCTTGGAAAGGGGTATAGTTCCTCTTTTGAATGGGTGTATTGTTTGACCTACTGCTTAAATTTTGTCCTTGTAACACCAAGGAAACTTCTTCATCTTTCTTTTTGTGGACCCTCTGGGGATTACTCCCGTAATTTCTAGATTGGATATGCTCAACAACAGCTTCGAGTGCTGTTAGGTCTTTTATTTTTCCAGTCTTGAGTCCCATTTCGGCCATTTCGCCATGTTTGATCATTTTAGAGAAAGGTTTTCCTATGCCAGCCATGACACTTTCATAATAAGGAGCTTCTTGAATATCGATGAAAGTCATGACTATTTCAGATTTAGTCATGGCTGGAGTGACTTGTGCTGCGACCCGTCTCCATCGCTGGGCATATTCTCTAAATGATTCAGTGTTATTCTTCTTGATGTTGGTAATTTGATACCGATCTTGAGCTAACTGAGATTGAAAACTATACTGGCTGAGGAAGGCATGAGCCAATTCTTCCCAACTGTGGATTTTGGAGTTGTCCAGATGGGCATACCAGGCTCTGGCTTCTCCAGTTAAACTCTTTTGAAATAACTACATTCGAAGTTTCTAGTCCTCAGCATAGGATCCGAGTTCTCTGATAAAAACTTTCAGATGTGTGTACGGATCTCCCAACCCATCATATTTCTCGAACTCGGGGGTTCTGAATTTCTCATGATAACGAGCCCCGGGGAATATGCATAGATCTGAGTAGTTGACACTGCCAAATGCCCCAGCTCCTTTGATGGACCGGAGGGTTTCTTCCATTTGTTGCATTTTCTTGAGAATGTCACCAGCTTCCTGTTCTTTACTTAGGATGGTGATTTCTGGAGTTTTGTTGATTGTATCCTAGTTTTGGGGTCCAGGGATCTGAGTTTCGACCTTTTCTGTATCTTGACCGCCAGCACCACTACTAGATGCTCCTAGGTCTGGATGAGTTTGAGATTATTTTTCTTTGAAGGCCTTGCTTTGCTCTCGAAGGAAACCGGCTAGCTCGGCTATCTGATTTTTCAATCCTTTGAATTCTTCCCTAGACACAGGGGTAGATTCTGGTGAAGCACTTGAAGCCATGTCCGTAGATGGACTTGGTGCTTTTCTGGCCTTTGATCTAGTGATACGACCAATTTTTCCCTACCTACACCAAAACATAGGAGTGTCAGTTCCCTGTGGTAGGTAATGACTGGATGCATTTATGATGTGTGTTTTAAGTTTATCCTGAAAAACTGAGGTTAGTTGTTTTAATGGCAGGATGACAGGATATTTGACAGGAAAGTAAATCTTTTATTATTGTCATTTACATTGTGCTCCTCAGTAATTGGAGACTTGACATGGAATTGAAAGAGGAAGGCATGAAATAACATCCCGTCAGATTCGGTTGATCAGAAGCTGACCTATCCTAGGTTACTCTAGCGGCTTTTGTTTCGGCATGAAGGTTCCCAGATCATCGCAATCTACTAGAATGGAAGTTAATCCGATCGTTCAACTGGAGCGAATCTGGGTGGTGCATTTTCAAGAGGCAGCCCCAAAGACTTAGTCGTCCCTAAAGTCCTTACTTATCACCGACCGGGTTAGCCTCCTGGTGGAGGGACTTACAGCATATATTCACATGCATCGGCCTTACTGCGTATGCATGCAATGACAGTTTGTACGAAGCACTAATATGGGTGCGAAGCACTAAAGCATTCATTCAATGTAAAGGCATAGCATTCATACATTCAATGAAAGACGCAGCATTCACTCATCCATTGACTGTGGAGACGCAGGATTTCACGCATTCAATAGTTTTGAAAGGGAAATATTTGAAAAGATTGAAAGCTGCCTAAGCCCTCTACTGTCCTCAGCAGAGTCGCCACCTATCGACGTTAGAAAGTTTAAGAAATACCAATGGTCGGTTTATAATTCGATTTTCCTCAAATCGATCTTCCTAAGTTATCTCTACCCTTATTCTTTTTATTGCAAAAAAGGCCTTGAAGCGTTTTTTAGGAAAGAGGCCAACATGTGTATATGTCGACGATTTGATTTAAACAGAGTCGCCAGTTGGTAGTTTTGAAAATGGTTGTACCAACTCTACCGAATTTGGTTTTAAAAGAGGCCCAATTGTTGGACACTGTCGAAACTTGATCTTTGAAATCAGAGTTTTGAGTTCGGGGGCTTGGTTAAGTGTGGGGAAGGTGTTAGGCACCCCACGACTCCTGTGTAAACACGATACCGCAATCTTTTCAATATTTTCCTTAAAACTGGAATGCGTGAGTGAATGCTGTTTGAAAATTAGGCCTTTTGATTGATTGAAAGTTTTGACAGGCTTCGTTGAGCCTATATATGAAGGGTTTGATTTGATTTGAAAATCAATCTTTGATTTGATTTGCAAAAAGCATCATTTAATTTGATTTTCAAAAGCAACATTTAATTTGATTTGCAAAAGCTTTTGAATTGAATTGACAGTGATGTTTTTGAAAGCTGGTTTTATTAAACCCTTACGCTGACATAGGAATTGAAGCATATCGCTACTCTCAATTTTATCTTTATAGCCTTAAGGTTGCATGCAAGTGGTGATTTGTCGGGCAGCGAAGCATCCTTGACCACAAAAATATAAGCATCCTCAACCACAAAAATATAAAGTGTCGGTCTCCTCATGGGTATGAAAACCATCGGAGGGACGCTGACACGACAATCCATATTTTCACTATGTTGAGACCTTAAATCCGGATAACCATTTTAAGGTATGTGCATGTACATTTTACAAAAAAACTGGCAGGGTACATCTGTAAATCGGAGTTTGTCCATCGTGGGAATCAGATTCAGATCAGTTTGATCATGAATCCCACGATTCATAGGCTCACATAGGAGTGGCTAGAAAACTTGCACAGTTTAAATTTGTACAGAAGCAGATAAATATCCCAAAATAGCCAGAACTATGGATTCATTCAGTAAATCCCGGTCCACACGGCCGAAGCATCTCGTTCCCACTAGATAGAGATCTAAAGGACGCGAGGTTGTTTTCGAAGTTGAAACTATAAAAATAACTAGATTTAAAGAAATCTCAGCCATTATAGCTTCCAGGTTCTGTCGGGACCTGTTTGAACCGTTGAAAGCTAGAAGTGGAAAGATTTGGATAAATCTAGTTCACCCGCAAATATGTCAATGCAAATTCATATACAAATGAATGTTAAATGCAGCAGTTGAATAAATTGAACAAAGCAATATATATAATTATACATATATAAGCTGTAAAAGGGCGATGGGTTTTCACTCGTAAGCCCGGACTGGAATTGAAATATATATATATATATATATATAAACTATAAATAGCCACGAAATAATCTAGGCTGTGACAGAAATAAAAATATATATATATATATATATATAAATAGTAAAAAGCGCGATGGGTTTTCATGCCGGTGCCCGTGCTGGAATTGAAATTGACAGAAAGTAGTCACCTAGTGACCGGGGAGAGCACCCAGTATGGGGAAGTGTGCAAAAGCAGTAAAATGGCCACGAAATAGTTTAGGCCTACTGAATATATATATATATTGACAGAAATGTAGTCAACCAGGACTTATATGAGTACCAGTGATGGTGAATGTCGCTTATATATGCAAAAATATATATAAAAGCGATAAACTACCTCGAATTTGACATCAGGGCTTGACAGAATTAAAATGTTTATATATTTACAATTAAATATGTACAGAAAAAGGCCAAACCCTGACTGGGAAGATAACCCAGTTCGACGAAGTTGCCAGAATGTGCGTGCTAGTGCATTGAAGCTGCTGGAGCTGACGGATCGTCAATACGAGTTGTAGAAATATTGAAAACAGAGTTTATGTATAAAAATGTATTAATTTTTGACTAAGTTTCGGGCATATTTAGAAGATGAAACTTTGTGTGCAAGTGTAACACAGTGCAAAGTAGTAGTATTGACTAGCTGATCGTAAAAATACTTACAATGAGCTGGAATAAGGGCTTTTTGCCGAAACGTAGGCTTTAAACGTCCAAATCTACCTGTGGCTTTTTGATATGTGGTAGTATATGGGTATATCTACGTGTTGGAGTGAAAATATTTGGGTTTGGAAGAGGTGTAAAAGTCGAAAAATCAAACTGACAGGGCTTCGATGCATTCTAGCTTTTTTTGAAATGAACGGGGGGCACATTTATTTATAAGCCAGGGAGCCTCCACTCTACCTATGGAAGCCGTAGGTACAACTGCGGCTCCCCTAGGTGGGGCCCACGTGCCCGGCTTGGTTGTCTCGAAGTATGTGCAGTCCGAGCAATGCGATGTCCGGTCGGAAACTTTCTAACTTTTGATCGGAGCGTCCGTTTGAGGCGTGCGATACCTTTCCGAAAAGCTCTTTCCGAGAGTGTCACAATGACATGGGAAAAAACATTTTCCGGGTCCAAGAAGATGGGTTCATAACCAGGTCTTTGATTCCACGCAGTTTATCCGTTGAGCTATCTTGTGTAGTTGCCACTCGGGATCGTCGTTAGGGTTCATTCTAACTTTAGCGGAATTAATTTGGCTTGAGTTTGAGAGTTAATGAAATGACTGTTGTACCCCTTCCGGGGCTGCCTGTAGTGTCGGCATAGTCGCTGGTTGACTTCCGGGAGCTGATTCTAAGACTTGGATCCCAATCGATTCTTTTGACCTCAGGGTTGTCTCTGAGGCTGACGTGGTCATTCCAAGTTTTTCTTTGGAGTTGTTGTGATGCTTTAGGTTGATGTCTGAAGTTGACCTGACGTCCCGGGTTGAGACTGGGGATAACCTGCACTTCCCAAGTTGAGACCGGGGTCGAGTTTGACCTCCCAGGTTGCTGCCGGGGATGAACTGTGTTTCCCAGATTGAGACCGGAGATGGCTTGACATCTCCTCGGTTGATGTCGAGGTTGCCTTAACTTCCCGGGTTGAGACCGGGGTTGACTTTACGGCCTAATATTGAGTTCGGGGTTGATTGGTACCTCCCAGGTTGCTGCCGGGGTTGAATTGACTTCCCAGGTTGAGACTGGGGTTGTTTTTGACTTCTTGGGTTGAGACTGGGGTTGATCTTGATGATTCGATTGATTATCAGAACTTGCTTGATGGTCCGATTGACTGTCGGAGCTTGATTGATGGTCTGATTGACTGTCAGAGCTTGATTGATGGTCCGATTGACTGTCGGAACTTGATTGATGGTCTGATTGACTGTCGGAGTTTGATTGATGGTCCGATTGACTGTCAGAGCTTTATTGATGGTTCGATTAACTGTCGAAGCTTGATTGATGGTCTGATTGACTGTCGGAGCTTGATTGATGGTCCGATTGACTGTCGGAGCTTGATTGATGGTCCAATTGACTGTCGGAGCTTGATTGATGGTCCGATTGACTGTCGGAGCTTGATTGATAGCCCAATTGACTGTTAGACCTTGATTAATGATATTGAGAATCAGATTTAGGTTGAAGGACCGACGTTGGTGGCCAGATTTGGATTGATTGACAGTTTTGCCCTCCTACCGGGTTGGTATTGGGGCAAGGAAAATTTCGAGTGTGTACAATAATATTATTCAAATAATATAAATTATTAATCTGATAATAGAAAATACTGTGCAGTAACGATTATTGAATTAACAATAATATAAAAATACTGTGCACTACCGTGTGCTACTATGCAACAACGCGTATTACATAACTTTAATCACCGGGTATTTCAACAGTTTTAACGATAACCGTTACGCCGTTATTTTTAGAAAACTCATTCTTCTCATTTTTTTCATCCGATAATTTTTTGTTATGGGGCCCACAAATGGCTGCGCCGTCGTACGAATATTCCTCGACAGCAAGAATATTCCACGACCAACCGAATATTCCCCGACAACAATGAATATTTTATAACCACTTGCTTATTTTAAAATATTTGCGCATTTTATCCATAACTTACCACATTAATCAAATCCACCCCTTACTATTTGAAAATAATATATAGAGGAAATTAAATTTTATTAATAAAAAGTTGGGGTCTTACAATCTCCCCTCCTTATGAAATTTCATCCTCGAAATTGACGTACGTACCTGGTATGTCGAAAAGGTGAGGATACCTCATTTTTATTTCTGATTTTAACTCTCAAGTCATTTCTTTGGTTCCAACTATGACTCTCATGGCGCTTTAACTATAGTACCTCACAATGGTACCTATTAGTTTGCCACCGCACAAAAAAGGCGTCCCCTACGGAGAGTCTGGCTTCAGTGCATCCCACACAAGAAGTCACCAACAAGAGGCTTGGGGCTCTTCATAACTTATGGCTCTTGATGCTTTGCCTTGACACGTTTACACGTTAAACACCTCGAGATAAACTCCGCGATCTCTCTCTTCATTTTGCTCCACCGAAATGCATGTCGAAGATCACGATACATTTTGGTACTATTGCGAACGGTGTGTTGTGTGCTTCCTTCATGATTTTATACTTCAAATCAGCATTGTTAGGAACACAAAGTCTGGAGTTGACTCAAAGTATTCATTCTTCATCAATTCTCGCCTCTTGAATAGCACCTTCTTCTTCATCTTCATCAGCTCCGGGTCTGTAGCTTGAGCAGCTTTAACTTTATCAATTAAAGCTGGTTCTACGCGTATACTTGACATCATCATGTGGCTCCCTAGAGTCTTTAACTCTATCTCCATCCTTTATAAGTCACACAAAATGGGCCTTTATGTTGACAGCATCGCACTCGTTCCCGCATGTGATCTTCTACTCAACGCGTCAGCTACCAAGTTCGTTTTTCTAGGATGGTATTGAATGGTATTTTTGTAATCTTTTAACAGCTCGAGTCAACGTCGTTTTCGTATGTTGAGTTCTTTTTGGAAAAATATTTGAGGCTTTTGGAGTATATTAGGATGTTATTAATAATGACAACCACGAAATGATCCAAACAAAAAGATAAGATCAACAGGTAGGGTGAGGGTACCAATCTGAATCAAGCAGGATTTGTAAACTGTAGATGTAACAAAAGTTTCACCCAACGGAGTTTCAACAGATAAGTCAAAGTCTAATTTCTCAAGAGTTAAGTTCAAATGTTGAGCACAAGCAGATGAAATAAAAGAATGGATAGAACCGATATCTAATAAGATATAGACTTCGCAAGAGTTTATGATTAACATACCGTAATAACCTTTTTTGGGTTCCTCGCTTCTTGGTTAGTCATAACAAACACTTTTCCAGGATCCACCAACTTTGACTTGTCTGGAACAACCTCTGGTGTCACCGTTCCAGCTGGACTTAACTTTGCTATAATGCACATTCCACCCTTAACTAATTTGTCGCACTTGTGATCCATGATTTGAATCATTACTCTTTGATCCATATCGAATTGGAGTTGATCGCTATGCACAAGATAATTCCAAACTCGATGTTGGATTCTCCCAATTGCTGTCCAAAAAGTGAAATTCATGTCGTCTATTTTGACCTTCTTGGATCGGACGTCTCTTTCTAAAATATCAACGCGTCGTGCGGCTTTTACCCATGCATCCTCCATTCTCATTTGTTCAGTTGTTTCTTCTTTCATCAGAATTTTGACAATTACATTCTCAGCTTCCAGCTCTAATATCATATGCTTTGCCAGAGAGAGCTTCTGTTCAAGCCTCGCATATAGAGTAGCAAAATCTTGAATTGCTGTATCCCTTTGTTCCACGGACGCCTGCCGTTCTTCACCCTGCTCTTCTAACTCATAAATACGATTTTGCAGTTCTACATTTCGAACATAAAATTCTCCTAATAAATCTTCCTCATGTTCCTCTTCTTCCTCACTCTCAGCTGTTACTTCTGCGACTAGCTCGGGTGCAACTATTAATTCTTCAATCACTACATAGATAACTACCGCTAAAAGTAAGACTACGAGTAGCGGTGCCTCAATTATCTCAAATGCTCTATTGCTTACATTTTTAGCTGCCATTCTTAAATTCTGCCATAAAATAATGGTTAATTAAACAAATTAACATATCACATATTAACCCTATGCTTCAACTGACAAATTAAATACCACATAAGCTTAGGTAGGACATACTAGAGAAGAATTTACTCAACTCTCCCCTCTTAGTTCTATTCCCCGATCTCCGCCAGAAATCGTATCCCTAAGCTCTGATACTAACTGTGACGCCCCTAGAATAAGTCAAATCCAACCAACCCATTCTGGGTCGCCAAATACATGGTACAGAATCTAAATACAAACTTTTATATCACACGGTCGTGCAAAATACGACCACACAACTGTGAGTGTCAATACAAATATGTAGAAAATATAAACATTCAAACTAAGTCCTCATTACAATTATTATCACACTATTTTATAAAAATAGTGAGGACTACTACTGCTCTAACTCGGACCATCACTCTGTCCCCCGACTAGTCCCTGCGACATTCTCATTTCCTGAATAGGACAATAGATGAAAAGGGTGAGCTCATCTAGCCCAGTAAAGAATATTATGACTAAGATAATAAAGAACAATTTATCGTTAGTCTTCAACAAATCAGATAAAATATTATGGACAACAAGTTTTAGATCAACAACTACAGCGAAAATAATAATGCATTAGAAGAATTAAGTAGAAATTGATGTCTACTATATTCTATGATTTGAAAGTCCATAATCAATATTTTATCCCTGTAACATCAATCAATATATATCTTGAATAAAATGTTCATCTTTGCACTACGGGCCAAAGATATTCATTTGTATCACTAGTTGGTCATGTTCATCTCAACACCTGTCCATCTTTGCACTACAAGCCAAAGATATTCATCAGGTAATTATTCATCTTTGCACTACAGGCCAAATATATTCATCAAATAATCATCCATCTTTGCACTACAGGCCAAAGATATTCTTTTGTATCACCATTTAAGACTGAAGATGATGAAAAATAATTTAAAGAACGAATCTAGTGAGATAAAGGACAAAAATTTGGGATTCGTAGTTTAGTTTATCCAAGTTCAAAAATACTCCATAATAATCAATTGTGGAGCAAAATTCAAGAATGAAGTTCAAAACTTGGATCCAATCAAAAATAGGAACCTTAACAGACAACTTGGACAATTAAAATAACATTTTATTTTTCGGTGAAAAGTGTCGTATTCGTAAATTGTGCCGTATACGTGAATAGTACCGTATACGTGAATAGTAACTCCGATATAAAAAGTTAGAAATTTCACAATAAAATTCATACCAATATTTTGGTGAAATGATATTGAAGAAAATAACATCATTTACTTGAAAAATAACATCCCTTACCTCAAAAAAATAGTACTTCTGACTGGAATATCAGATATAATACTGAAGAAAACTTGCACTGTATAGCAACACTCAAAGTATCTAAATACTCACTAAAATACGCTCGATATTATAGAGAGAGAAAACTTCTGATTCTGGTATGATTTTCAATTCTAACCTAAGCACCCTATTTATAGAAAAATGCTTAGAACGCCAAAGCAGAAAATTTAATAAAATATTAATTAAATTCTTTTTACGTATGCACATCTTGAAAATTCATTCCAGCAAATTTTCAGCATTTACAACAAGCAAAAAGGACAGTGGGTCCCACACCATTCTAGAAACCCTCCACCAAAATTAAATTTTAAACCTAAAATTCCGGAACTTCAATAATTCATAATAAATGGCCCTTTTATCAGAAAAATATAAATTTTATGTCCTTTTCATAGGAAATTTAATTCTCTACAACTTTGTAGAAGAAAGTTTTTCTAAATTCCAAACAAAAAATGCCCGAAATCCATATACGAATGATTTTCTACACCAAAATACTGATAAAAACATTAGCATTAATTCCTTCTTTTATATCCACATAAAATAAATATTTCCTTATCATATAAATAAATAATTAATTATTCATAAATAATATTACAGAACTACAATATTGACAACCAGGTCGTTCCCAGAAAAGAGAGGGCTTTCCGATAAAGATTTCTCCTTACTGGCGCGCAATTAGGTGACCAAACCTCTCCTAGACAGAACTTCATTAGACATTGCCAATAATGCTATCTAATAATATTATTCAAATAATATAAATTATTGATCTGATAATGGGAAATACTGTGCAGTAACAGTTATTGAATTAACAATAATATAAAAATATTGTGCAATACCATATGCTACTGTGCAACAATGCGTATTACATAACTTTAACCACCGGGTATTTTAACAGTTTTAACGATAACCGTTACGCCGTTATTTTTAAAAAACTAATTCTTGTCGTTTTCGTCATCCGACAATTTTTCGTTATGGGGCCCACAAATGGCTGCGCCGTCGTACGAATATTCCCCGACAGCAAGAATATTCCATGACCAACCGAATATTTCTCGACAACAATGAATATTTTATAACCACTTGCTTATTTTAAAATATTTGCGCATTTTACCCATAACTTACCACATTAATCAAATCCACCCCTTACTATTTCAAAATAATATATAGAGGAAATTAAATTTAATTCATAAAAAGTTGGGGTCTTATAATTAACCTTAGCGGCTTATTCTGAAACGGTCATATTCTCCTGCTTTAATTCTAAAAACCTGACCTCTATCCTAGCCTGCATACTGTACGAGAAGTAATTCTCGAAGAACAGTTCTTTGAACCTTGTCCATGTCACCACTCCTTCTTCGGCTCTAGTTTGATTTGCCTCCCACTAGAAATTCGCTTCCCCCTTCATCATATAGGTAGCAAAAGCCGTCTTTTGCTCCTCTGCTACCCTAGCAATAACAAAAGCCTTCTCCATCTACTTCACCCAAGTTTGGGCTTCTATAGGGTCATTTATCTCTCTAAATTCTGGCGGTCCTACTGCCTTGAAGTCTTTAAAGTTTGCCAATCGATTGTTTGTCCGATTTCTTGCTGCTGGTGCCCAATTCTGCATGGTTTGTGCCAACATATTCGCAAGATTCTACATGGGGTCCACATTACCTCCTCCATTATTAACAGGTTCTTCTTCCATCTGGTTTCGGTTTCGTCTTCTTGGCGGCATTATCTGGTTAAACAAAACCTTATATTATTCTTTCATGTTTTATATTGTATACCTCATCATATAAGTGTTTACATATAACGCGTAATTTCAAACTCAAACAATCATATAATCAAAATGTTGTATTTTGAAAATTTTGATTTACTGTATTAACGAATTCGGTTTGCTACATTACCACATTATCAGATAAACAACTTATTCTCTTAATTTTCAAAAGTCATTTACTTAATCAAACATATATTTATATTCAGTCAACGAGTTCATTGTACTTCACATTATATAGCACATATTGCTATAAATATCTACTATCCCTTTGTGACAACAAAAGTTCGGAATCACTGCTACAACTTATTCAAAAGTTAGGAGTACTACATTACACACATATGCATATCATATACACATCATACATATTCATAAAGTTATTCATCCTACTTATCTTCTACACCCTCCCTTGATCCTAGATAACCTTTCACCTGGTGACCAACCAACCCACATATAAAACATGCACCTTATTTCGGATTGGGACAACGAGGAGAGATATGTCCCTCATGTCCATAATTATAGCATACGTTTTGCCCTTTCCTGCATACGCCTTCATTCTTCCTTTTACAGTTTGTACACTTTTCTATTTTTTTATAGTTCCCTTGGTTATAATCAGAATTTCCTAGATCACGGTCATTCATCCTTCTTTAACACTTCTGGCTTAGAGCTGCACACGATATGCTGCATTTGGCTCCCATCTTTTCAATTTCGATCTTCAGCTTATCTTGTTGTTCTTCCATTATTTCGATTAACACCTTTTGCAATTGACTATTTAGTAACTTTTCGATTTCCCACAACTGTTCTAGAGAAGAAACCTTATTCTTCAAATTTTGCACTTCAGTTGATGCCTGATCAGCTCCAACTTCGGTTTTCGAATCACTATCTGTCAGTACCACCCTTTCTGGTTCCGGTACTATGTTTTCCAAAATGATCACCTCATCAGGGTTGCTTTCAATGTGAGGCTCTATTTCAGCTATTGGCTTAGATATTGGCTCGGATAGAGTGATTTTCTCCTTCTTCACGATATGTGAGTCTCCTAATCTTTTTCCGCCTGATATCTACACATAATTGATTTCTGATTAGTACTTATTATATACACATAACAAACAATAGTTTTATGTAAGTTACTTTTATTTCGTTTTATGGCGAATTTTCTTAATTCATCTCTTTTAAACTCTGTTTGAGTTATTTATTTTTCAACGCTTCTATCTAGCCTAAGGTATCCCCACCAAAGGTTTCTAACCTAAAGCTCTGATACCAACCTGTGATGCCCCCAAATCCGGGTACTTGAAACTCGTACTTGGTGCTACACGATACCATTCATTCGAACTGCTTAATATATTACAAACTTAAAAATTATATCAAGGTTGTCTAATCCCCAGATATAGCGACCTTTAAGTAACATTATTACATGATAGATAATATATTATCACAATACATAACTCCAGTTATTACGAATAACACCTTATAACTTATTCCTTCAGATTCCCCTTTCCCTTGTCCTTGCCAGAACCTTCTGGTCGATCACGCTTAGCTGAAAACATTTAATTTTAAAGCAAGAATGAGCATTTAATTGCTCAGCAAGTAATAACAGATAATAAACATCAGTTGAAAGAAATAAATATTTTTCTTGAAGTATACTTCTACAACGAATGAATAGTTGTGAAGCCATTTGAAATAATTCTTAATAACAACTACAAAAAAATGGACATTTGACAACGATTTTTCGGGCAACGACTTATAAAGTCGTTGCCAAAAATGCATGTTTAGCAACGAACTTTGTCATTCGTTGCAGTTTTTTTTATATAAAAAAAGTTAATTTTTTTCCTTTTTTATGTACAACATTATTTTCAGAAAAGAAAATTAATATCTTTATCATTATTATATATATTTTTAATATTAGGATTTTTAAAAACAAAAACTAAAAATATAAATTAAAATAGAAAAAATAAAAATTAAAAAACAGTAAAAGATAAAAAAAAAATAGATTCAAAATTTCAAAATAAATAAATTAAAATTTTAAAAAATTATTATTATTTTCAAGAAAAAAAATTGGAAAATTTTTCATTTTTGAAAATAATAGTAAAATTTTATAAAATATATATTCAAAAAAATAAAACTTTATTTTCATAAAACAAAAATAATTTTTTTAAAGATGTGTAAATTTTCATAAAAATCATTAAGGTTTAAAAATTTTTAACATTACCTTTTTTGAATCTATATTTTTTGAAACTTTATTCATTTTTGAAAAAAATAAAAGTTTCTAATATTTTTTCCTTAAAATAATAATTAGTTTTAAAACTTTATAAAAATAATATTTTATTTTATTTTAAAAATAAAAATAATTTTTTACTTTAAATATAAAATATTAATTATTTTAGAAAGAAAATTTTGTTTTTAAATATTAAAAATTGTTATTATTTTTAAATTATTTTAGGAAAATATTATATTTTCAAATTTTTAAAATAATATTTTTTTTAAAATACTAAAAATATTAATTATTTTGAAAATATTAATTACAATTATTATTTTAAAAATAATATTTTCTTTTAATAATTCCTAAGAAATTCGGGTTATCACATGGTCTCTATTTCTTTTAATTTTATTTGATTTAAGAATGTAAAACACTAATATTATAATAGTGTAAAATAAAAATATTAAATATTGATCATACTTGATTATTTATTATTATAAAATTGTCTATTTATATTCCTAAATTATATGAAAATTAACACGTTTACAATTTTTTTTATATCTGAAAAGTTAGATTATTAAGTGAATATCAAAATTAGTTGATATTTGAAAAACCATTAAAAACATTTTGAGCACATTGATGAAGGCTCACAATTGTTTAGTGTTTTACGTAACGAAAAATGATGATCTTATGATATAATATTGAATCAACATATGTTTTTATTAATTTTATTTTTAGTAATCTTTATATTTTATTTTAACTTATAAGTCATTATCAGCTGAGCACCTTCACAACTTGTTTTAACTTAATTCTGACTTATAAGTCAAATTAGTGCCGAACACTTTTACTTATAAGTTACAGCTTAAAACGAACCTGATATATGTAAATTGTAATATTAGATTTATTTTTCATATTTGTTCGATGCAAATAAATAAAGAGGTTTAACCATTCAAATAAGTTTTCATCATTTTTGAATTCTTCAATTTCAAAATTTATACTCTTCTTACAACTACAATTAGAATAAGAAAATAAATAAATAATGAGTTTTAAAGTATAGTTCATTAATGAATGAATATTAATTTATTTATATATAATAAATAAAATAATCAACTCTAAATTATAATTCAAATAAATTTTCGTCATTTTCAAAATAAATTTTAAAAATACCATTTTTATAATAATATATATTATGAATTGAATTTTTTTTAAAAAAAATATTAATTTTTTTACAATCATAGTTAATATATTGATATATACATTAGTTTAGTGGAAATATTGTTTAAATAGCAAAGCTATATAATTTTCTTTATAAAATAATATATTATATGCTATAATAAATATTATAAGTATATGTATGTGTTACACTATTTAAATACTGTAGTACAAAGATAATATTTGGTAAATAATTAATTATATAAATAAACAAAAAAATTAGTTTTAAATTATTGTCTTAATTTTCAGAATTAAAATTTTATATTACTTATGCTTAAAATAAACATGGGCCGGTAAAAACACAAATTGATTGATCAAATGGATGAAAAGTGTTGATGACAACTATCCACGGACTATATCCTTCAGATCAAAAAGCTCATACTCGATCTACCGCCTCCTCCTCTCTCAATCTCATACTGCCTCCTCATCCTCCTCCTCTCTCAATCTCCTACGCCTCACTACTCCCTTTACATTCTATCTCCTCCCACTCATTATTGCCCTAGTTTAGGAAATAAAGCCCCAATTCCGATTTGTGCAATTTTCGACGACAGCGGCAGCAGCTTCATTTGGTTCATTTTGTTCCATTGTTGTCTTCTATTACCCATAGTCAACGATTAGTATTCAATTTGACCTTTTTCCCAATTTTACACACACTAACACGCACAATAGCTTGTAATTTTGGTTTCACACAAATATTAAATCTAAAGTACACTTATACACAAATTTAGGTTTCAATTTAAGAAATTTATGATGTTATATATGTATAAATTGGGGATTCAGTAGAATTTTTGTTTTAGTTGTTCTTGCTCTAGTTTAATGATGAGCTCATTTTATGTTTATTATGAGTTCATCTTTGTACTGATTATAGAATTAAATGAAAAATTCATGGGATTAGTTTGCTTACAAAAGAACTTGAAGCAAATAGTATCAGTACATGTAATTTAGTGTTTGTTTTATTATTTTGATTTCGTCTAGAAGCAACCACATGAATGATATAAGAATGGGTATAACATTTAACCAAGTGGAATTGAGCACATAATAACCTTGTGATAAAAATTAACAACTTTACACTTGTAATGTTATGTTAGATTTAAAAGTTAAAAATGTGTTGGGCATTGAGTCTCTTGATTGTTGGAGAACCTAAAGATCAGGAGCAGATAATTGCTATTGCTAAGTTTGAATACTTAATTTACTTTTCCAATTAGGATAATTTTACATTATTACTACTCAAGTATTACCATTGCTATGTTGATAAGTTATATTTAAGTATTACCAATATATTCCAAACAAAATAAAAGATATACTTTTAGTGTGTTTCCTTGTATAATTCTCAGCATTGGATTCAAGTAAAAATTGATGTTTCACTAGATCTTGTACCTTTGAAATATCTGAAAAGCTTTATATTTTCTTGTTGTTTATTAGTAAATCCTTGCCCATTACAGTTCACCTTAAATGTTCAAGTTGCAGAAGTTGATACATTATATTGAAAGTGCAAGTTATCATTTCTGCTCTCTTGCTTTTCTTTCAACGGCTTAAAAGAGTTTAATTCATCTTTTACTATATTATACGTTATGCTATCTTATTTGTAATTGTTTTCCTTACAGGTGTGAAAGTTCATATTTAGTTTTTAATTCTTGTATTATTTCAGTAGTGAAAAATATTAAGCAGTAGAAAAAAAGAAAAAAATGAAAGTGAAATGATTTTTAGGTTTTGAAAATGTTTGAACAGATGTTTGAGGGTCACTTTATCATATAAAAAGGTGTTCTGGCTCTATGATATTTTTGTGATTGTCCCAATAATGGAATGCAAGAATGCAAGTATGCTTACATTATCTATACACTAGGGTTTGTTGTAAATTTGGAATAAAGATGAAAGATTTTTCAATTATCAAGTTCTCTGGTTTCTATGAAAAAATAAAATAAATATGTAGACTTAATCTTGAAAATGAGAATTCATTGACTTTTTTAGTGTTCAAGCCTTTTTCCTTTTTTTGGAATATAAGGTATTGACTATTGACTATACTACAACAACTAAGTTTTATTTTTTGGTTTATGTTAAATTCTAATGTATTGGCATATCAAGTGTGCAAATGACCTAGATGTCATCGTCTCGTGTTTTTCTCATGCTATACTTGCGACAATAAGTGTTATACTGGAGGTTCTTAATCTTTTTTCTTTTAATATTTTATTGCATTTCAGGCCTTACAAGGAGCATTGCTTAGTTGTTCATATGCAGTTCTTGATTATGCGCAAACTGGTTTAATTGATGTTGTATTCTTCTTTAAAGTGAGTATTCTACACTCTTCATGGGATTTTTTTAGACTAGTTAAGATTTTAACTTTTTGTTATTGTGCTTATCTTATCTTATCATAACAATTTATGCTTGTTCCTTTTCACTGTAACGGAGACATTGCTATTAGGTGGACCCTCCACTCGCTTGTTGGAGGTGTGTTAAACTTGCTTTAGTTTGTCCTACGCTTTCATTATTCAACATAACCCAAAATCATATGGGTGCTAAAATTACTTTATAGTTGCTGGAAGAGTTGAAGAAGCAATATTCTGCTGCTGAATATTATCTTAGTGATACAAGTCTCCAACTCTGTTTATGTACAATGTCTTTGTGTTAACTATGTGATTGTTCTGTTCTGTTCTTATGGATTCACCTTATTATGTCAACTTCAAAATGCTCTTGTTACTCTTGCAAGCAAGGGATTTGCTGTGGTTTATTTATCAGATTTGGATCAACATTTTTGTTATGTGGATTTCTTTTCTATATAGTATAACTTTTTAGCTTTTAGGTACTTGTGTACACAATTTATTTATTTATTTTGCGTCTCTATCTGCATAATTCTTCTAGCTAGGTGGGTGGGTTGCCTTTTGTGTGTGTGTGTTTGTGAAGCTATGCTTGATTTTGTATATTGTCTTTGAGTTAGTTGTGTTAAATGCATTTTAATTTGATTTTCAACTTATAATAATTAATCTAATTATCTTGAGCCACAATAGCAATAAGCAACCAACACCATACTTTAAAGGCTGTTTTACATACATTGAGCCCTTGATTGGAGCATCTTTTATTGTTGGGCGTGATAAGAGGATCAAATTTGGTGTTTGCCTAATTGGATATAATATTTTCTATTATTTTATGCTCTCTCTCCCCTTTTTCAACCGTTGGTGTTTTTCTCATGCTTATGGAAACTCTTTGCTGCTATCTTTGGTTTAGGAATTATTCTTTTTGGTTTAAACTGGTGTTTTAGTATAGTCTAATGTCTAATATCATTTTAGAGAAACATTTCACAACATTCAAAATTTTTATCTCGATAAATTTTTTAATGGTTACTTTTCTCCTATAAGTTGTTAATTAGGTTAGATCAGTTCAATGGCATTATATGAATGAAGTTCTTTTTGTCATTGAGTTCTTTTAGATGTACTTATTTAATTTCCTATGGCCATATGCTTCTATTAGCCGTATGAATGTCTAATTCATTATATATACCTCTGCTGATTTTTTGATCTGATCTTTCCATTTTTCATTGGTTATATTGTAGTCTAATAACTGTAATTTTGTATTTACTTTTATGTTAGCTTACGACCTAACACAATGAGAAACTTTTACGAACTTGTCAGAAATTAGGGCAAGGAGGTAGATCTATACTCCACAAACCAGGAGTGTATCAAGATACTAGTCGGTAAAAAAGTTGATTGGGCAAGTTGTATGGGGATGACAATTCCACTATTCATTATCCTAGGCAAGTAATACCTACAGAGTCGCTCCATCTCCATGAATGATAATTCCATTGCATATCAAAGTTATTTTGTTCTCAATACAAATTATCTATAAGCTAGAATTTCAGTTCTATTATTTCTATTTAGTTTTATACCGTGTTAAATTTTAAAACATAGTGTATATTGTTATTTAGGTGAAATATTTTTTTTTTCTTCTGTGAAGATTACTTAATTACCTCTTTTTATAGTAAAAGGGTCGTACCAATAGAAGAGAGAATGGCTCTGGCACGGGAACATAAATGTTCATTTTATGATTGTAGTGCTAAAACTAAAGAAAATGTGCATCAGTGTTTTAAAGAGCTCGCCTAAAGGTATACTCATTAGAATGGTTGTTCTTTCCAAATATACAATCTATGGTGAATCTCATATATTGTAATCATTTTACATTTGGTGATCCAATAGTTTTTAAGTCATGCATACGGATAACATACAATTTTTGTTCCATTTTTCTTAGCATATGATCTGAACCGTGAACATGTTTTCAGTAGCTAATTTCAGAAAGAGTCTCATCTCTTTCCAACTCTCCATTCAACTTTCTTATCTACGTTATTTAATTCAAGAAATGTTTTTTTACAGGTTGTGATTTTTTGCAAAATGAGTGCAGATGAAGAACTATGAGACCAAAAACACTTCACAATGTGTAAGAGTTACCATTAATATTAATCGTTGGTAACCTCTGACCTTGCTGTTGGTGCACAGATTGCATTATTTTAAAGATGACGAATGATCATGGTACTGGATAATTTTATTAAGTTAATAATATTTGAGTTTTTTTTTGTATTTCGACCATAATTTGTTATAGGGTCATTGAGTCGCAATTTATTTTGTTTGTAAAATAATTTTGAAATTCGTTACATAATAGGATTGTCAATAATGGATTTGGAAATAATACAATCAAAATCTATTGTATCAAACGACAACGTATAGTGTCGTTGCTAAATGATAACAACTCCCGTTGCTCTCGAAAAATAATTAGCATCGTACAATATCGTTAATTGAACATAATTATCTAGAACAAAACCAATGACAATAAATAATTTCGTTGCAAATTAATAGATGACCAATTTATTATGCACATTTAGCAACAAACATCGTTGCCAAAAAGTATACAATCAACAACGAAAACCAGTTAAGGTAACAATTTTCATATTGTTCAACAACGACAAATATCGTTGGCAAATGTGTATCACACGCAACGAATTTCATTTTTCGTTGGCACAAAAAAAAAGATTCTTTTCGTTGCCAATTAGACGGATTTTGCAACAAAAGTTGCTTTTCAGTAACAATTTCTTAATAAATTTTCTACAAAACATTTTGTTGCTAAATGATATATAATTTTATACGAAAACAAACTTTCGTTGCGAAATATCTCACTTTCTGCAACGAATTTTTTTTTTCGTTGTTAGACAATTAGAAACGCTCATTGGGCAACGAATGGTCCAACGACAGAAAAATCGTTGCAAATGACCTTTGGCAACGAATTTTCACACATTTAGCAACGATATCCGTTGGTTGTCAAATGACAATTTTTTTGTAGTGAACATATCAAACCGTTTACATTTTTGAAACGACGTAGTGACTATAAATGCTGAGAGGTCAATAGACCTTGAACCATTGTTTTCAAGTTTGAAAAGGTTTGTATAGAAATTCATACGCAAACCGTTATGACTTACGGACAAGTTGGGTGATCAGCCCGAATGCCCTGTATTGATCAACACTACATGCTGGAACGATATTTACGTTCATCATAACCGCCTTTGGCACATAAAAATTTTCCAATTACGGGATGTTCATACTCAATCTGGAGTCCAAACTAAAGCAATTCAGTTGGACGACTTTATCATAAACAATAATATTCGATGATATATTTCAAACTATGTCTAGCCTAGTCAAATAGCTTAGACAACTTTTAAACCATGTATACATACCAATATTGAATAGTATGCATTAAAACTTGCCATGTCAAAGAATTTCGAATTCAAGAATACTTGTTCAAATACAACAGTTCATACAAATGAGGGCACTTGCATAAACAAACTTAGCTTACAAAGAACAATCTTTGAGTATATATGAATCACATTAAGATCATACTTATAATCAATGAACAAATCAGATAAAATTCGAGAACTTACATGAATATAAATGAATTAAGAATACTTGTTGAACTGAAGAGCCATTGCATAAATGCAAAGGTGTAGATACATGCTCAATAAAAGTAGAGTTAAGAAACTTGCTGAAAAGATCCATTGCATAAAGTAAATGCAAGGGTTAGGATACTTGCCTTGATCGCTACTTACGGTTACGAATTATAGTTTTATCTTTTATACAAAGTCCTATCATTCACAAGATTATTCTTTCAATTAGAATAATACATCATACCTCATAATATTGCTATTTAAAGTCACCATACAGCTAAAACACATTATCATGTATTCATATCAGTCATTAGTACATATAAGAACGGTTATCAAATCAAACTATGTAAGTCTTGTTTGATTTCGGTATCAATTCGATGTCCCGATTACGTTACCGGATAATTATCAAGTTTATTTTCAATAAAACTTTATTTTAAAGTTTTAATATTATTTTTAGATAATTATTTATCATTTATAATATTTTTCAGAAGCTCATAACAATTTTTAAATAATTATTATCATTTCTAATAATTTTTTAAACATTAATATCATTTATAATGATTTTTCAAACATTAATAGCATTTATAATGATTTTTCAAACATTAATATCATTTATAATGATTTAATTGCTAAATAATTTTATTACCATTAATATTTAAATAATTTAAAATATTAATAAAATCCAAGTCAAAATATTAAAAGTTTTTTATTATAACTTAAAATATTTTTAAAATCTTAATATCACCTTTAAATAATTTTTTTAAAATATTAAAATTATTTTTAAATAATTATCATTAATATTAAAGTATTAATGTAATTCATGTTAAAATATTTAAAAGTTATTTAGTATAACTTAAAAATATTTTTAAAATCTTAATATCATTTTTAAATAATTTTTAAAATGTCAAAATCTTTTTTAAATAATTTATTTAATACATTTATTAAATAAATTTATTATCATTAATATTACGATATTAATGACATTTATATCAACATATTAAAAGTTATTTATTATAACTTAAAATATTCTTTTAAACATTAATATTATTTTTAAAATTTTAAAATCATTTTTAACTAATTTATTTAATATAATTATTAAATAAATTTATTATCATTAATATTTAAATAAATTAAAATATTAATAAAATTTATGTCAAAATATTAAAAGTTAATTTTTATAACTTAAAATAATTTTTAAAACTTAATTACAAATTTTTAATAATTATTTTCTATTTTCTCTATTTTTTTTAAATTATTTAATTAATTTTTATTTAAAACCGTCGCTGAAGGCTTATAGTGACAGAAACTGTCGCTATAGGTGTTCTTCAGTCATTTAAGAACAGTTTGGTCAATGCCCTAGGGGCTACTTTGACCATTAATAAGTTTCATTTGATCTTGTTTCTGGCATGAGAGTGTATCAATGATGCAGTACTATCAGTGTAAAGAAATTTCAGGGTTTAACTACATCACATCAAGAAGTTATTAGTGGTCAAACCACTCTATCAAGGCTGTTCTTCATTTCTAGAAATTCCAGAAATGCAGTCAGTGTTGAGCAGCCATTTTGGGGCTTTAATAACTTGAATTCTGTGTATTATCTAAGTGATCCAATGTCACACTCTTGTAGTAGAAATGTCAAGCTACAAAAATGATACACTGGCTTAGCCTGACAACATCATATAAGCAAGATCTAGCTTGGTCAAAGTACGTATCTGTCAGAGGCTGTTCTTGAAATTTCTGGAAATTCCAGAAATTCATTTTTTCAGTTTGGTCAACCCATATTTGACCATTATTAACTTGGATCCTAGTTATGATTTAAGTGTTCTATTGTCAAGGTTTTGTAGTCCATATGTCAAAGTATAAAAGTGATACACTTATATGGCATAACCACATCACAAATGAGAGATCTAAGCCTCATAGAATCTTGTCAGGTCTTTTCTAGGTTTCTGGGTTTTCTAGAACCAGTTTTTCATGACTGGTCAACTATGTTTGACCATGAATAACTTAAAATCTAGACATGCTATGTACATGATTCCATTTCCAGTTTAGTCTAAGCATGACATACTACAACAAGGATACACTTAACAGATCAAGATCTACAGGCCTTGACATTTGACTATCAGGCCACACTTTTAGGGTTCATCCAAATTTTTTAAATCTCTATTTTCATGCATTTAAATGTTATGGATCCATGATCTAACAAACCAAATCACTAAATAACATAACAAACAATATATTTAAACACAAAAACATAAAATCTACCTAAGCATACAAGATGTAGCTTAGGGTTAGGGTTTATACCTTCTTGAGCAAAGTTTTGATTTTCTTTCTCTAATCTGTTCTTGGATGGTGTATGGGTTGTTCTTGGCTGATCTTAGGACTTAGTTTCTTACTAAAATTTCGTGGGTCAGGAGAGAGAGATAGAGTTGACTATGTTTAGAAAATAAAATGAGGTTTTTCTTTTCTTTTCTCTTTCTTACAAATCCTATGCTTTGATACAATGAATTTGGCTGGTATAGGTGTCAAGATTTGACTGATTGGAATGATTTATAGCACATGGTGAATCTTGGTTTGGTGAGCCATAATATTTTGGCAAGATTTACACACTTCCTTTATTAAAGAAAGAAAAAATTGGACATTTTTGTCATTTAGCCCACAATTTTTATGACATACTTGTAATTCCTCATGTTCCTTAGGTTTTAACCCTTAGGTTTTGTCAATATTTATAAATTAGGGTTTTTAATTAAAAATTAGGATTTTTAAATTATATTAGGGTTTCCAAATTGGAAATTAGGGTTTTTTAATTACATATCATCTAATCAATTACCTAACCTTAATCACATAAATACAAATACATATCACTCTTAAATACAATTATAATTAATAAATGTATTAATTTTCAAATTCTTAATTGAAATTCATATTAGGGTTTCCTAACTAATCATTAGGGCTTCTAAGTTTAACATTAGGGTTTCTAATATTATGCCTTAACTGATCAACATTAATTAAATACTGTACAGACACATAATCAAAATTACAATTATAATACTAACTGTATTACTAATTGTTGCGCCATTTCGGTGTTAACAAAAACGGGCACAAAACACGTGCAAGTATACACGGTCGACAAGTAATAAATTCGATAAGTCGAGATCGTTCCCTCGGAGAAAGGATTCAGGCTTAAACTAAAATGCAACAGTCCTATGGTTATTTTCGTCTGCTCAAACGTGTGTCAAAGTGTTCTTTAATTAACTAGACTGGTTTTAGAATAAACTTAACTAATTAACAAGCAAGGGGTTCAAATTAGATAAATATGGGATCCTAACTTCATCTATTGCGTTATCTAGGTTAACAACACCTCAAGTCATGTATGAATAATCACATAGGAATGCTAGCCGGGAGCGCGAATGTGAGACAGGGCTATCTTTCAATAAACCAAGTCCATATCATATAATATCTACAAAAGAGATAGACGTCACATGAACATCGATAAAACCTAAATTGCTATGTCTCTGTAATTTACAAACTAAACCGATTTAAGTGCAAGCTCCCTATTGACTACACATGGCAATACGGTATATTTCTATCCGGATTACGAATCACAAAACTCATCAAATGCAAGTTTCACAAACACATGCTAGCATGGCAAAATCTAAGTTTACATATCCTCTTTCGATTCCATATAAACTATTACAGTAGATGTTGATCAAGCATCTAAACATAAAACACAACCATGCTAGGCAAACCATACATTCTCATCCATATATTTCAAAGAGGCATAAAACCCTTGAATAAGCAAATAGAATCCATTAGAATCCCATAATGGAAGTTAGTTCATCACTGAACCACCAACCATTATGGGATTTAAACCAAGCATTGAACAAATATGGAAGTAGAGAAAAGAGAGATAAAGAGTGAAAATCTTGTGGTTCCCCTTTTCAATAGAAGCAAGCAAGCTTGAGTTTAGACCACAAATAAGCTCCAAGATGAGCCCTAGAAATGAAAGCTACTTAAACTAGAAGAGAAGAAGAGTTAAGCTCTCAAGCTCTCCTTAGCTCCTAAACCCTAGAAATGTAAGACAATAATTTTGAAAAAAAAATATGAAGTCCCGTTCTAATAATTGATAAGTCTCGTTTATTACAACCCAACCATTATACAAACACTCAGCCGAATAAAGAAAATAAAAATCCAACTTTTAGGACCGGCGCGGCCGCGCGGAGTCCCCTTGCTTTCTTGGCGCGGCCGCGCGAGCACTGCTCTGCTGCTGGTGACTTCACTTTCAATGCTGGTTACTTTGTGCTTCTTTTTTTCTTTCTTTCTTGCTTCCTTTTCCTTCTCATTTGCTGCTATGATGCCATCATCACATGCCTTTTGCCTTATGCCATCTTCATGCCAAGCCTTCCTTTGTTCCACATAAGCTCTCCACCTTGCTTTTGCCAACTTCATGCCATTGGGTCCCTTTTCATGCCATTCCATGCCTTAATCATGCCAATTCATGCTCTTTTGAGTTTCCTGACTAAGAAATGCAAAACAAAGATAAAACGCATTAAAAGACAATAAAACGCTTGAGTTTAAGCCATAATCCTTAGAAGTTGATATCCAATAAGTATGTATAAAACTTACTTATCACTAATCAAATCCCTATTCAAATTAGGGTTTGACCAGCTATCCATCATTACCTAATTTTCGTTACTTAGCCAATTTAAAATAAATAAATTGACTAATCTGCTAAATCATATCGCATATGTTAAAAATATTACTGATAACAATAATTATAATAATTAATAAAAAAAAAATTCATTCGTAAAAATATACATATATATATAATCGTTTAAAAATTCCTTGTCCTTACATTCTCCTCACCTTATAAGGATTCCGTCCCCAGAATCACCATTGCCTTATATTTAATTTTATGTTTATTCTTTGACTTTTATTTATTAATTTTTTTATTGAATTACTACCTTCTCCCCTCTTTACAAGATTCCGTACTACGAGTTCGGAACTGTTGCGCATTTCTGCTTGCATTAATTATGGTAGTGCCCAACGGAACTCAAATTCCTCCTTCAAAATTCTTCTATTAACGAGTTATTATTATAATATATATGTTTTCTGGAATTATCTTTCGTATATCTATGTTCAAGTGTTCTAGGGTTTACAAGGGTAAATATACTTATCTTAACAAACTTATGGTAAGGAAAATAGGTTATATCTGAATAAAGTATATATATTAATATAATTGATCAGAATCATACCTGGAACTCCATCTTCGGCTTCTACTATATCTTGGACAGTCATATTGAAGGTCCTTGCGGTTTATTTAGTTGGTGGAGTTGGACCTGTTAGGTTTGTAAGATTCATAGACACAATCAAATTGCATTAAAATAGCAGAAGCATGGTAAATCAGAGTTTTTAAAATTTTACAAACCATATACCTGGATCATCCTTTATGCACATTATTAATTTAAAATGATAAATAAAAAGTTATGAAATCATACCCTTGTAGAACTAAGCTTCCACAGGTACGAGTTCAACTAATTGTTCTTCGCGATCTCCTTGAATCTCCAGGATTGATTCCTTCCTTTGATCATCGTTAGCCACCCAAGTGTTTGGCCTCTAGAGGTGATCCACCAACGAAGAGGAATTGTTCAAGAAGGAGGGTGGTTGGCTAAACTCTAGTTTTCTATTATCTATAGAAAAGGAGTACTCTCCAACAATTAGAATTACATCCGCTGATATCTTACATAGGATTCCTCTTATATAGATACTTAGTCAACCCTTCTAATCCAATTAGAAATAGGGTTTTATTTAATTAATTAAACTCCTTTAATTAATTAGGCTTCCCAACACATTGAGAATAATTAATTAAACTTTTTTAATTAATTTGCCTCCTAATCTTATTAGGAATTAATGAGAGTACTAATATTGAATTAATTCCTAAACTCCTTTAATTTATTTAATTAATTTTCATTTAAAACCGTCGCTGAAGGCCTATAGTGACAGAAACCGTCGCTATAGGTGTTCTTCAGCCCTTTAAGAACAATTTGGTCAATGCCCTGGGGACTACTTTAACCATTAATAAGTTTCATTTGATCTTATTTCTAGGCATAAGAGTGTATCAATGGTAAAGTACTGATGTAGTACTATAAGTGTATAGTAATTTCAGGATCTAACTACATCACATCAAGAAGTTATTAGTGGTGAAACCACCCCATCAAGGCTGCTCTTAATTTCTGGAAATTCCAGAAATGTAATCAGTGTTGAGCAGCCATTTTGAGGCTTTAATAACTTGAATTCTGTGTATTATCTAAGTGATCAAGTGTCACACTCTTGTAGTAGATGTTGGGTTTGTACGTAGCGCAATCATGTAATCAAATCACATAAATAAGGGCGGAAGCGCAAAAACTAGGTTTTCAAAATTTAATACAAACCCATAACCATGATCTTTCTTGTGCATCAATTATCAGTCAATATAGAAGGAGAAAAACAGAATTATACCTTTGAAGATCCAAGCTTCCTCAGGTACTAGTTCTACTCCTTTGCTTCCTTTGATTCCTCTATAGTGGCTCCTTCCCTTGATCAATGTCAGCCACCCAAATGTTTGGCCTCTAATGGTGATCCATCAAGGAAGATGAAGAACTCAGGAAGATGGGTTATTGGCTTAACCCTTGTTTCTATCTTTATAGAATATGTGTACTCCCAACTTTTGGAAAAACTCACGTTCCTTATTTCTGATATAAGACTCTCTTATATAGATATTAGGTTAACCCTCCTAATCTAATTAGAATAAGGTTTTATTTAATTAATTAATTAAACACTTTTAATTAATTTATATCCTAATCTCATTAGGATTGAGAGAGAGAGTATTGATATTATGTTAATTCCTAAAGTCCTTTAGAATTAAAATAATAATAATAATAATAATATTAATAAGACTCCTCTTATTAATTTATATTTAATATTTCTAAAATAATAAATAATAAACATTAAGCTATTTAATTTATTCTATCACCATAGATTAGATTAATTATAATTAATGTATTATTACTATCATGCCATTTTCTTCTTAAATTATTCTTCTTCCTTTTATGGTGTGACCCTTTAGGTTCTCCATATTAAACTGGTTGTGAATAAATTAATTAGAACAATTCTAATCTTATTTAAATAAATAAATTAATTTAATAATCTATTTAAATAAATAACATTTATTCTACAATAGGGATAAGCCTCCCTAGCGATCAACGACTTTCCATATAATATAGATTTCAACATTAATCATAAAAAAACCTGTGAGTTAATAGTTACCGTACAATTCAATCCTTCCGCCATACAATGTCCCAATTAAATATAAGACATGGATTTACTGTCAAGTTTTATTTTATTTAATCATATGCATTTCGATTAGAAAATGCACAACTCCAAATAATGTAAATTAGAAACCTCTTTCTAATTTCATTCCACCTTGGCCAAAGATTCATGGGTTCTCATTTAACGAATCACATAGGACATATCTCCTCTTTTACTAGAGGTGGTAGATTCTTTATTGATCATACATCATCTCCATATGTAACTCATTATACCCAAGCATACCCTATATATACCTTAAAAGGCCTTAAGAAATAAGTCAAATTATAATCTGTTACACACAAGATACTATGATGATCTCAAGTCTAAGGATCACTTGTACTACTATCACATTAGGAATTACTATTGACAGGCGAGTAAAACTCCATTAGGTAGCGAGTCACGTTCAGTGAACTTATTCTCCAATAAGCACCTACATTTTTGCTTTAGTGTCTCCACACAAATGACCATGAGATCAGTCATCATCATCCAATGAGCAACCAACATATGTACCAATCTATCCGGATTTATTGATCTCCATTTTAGTAATTCCATGACTGAGAACTATTTTAGTTTTTAAGCTTTCTAAGAATTTAGATCTCATTAGCATGATCTCATCATGATTCTAAAAGCATTGCTTAAAACTATGGGTTATTTACATATTATAAAAAACAGCACCATGTAGATAATTAAATGCCTTAAATGACTATTTTATTAATAAATAAATAAGATTATTTGCAAAGTATGTGCTTTATCATCATACATGATTGGCTTGTATGCACACTACTATCAATCTCCCACTTACACTAAAGCCAATCGCCATGGTATCTCATACCCATCTTCTATAAGTGACGATCAAACTGCTATTGTGTTAGAGCTTTAGTAAATTGATCTGCAATGTTGTCTTGAGAGTCCACACGCTCCAAGGTGACGTCTCCTCTTTCAATGATCTCCCTGATCAAGGAAATCGTCGCAACACGTGTTTTGATTTCTGATGAGACCTGGGTTCCTTAGCCTGTGCAACAGCTCCGGTGTTGTCACATTATATGGGAACAGCTTCTCCAATGCTAGGAACCACACCAAGTTTAGTTATGAACTTCTTCATCCAAACAGCTTCCTTTGCAGCTTCACTTGCAGCTATATACTCTGCCTCTGTCACTGAATCAACAACTATTTGCTTCTTGGAACTCTTCTAACTCACTGCGCCTCCGTTCAAGGTAAACACAGACCCTGAAATAGATTTACTGTCATCTTGGTCTGTTTGAAAACTTTAGTCCGTGAATACCTCGAGTTTTAATTCAGACCCACCGTAGACAAGAAAAATATCTTTAGTCCTTCTCAAGTACTTTAGGATATTCTTCACTGCCTTCCAGTGTTCTTCTCCTGGATTCGACTTGTATCTGCTCGTTACACTAAGTGCGTGAGCAACATCCGGTGTAGTATATGTCATACCGTACATGATAGATCCTATTGCAGAAGCATAAGGGATCTTACTCATACGGTCTCTCTCCTCAGGTGTCTTTGGGGCCTGTTTCTTGGAGAGATGTATTCCATGGCTCATCGGCATGAGACCTCTTTTGGAATCTTTCATGCTAATCCTCTTTAGCATCGTATCAATTTACGTTCCTTGGGATAAACAGAGCATCCTTTTAGATCTATCTCTATAGATCTTTATCCCCAAAATATAGGATGTTTCACCCAAGTCCTTCATGACGAAGTTTTTAGATAACCAGATTTTAATTGATTGTAACATAGGAATGTCATTCCCTATCAGTAATATATCATTAACATATAATACAAGGAATGATACTGCGCTCCCATTAACCTTCTTGTATACACATGGTTCATCCTCGTTTTTGATAAAATCAAACTCTTTGATTGTCTCATCAAAACGAATGTTCCATCTACGAGAAGCTTGCTTCAACCCATAAATGGATCGTTGTAGCTTACAGACTTGATTTGTTCCAACCTTTGAAACAAATCCCTCTGGCTGTGTCATATAGACATCCTCCTCAAGTTTCCCATTGAGGAATGTCATTTTCACATCCGTTTGCCAGATTTCATAGTCGTTATAAGCTACAATCGCAAGCAAAAACCTAATGGACTTGAGCATAGCTACTGGTGAGAAGGTTTCATCATAGTCAACTCCTTGTCTTTGTTTGAAACCTTTTGCAACTAGTCGGGCTTTATAGGTCTCCACCTTTCCGTCTGCTCCACTCTTTCTTTTAAAGACCCATTTACACCCAATAGGCTTAATGCCTTCAGGTGGTGAAACCAAAGTCCATACTTTGTTTTCATACATGGAGTCCATTTCGAATTTCATGGCTTCAAGCCATTTCCCTGAGTCTTTATTATGTTCGTATTTCAATGGATCATCATCATTCATGATGTGTACCTCATCGTCATCTTCTATAACGAATCCATACCTCTTAGGTATCTTCGGCACTCTTCCAGATTTACGAACAGGGTGTGGTACAGTAGGTTCTTCTACTTAGTCAGGTACCTGACTTTGATCCGTGGTAACTTGTGGTTCTTGAACTTCTTCAAGATATATCTTACTCCCACTGACCCCTTCATGGATAAACTCCTTTTCCAAGAAGGTAGCTGTTTTGCAACAAACACCTTTTGATCAGTTGGATGATAGAAATAATACCCTACAGTTTCTTTAGGGTATCCCACAAATCAACACTTATCAGATTTAGTCTGTAGCTTATCATTTTCAAACTTTTTGACATAAGCTAGACAACCCCAAGTCTTAACATGCTTAAGATTTGGTTTCCTCCCCTTCCACATGTCATATGGAGTCTTTGGGGTAGATTTGGTAGGTACCTTGTTAAGCAGGTATGCAGCTATTTCTAGGGCATATCCCCAGAAGGAAATTGGAAGGTCGGTAAAACTCATCATGGATCGAACCATGTCCAACAGTGTTTGATTTCTCCTTTCAGATACTCCATTTAACTGTGGTGTACCTGGAGGAGTCCATTATGAGATTATACCATTTTCTTTGAGACAATTGAGAAACTCACCGCTTAAGTATTCTCCACCTCGATCTGATCGAAGTATCTTAATACTCTTGCCCGTTTGTTTCTCTACTTCACTTCTAAACTCTTTGAACTTTTCAAATGATTCTGATTTGTATTTCATCAAATACACATATCCAAATGTTGAGTAATCATCAGTGAAAGTAATAAAATAAGAATACCCTCCCCGTGCACTTGTTGTCATAGGTCCACAAACGTCTGTGTGAATCAATCCCAACAACTCTATAACTCTTTCTCCTTTTCCACTAAAAGTTGATTTAGTCATTTTACCCATGAGACAAGATTCACAAGTTGGATATAATTCATAATCGGATATCTCAAGGAGCCCATCCTTATGCAACTTAGGTAATCTTGTTCCATTGATATGACCAAGTCTACAGTATAGGTATACTTAATATCATCTCTTTTCCTTTTCTTAGTTATTTCAATTTGAAATATATTTTCTTGCAAGTCAAGTATATAAAGTCCATTTCACAAATTTTCAATATCATATAAAACATCGTCTTTATAAATAGAACAACCATTGTTCTTTATAATAACGTCAAATCCTTCCATATCCAATACAGAAATTCAAATAATGTTTTTAATAAAATTCGAAACATAATAACAAATATTAAGATAAATGGTCTTGCCCGAGGGCATTGCTAAACAATAAGTTCCTACAGCTAATGCAGTAACCTTTGCTCCATTCCCCACTCGTAGGATCACCTCATCATTGTTCAACTTTCTACTTCTGACCAGTCCCTGCACATTGTTACATATGTGAGACCCACAGCCGGTATCCAATACCCAAGTAGAATTATGACTTTCAGAAAAATTAATTTCAATCATAAATAAACCTTGATTGGAAGTCGAAGCTTCTCCAAGCTTCTTCTCTACTAGAAACTTCTTGCAGTTCCTCTTCCAATGTCTCGGCTCGTTGCAATGAAAGCACATTCCTTTAGCTGGTTCAGGTTTCTTTTGTTCCTTTTCTTTCCCCTTTCCCTTAGCCTTCTTGGATTTCTTCTTTTCAAAAGATACCTTGGGCCTCTTCCTTTTATTAAAAGAATCCACCAACAAGACATGGTTCTTCTTGGATGGAAAGTGACCTTCTGCAGTTTTCAGCATGTTAAGCAGCTCAGACAAGCTCACATCAAGCTTATTCATGTGAAAATTAACCACAAACTGCGAGAAGGTCTCAGGGAGTGACTGCAAGACCAAGTCTTAACTCAACTCCCCATCCATGACGAACCCAAGCTGTCCAAGGCGTTCAATCAAATTGATCACCTTCAGGACATGAGTCTCGACGGCAGTGCCCTCGGTCTTCCGAGATCGGAAGAGCTCCTTAGATATCTCAAATCTAGCAGTCCTGCTCTGTTCACCATACAACTCCTTGAGGTGAAGCAGCATAACAGGAGCATCCATGTTTAGGTGCTGACGCTGTAGCTCGTTATTCATGGATGCGAGCATGATGCATTAAGCCACAGATGCATCATCTTGCCACTTATTGAAAGTGGCAATCTCTTCCTCAGAGGCTGTTTCTGAAACAGATTTAGGGATAGTTGAATTTAGGACATAAGAAATCTTTTTAGCAGTGAGAACAATTCTCAGATTTCTTAGCTAGTCCTCATAATTCGGGCCGGTAAGCTTATTTGCATCAAGTATGCTTCGTAGTGAGATTAGTGATTTTGATATTTTTAAAATTTCGCATGTGAAAAGACAATATTTTAGCAAACATTCATTTTATTAATTTTGCATACCAAAATAAATTTAGGTCTTTATTTTAAATTGGTATCTCCCACTATTTTCATCAAACTATATTACCCTCACTTATATAGTTCGGCAACATCTAATTAAAGATTTGCTAGTGAGATTAAGGATCCCATTTCAAATGTATATAACCTTGTGGATAGCACAACAAGCGATATACAAACAAATAGGTAGACAACTCTTGTCAATTACATCACCATGTAACTCATTTTGCCTTTTAAATCATAATGGTCATGTGTGTGCACATCCGAACTAAAATAATTTAAGTTAAGTCCAGCCTAGCACTTCCGTAAATTCAAAAAAGAAAAATGTTTATCCTTGTGGATAACACAACAAGACTAGATCGTTTAATTTTCTTGATAAGCATCAAATGTGATTAATTAACATCTTAAATACTCAATACTCGCCTTGTGGATAGCACAACAAACTCATATTAAATATTTAATACTCTATTAATTAATCATGCTAGAAGGCGACGTTCGATATTTTAAATATCATTTGAACGCTTCAGACTTAATATTATTTCTTTGAGGGGTTTGTTATTATTTGTCTCATCTTGTTTAGGTCGCATGCACATATATATATATAATACGCATCATTTTATTAAACATGCGAAGCATGTTAGCATAAAATATAATATATATAATATTTAGCATGCAATATAGAATACTATATTATATCCGAATTAATTATGGACTTTTATTCTAGTTTGGTTCACTAGAGCCACCAAGTGAACCAAAAGGTCAAATCTAGGAGTGCAAGAATTTAAATTTAAATGTAACTATTACATTTAAACCCGGGCTCCATACAAATGGGTCATCAAGCGCTCCTTGCTCCTTGATCTCTAGTTCTTCAAAATTTCTAACTAATCCAACTACATAAACTATTTCATTTAAATAGAAACCTTGATCAACAGTCAAGGGGAAGTACATAGGAGAGAGATAGAATTTACAACAAGAAGAAAACCAAAAAAGACGATGTACGCAGACCTCATTTTATAAAACCCATACATTTAAACATTCATCCAAAATAAAATGCAATCACATTGGTCATAGTCCATAATCAATCCCTTTTATTAACATACATATCATCATACGTATCAATAAAACATCCATTCATCTCATTAAAATAAAATCATTCCATATATGTATCAATATCAGTTAATGGGTAAAAGTTTGCTAAACTTTGTTTTTCGAAAAATAAACTCCTTTATTTCTTTCAAAAACAAATCCAAATTAAACTCTTTAATTTTAGCAATTCTGAAATCTCATTTCATATAAAATAAACATCTTTA
Source organism: Panax stipuleanatus (assembly GCA_020205555.1). Lineage (NCBI taxonomy): Eukaryota > Viridiplantae > Streptophyta > Magnoliopsida > Apiales > Araliaceae > Panax > Panax stipuleanatus. The sequence goes on from CM035115.1 coordinate 47,679,199, forward strand.
TTTTAAACCTTTATTAATTAAATAAACCATTCATTTAATTAAATAAAACAAAAAAAAATTTAGTTTCTGCTAGTGGTGCAGCTGTGCCAGGAATGTATAGGGAATCGGCGCAGTTGCGCAGCGTGAAAACTAGGTATAGACACCGGCGTAGCAAGAAAGACTTGCACTGGCGCAGCAGCTCAGCTTTGCAGAATCAGAAAAAATTATGTTGCACAAGAACTCGATCCAATCGCATATCATACATGTATGGAATCACATAGACTGATAATTAGCACAAGATTGACTCTGACAGCTTCATTGTTCATTGGAGAGATTTTGGTATTTCTGAGGCGCGATGGAAGACTGCACGGATAGATGCCCTGATCATGTGCATTTTGTCTTACTTAGACGTAGGGATGTTGATGGTCGTCAGGGCTCTTAGAGATGACTTTACCATCTTTCCTCTTATCCTAGCGGAGATTATCATATCGGCATCCTTTTGACAGTTGGGGATCAGGAGTTTCGTGGTAGCCCCGTTCTTCTATATATTTGGTTCTTGACTCATTTGAGACCTATTGGCAAGCTCCGTGGTTATGGATTCTTCTTTGGCCATGGTATGTCATTGACCTATTCTCTTCGTCCATCTTCATATGTGGATGTGACGTCTTGGATTGCATTACTGGAGGCCATGGAGGAGCCATTTGAGATCATTATGTACTCTGGCTATTGCTCCTTCCTGAGCTTTGTCACTCATGCGGCTGACCTGGACTTTCTTCCTTTGGTTGATTTGAGGGGTGTAACCACATATCATCCTCTGGCAGTGATGGGTTAGTTTGATCAGCATCAGGAGGTTCATGCGCTCGAGGGTTCTAAGGATTATCGCTTTCCTATTTGTCTAGTTACTGAGGCAGAGTTGATTAGAGTCTACGGGCTTTGGTCCCATTAACAGACCGCAGAGTTTAGAGATAGCCATCCGGACCGATTAGCAGAGTATTCAGCATAGTTTGACAATGGCTTTGGTGGGCACCGTCCCGAGTTCTATGCTGGTTTCTCGAGATGCGTTGACTCGTCAGGTGTCTCTTTTGACTTTTGAGAGGGATCAGACTCGGGCCTTGATGTTGACCTCCGTGGCAGGTAGGGATGCAACCATTATTGATAGAGATGCGACCATTACTGATCGGGATGAGGCTATATCTGATAGAGACGTAGTCCGATCTTTTGCGGATGGGCTCACTAGTCATGCTCGAGAGGTCATCGAGAGTCAAGATGGTATGTTTAGGTCAGCGATAGAGCTGTTGAGACAGATTGATACATTGGAGCAGGAGACTAGGGCTAGTTGTGACAACCTGAAAAATCGGATTGTCCAGAAATTAATATTAAATAATTAATAATTAATAAAATGAATTTTATTAATTATATTATGTGTTATGTGTATATTAATCATTCTATGACATAGGGTGATTAGAAATGGGGAGGATTCTGGCTACGAGCTAGAATGAACGAGTATGAATTTTCAAGACGAAAATAAAAGATTTCAAGGAATAAAAATATTTTCGAGAAAAAGACGAAATAGGCACTATTCACATATGAAACCCTAAGGGCTAGGGTTTGACTCTAAGGGTTAGGGTTTGAACCCTAAGCCTTTCAGGGAGATTAGAATGTCGGAATGACATTCTGTCTAAAGATTTGACGGTAATATACCGTGAAAAGTTAAGTTAGTCGAGAAAAGTTTTTCTTGGAGGAAATTACTATTCATTTATTTCTACTTGGGAATTATTATGGAAATTCTGAGAAATGCGTAATGATAGGATTTTAGGACGAGATGGAATATGTAATAATATTTCATGTATGGCTCGTGAAGTTTTCGCTTCCGGACTTAAAATCCGAAGGACTAGGAAAAGTGAAATCAAAGAACTAAAGGGTTATGTGTAATAATAAATGATTATTATACATAATGAGTACACGTATAATACTAATTATTTTATGAATATAATACGAGGAAGATATGAGAATTAATATGACATATAATACGAATTTTATACGAAGTAAATAGAGTTAATTTGAATTAAAATTAAGAATTAAACCCGTGGGTCGAACCGATGGGTAAACAGGTGGGAAAAACTTGTTGGGTAAAATCTATATGCGCAACATGCAAGTGTATGTGATCAAGAAGTAATATAATGATAAGATCAAATATCGTTCCCACAGAGACAATAATCACACTTTATCCTAACAAGTACCAATTTTAGCTCAATTTTATTTAACAAATGATTAAATGGTGATATTTATGACTAATTTCTACTCAGACTATAATTAACACTATTCTAGAGATTTCGCAAGTTTTCGGAGAATTAAGCCTACAACTTCACTTATTAGTTCACTTCGAACAACTTACTTTCCTTCAGTTTATATCAATTATTCTAGATTATTAACCAAGAACACGGAAGTAGATATAACCATCTCTCAATGCATGATGCATTGAGAGATGCATGATGCATTGAGAGATGCATGAATTATAAATCCTAACTAACTATAAAAATCACAAACTTACGTCACTATGGTTAGTTTCAATCCTATATGTCATCTCTCGAGTTCATATGGGATAACGGGTAATTGGTGATCAAGCAAATACATAAGTTACGCACAAACCATAGCAAATAACCTAGAAATAATCTTCATAAACTAACTTGAAAGCAAATCAATCCTTAGTTACATAATAAGATCCGTTGTAGACTTAAATAGAATTAGTTCATCATCAATGAAATAAAAACAATAATCCACAAAGTAAATAACATTCTGAATACAAGGTATAGATGAAAAGAGAAAGAAGAATATGAAATTGTATCAATACTCGTCTTCACGTTCGCCTTGCGTTCGTCGTGCCTAGCTTTGCTTCAATCCTCCTCACGTGTCAACTCTCACCTAGGGCTTGTTACTGTCTAAGTATATCTTCTATAAGCCTCTCTGTAAGACTTAAATATCTTCCTAATTGCAAGACAAATCGTCCAACTTTCTTTCTACAGAATCTCAATCAAACAAGGAAACTTTCATCTGTGCCGCGTACCCTTGCCCCGGCTGGGTATTTTGCTTTGCACACACCTGCCCCGACGGGTGTCCACTTTCTTTGGACTTTTTCTGCACCCTCGCCCCAGAGGGGTATTTTGTTCTATGAAGGCTCGCCCCAGCGGGTGTCCAATCTATGTCAAGCTGCAATTTCTTTATTTAAGTCCCGATTTTTTTCCACTCTGCTTCCTACAATTAGCAAAGCAAAACAGAGTAAAAAGCACTTAAACTACTTGAGATAGCAACGAATCAAGCTATAAAGGCCATCAATTTGTATGTATAAAACTAACTCATCAAATACCCCCAAACTTGAGACTTTGCTTGTCCTCAAGCAAAACAATGCACATGCAACTAACTACGATGAATGCAACTGTCAGATAGTATCAAGCTAACCAATATTGGCTCAGAGAAATCACAACAGATATAAACATAAATCCAACCAAAAATATATCCGCAATTCAAACCAATCTATGAATTAATACCTGTTAATACGGATGTAGTGTGTGTGTGCTCGACAACAATGTGACCAACTACAGTTCAGATATATCACATAATACGCGTCTTAGAAAGAAAATATAGCTTTAACTCAAGAAATTGCGTAAACAAGATAATGCAACCATGACTCAACATTAACCAAGTCGGAAGTCAATATGGGAGACCTTCTATCTTTATTCATTTACGGGGGCATTTTGCTCATTTTCCCGTACTTCTACTTTACTCTACTCATGACTGTGCTGATAGTGATGTGCATACAAGCCAATCATGTATGATGATAAAGCACATACTTTGTAAACAATCTTATTTATTTATTAATAAAATATTCATTTAAGGCATAAAATTATCTACATGGTGCTGTTTTTATAATATGTAAATAACCCATAGTTTTAAGTAATGCTTTTAGAATCATGATGAGATCATGATAATGAGATCTAAATTCTTAGAAAGCTTAAAAACTAAAATAGTTCCCAATTGTGGGATTACTAAAATGGGGATTAATAAATCCGGATAGATTGGTACATATGTTGCTTGCTCATTGGATGAGGATGACTGATCACATGGTCATTTGTGTGGAGACACTAAAGCAAGTATGTAGGTGCTTATTGGAGAATAAGTTCACTGAACGTGACTCGCTATGGAATACCTAATGGAGTTTTACTAGCCTGTCAATAGGAATTCCTAATGTGATAGTAGTACAAGTGATCCTTGGACTTGAGATCATCATAGTATCTTGTATGTAACAAATTATACTTTGACTAATTCTTTAAGGCCTTTTAAGGTATATATAGGGTATGCTTGGGTATAATGAGTTACATATGGAGATAATGAATGATCAATAAAGAATTTACCACCTCTAGTAAAAGAGGAGATATGTCCTATATGATTCGTTAAATGACAACCCAGGAATCCTTGGCCAAGGTAGAATGAAATTAGAAAGAGGTTTCTAATTTGCATTATTTGGAGTTGTGCATTTTCTAATCGAAATACATATGATTAAATAAATTAAGACTTGACAGTAAATCCATGTCTTATATTTAATTGGGACATTGTATGGTGGAATGATTGAATTGTACGGTAACTATTAACTCACAGGTTCTTTTATGATTAATGTTGGAATCTATATTATCTGGAAAGTCGTTGATCGCTAGGGAGGCTTATCCCTATTGTAGAATAAATGTTATTTATTTAAATAGATTATTAGTTTAATTTATTTAAACAAGATTAGAATTATTCTAATTAATTTATTCACAGCCGGTTTAATATGGAGAACCTAAAGGGTCACACCATAAAAGGAAGAAGAATTATTTAAGAAGAAAATAGCATGATAGTAATAATGCATTAAGTATAATTAATTTAATCTATGGTGATAGAATAAATTAAATAGCTTAATATTTATTATTTAATATTTTAGAAATATTAAATATAAATTAATAAGAGGAGTCTTATTAATATTAATATTAATATTAATATTATTATTATTATTATTTTAATTCTAAAGGAGTTTAGGAATTAATATAATATCAGTACTCTCTCTCAATCCTAATAAAGATTAGGATATAAATTAATTAAAAGTATTTAATTAATTAAATAAAACCCTATTCTAATTGGATTAGGAGGGTTAACCTAATATCTATATAAGAGAGTCTTATATCAGAAATAAGATACGTGAATTTTTCCAAGAGTTGGGAGTACACATATTCTATAGAGATAGAAACAAGGGTTAAGCCAATAACCCATCTTCTTGAGTTCTTCATCTTCCTTGGTGGATCACCGTTAGAGGCCAAACATTTGGGTGGCTGACATTGATCAAGGGAAGGAGCCACTACAGAGGAATCAAAGAAATCAAAGGAGTAGAACTTGTACCTGAGAAAGCTTGGATCTTCAAAGGTATAATTCTATTTTTCTTCTATATTCACTGATAATTGATGCACAAGAATGATCATGGTTATGGGTTTGTATAAATTTTTAAAAACCTAGTTTTTTCGCTTCCGCCCTATTTATATGATTTGATTGCATGATTGCGTTACGTACAAACCCAACAGTGGTATCAGAGCCAATCTTGTGTTAATTATCAGTCTATGTGATTCCATACATGTATGATACACAATTGGATCGAGTTCTGGACAACAAAAATTTTTCAGATTCTGCGAAGTTGCGCCGGTACAAGGCAATAATGCTGCGCAGCTGCGCCGGTTACTGTTCCTGGTTGCGCAGCTGCGCCGGTTCCCTTTACATTCTTGGCGCAGCTGCACCACTAGACAGGAACTGAATTTTTTTTTGTTTTATTTAATTAAATGAATGGTTTATTTAATTAATAAAGGTTTAAAATAAAGATGTTTATTTTATATGAAATGAGATTTCAGAATTGCTAAAATTAAAGAGTTTAATTTGGAATTGTTTTTGAATGAAATAAAGGAGTTTATTTTTCCAAAAACAAAGTTTAGCAAACTTTTGCCCATTAATTGATATTAATACATATATGGAATGAATTTATTTTCATGAGATGAATAAGTTTTATTGATACGTATGATGATATGTATGGTAATAAAAGGGATTGATTATGGACTATGACCAATGTGATTGGATTTTATTTTGGTTGAATGCTTGAATGAATGGGTTTTATAAAATGGGGTCTGCGTACCTCGTCTTCTCTAGTTTTATTCTCGATGTAAATTCTATCTCCTTTCTATGTACTTCCCTTGACTGCTGATCAAGGTTTCTATTTAATTTTAAATAGTTAATGTAATAGAGATAGTTAGAATTATTTTGAAGAAATTGGAGACCAAGGAGCAAGGAGCGCGTGAAGACCCGTTTGTATGGAGCCCGGGTTTAAATGTAATAGTTACATTTAAAATTTAAATTCTTGCACTCCTAGGTTTGACCTTTTGGTTCACTTGGTGGCTCTAGTGAACCAAACTAGAATAAAAGTCCATAATCAATCCGGGTAGAATATAGTATTCTATATTGTATGCTAAATATTATATATATTATATTTTATGCAAACATGCTTCGCATGTTTAATAAAATGACGCGTATTTTATATATATATATGTGCATGCGCGCTAAACAAGATGAGACAAATAATAACAAACCCCTCAAAGAAATAATATTAAGTCTGAAGCGTTCAAATGATATTTGGAATATCGAACGTTGCCTTCTAGCATGATTAATTAATAGAGTATTAAATATTTAATATGAGTTTGTTGTGCTATCCACAAGGCGAGTATTGAATATTTAAGATGTTAATTAATCACATTTGATGCTTATCAAGAAAATTGAACGATCTAGTCTTGTTGTGCTATCCACAAGGACGAAAATTTTTCTTTTTTGAATTTATGGAAGTGCTAGGCTGGACTTAACTTAAATCATTTTAGTTCGGATGTGCACACACATGACCATTATGATTTAAGAGGTAAAATAAAAAGAGTTACATGGTGATGTAATTGACAAGAGTTGTCTACCTATTTATTTGTATATCGCTTGTTGTGCTATCCACAAGGTTATATACATTTGAAATGGGATCCTTAATCTCACTAGCAAATCTTTAATTAGATATTGTTGAACTATATAAGTGAGGGTAATATAGTTTGATGAAAATAGTGGGAGATACCAATTTAAAATAAAGACCTAAATTTATTTTGGTATGCAAAGTTAATAAAATGAATGTTTGCTAAAATGTTGTCTTTTCACATGCAGAATTTTAAAAATGTCAAAATCACTAATCTCACTACGAAGCATACTTGATGCAAATAAGCTTACTGTCCCGAATTATGAGGACTGGCTAAGAAATCTGAGAATTGTTCTCACTGCTGAAAAGATTTCTTATGACCTAAATTCCACTATCCTTGAATCTGTTTCAGAAACAGCCTCTGAGGAAGAGATTGCCACTTTCAATAAGTGGCAAGATGATGCATCTGTGGCTCAATGCATCATGCTATCATCCATGAATAACGAGCTTCAGCGTCAGCACGAAAAAATGGATGCTCCTGCTATGCTGCTTCACCTCAAGGAGTTGTATGGTGAACAGAGTAGGACTGCTAGATATGAGATATCTAAGGAGCTCTTCCGATCTTCGATGATCGAGGGCACTGCCGTCGAGACTCATGTTCTGAAGGTAATCAATTTGATTGAACGCCTTGGACAGCTTGGGTTCGTTATGGATGGGGAGTTGAGTCAAGACTTGGTCTTGCAGTCACTCCCTGAGACCTTCTGGCAGTTTGTGGTTAATTTTCACATGAATAAGCTAGATGTCAGCTTGCCTGAGCTGCTTAACATGCTGAAAACTGCAGAAGGTCACTTCTCATCCAAGAAGAACCATGTCTTAATGGTGGATTCTTCCAATAAAAGGAAGAGGCCCAAGGTGTCTTCTGAAAAGAAGAAATCTAAGAAGGCTAAGGGAAAAGGGGAAGAAAAGGAGCAAAAGAAACCTGAACCAGCAAAAGGAATGTGCTTTCATTTCAATGAGCTGGGACATTGGAAGAGGAACTGCAAGAAGTTTCTAGCAGAGAAGAAGCTTGGAGAAGCTTCGACTTCCAATCAAGGTTTGTTTATGATTGAAATTAATTTTTCTGAAAGTCATAATTCTACTTGGGTATTGGATACCGGCTGTGGTTCTCACATATGTAATACTGTGCAGGGACTGGTCAGAAGTAGAAAGCTAAACAAAGATGAGGTGATCCTACGAGTGGGAAATGGAGCAAAAGTTGCTGCATTAGCTGTAGGATCTTATTGTTTAGCAATGCCTTCGGGCAAATCCATTTATCTTAATAACTGTTATTATGTTCCGAATATTATTAAAAACATTATTTCAATTTCTGTATTGGATATGGAAGGTTTTGACGTTATTATAAAGAACAATAGTTGTTCTATTTATAAAGACAATATTTTATATGGTATTGAAAATGTGCGAAATGGACTTTATACACTTGACTTACAAGAAAATATATTTCAAATTGAACAAATTAAGAAAAGAAAAAGAGATGATATTAATTATACCTCTATGTGGCACTGTAGACTCGGTCATATTAATGAAACAAGATTATCCAAGTTGCATAAAGATGGCCTCCTCGAGCTATCTGATTATGAATCATATCCAACTTGTGAATCTTGTCTCATGGGTAAAATGACTAAATCTCCTTTTAGTGGAAAAGGAGAGAGAGTTACAGAGTTGTTGGCATTGATTCACACAGACGTTTGTGGACCTATGACAACATGTACATGGGGTGGGTATTCTTATTTTATTACTTTCACTGATGATCACTCAAGATTTGGATATGTGTATTTAATGAAATACAAATCAGAATCATTTAAAAAGTTCAAAGAGTTCAGAAGTGAAGTAGAGAAACAAACGGGCAAGAGTATTAAGATACTTCGATCAGATCGAGGTGGAGAATACTTAAGCAGTGAGTTTCTTAATTGTCTCAGAGAAAATGGTATAATCTCATAATGGACTCCTCCAGGTTCACCACAGTTAAATGGAGTATCTGAAAGGAGAAATTGAAGACTGTTGGACATGGTTCGATCCATGATGAGTTTTACCGACCTTCCAATTTCCTTCTGGGGATATGCCCTAGAAACGGTTGCATACCTACTTAACAAGGTACCTACCAAATCCGCCCCAAAGACTCCATATGAGATGTGGAAAGGGAGGAAACCAAATCTTAAGCATGTTAAGACTTGGGGTTGTCCAGCTTATGTCAAAAAGTTTGAAAAAGATAAGCTACAGACTAAATCCAATAAGTGTTGATTTGTGGGATACCCTAAAGAAACCGTAGGGTATTATTTCTATCATCCAACTGATCAAAAGGTGTTTGTTGCGAAACATGCTACCTTCTTGGAGAAAGAGTTTATCCATGAAGGGGTCAGTAGGAGTAAGATATATCTTGAAGAAGTTCAAGAACCACAAGTTACCACTGACCAAAGTCAAGTACCTAACCAAGTAGAAGAACCTACTATACCACACCCTGTTCGTAAATCTGGAAGAGTACCGCAGATACCTGAGAGGTATGGATTCGTTATAGAGGATGACGATGAGGTACACATCATGAATGATGATCCATTGAATTACGAACAGGCTATGAGTAATAAAGACTCAGGGAAATAGCTTGAAGCCATGAAATCTGAAATGGACTCCATGTATGAAAACAAAGTATGGACTTTGGTTTCACCACCTGAAGGTATTAAACCTATTGGGTGTAAATGGGTTTTTAAAAGAAAGACTGGAGCGGACGAAAAGGTAGAGACCTATAAGGCTCGACTGGTTGCAAAAGGTTTCAAACAAAGACAAGGAGTTGACTATGATGAAACCTTCTCACCAGTAGCCATGCTCAAGTCCATTCGGATTTTGCTTGCGATTGCAGCTTACAACGACTATGAGATCTGGCAGATGGACGTGAAAACGGCCTTCCTCAATGGGAAACTTGAGGAGGATGTGTATATGACACAGCCAGAGGGATATATCTCAAAAGTTAGAACAAATCAAGTCTGTAAGCTACAACGATCTATTTATGGGTTGAAGCAAGCTTTTCGTAGATGGAACATTCGTTTTGATGAGACAATCAAAGAGTTTGATTTTATCAAAAACGAGGATGAACCTTGTGTATACAAGAAGGTTAGTGGGAGTGCAGTATCATTCTTTGTATTATATGTTGATGATATATTATTGATAGGGAATGACATTCCTATGTTATAATCCTTTAAAATCTGGTTATCTAAAAACTTCTCCATGAAGGACTTGGGTGAAGCATCCTATATTTTGGAGATAAAGATCTATAGAGATAGATCTAAAAGGATGCTCGGCTTATCCCAAGGAAAGTACATTGATACGATATTAAAGAGGTTTAGCGTGGAAGATTCCAAAAGAGGTCTCATGCTGATGAGCCATGGAATAAATCTCTCCAAGAAACAGGCCCCAAAGACACCTGAGGAGAGAGACCGTATGAGTAAGATCCCTTATACTTCTGCAATAGGATCTATCATGTACGGTATGATATGTACTAGACCGGATGTTGCTCACGCACTTAGTGTAACAAGCAGATACCAGTCGAATCCAGGAGAAGAGCACTGGAAGGCAGTGAAAAATATCCTAAAGTACTTGAGAATGACTAAAGATATTTTTCTTGTCTACGGTGGGTCTGAATTAAAACTCGAGGGATTCACGGACTAAAGTTTTCAAACAGACCAAGATGACAGTAAATCTGTTTCAGGGTATGTGTTTACCTTGAACGGAGGTGCAGTGAGTTGGAAGAGTTCCAAGCAGCAAACAGTTGCTGATTCAGTGACAGAGGCAGAGTATATAGTTGTAAGTGAAGCTGCAAAGGAAGCTGTTTGGATGAAGAAGTTCATAACTGAACTTGGTGTGGTTCCTAGCATCGGAGAAGCAGTTCCCATATACTGTGACAACACCAGAGCGGTTGCACAGGCTAAGGAACCCAGGTCTCATCAGAAATCTAAACACGTGTTGCGGCGATTTCACTTGATCAAGGAGATCATTGAAAGAGGAGACGTCACCTTGGAGCGTGTGGACTCTCAAGACAACATTGCAGATCCATTTACTAAAGCTCTAACACAACAGCAGTTTGATCGTCACTTAGAGAAGATGGATATGAGATACCATGGCGATTGGCTTTAGTGCAAGTGGGAGATTGATAGTAGTGTGCATACAAGCCAATCATGTATGATGATAAAGCACATACTTTGTAAACAATCTTATTTATTTATTAATAAAATATTCATTTAAGGCATATAATTATCTACATGGTGTTATTTTTATAATATGTAAATAACTCATAGTTTTAAGCAATGCTTTTAGAATCATGATGAGATCATGATAATGAGATCTAAATTCTTAGAAAGCTTAAAAACTAAAATAGTTCCCAATTGTGGGATTACTAAAATGGGGATTAGTAAATTCGGATACATTGGTACATATGTTGCTTGCTCATTGGATGCGGATGACTGATCTCATGGTCATTTGTGTGGAGACACTAAAGCAAGTATGTAGGTGCTTATTGGAGAATAAGTTCACTGAACGTGACTCGCTATGGAATACCTAATAGAGTTGTACTCGCCTGTCAATAGGAATTCCTAATGTGATAGTAGTAAAAGTGATCCTTGGACTTGAGATCATCATAGTATCTTGTATGTAACAAATTATACTTTGACTAATTCCTTAAGGCCTTTTAAGGCATATATAGGGTATGCTTGGGTATAATGAGTTACATATGGAGATAATAAATGATCAATAAAGAATCTATCACCTCTAGTAAAAGAGGAGATATGTCCTATGTGATTCGTTAAATGACAACCCAGGAATCCTTGGCCAAGGTAGAATGAAATTAGAAAGAGGTTTCTAATTTGCATTATTTGGAGTTGTGCATTTTCTAATCGAAATACATATGATTAAATAAATTAAGACTTGACAGTAAATCCATGTCTTATATTTAATTGGGACATTGTATGGTGGAAGGATTGAATTGTACGGTAACTATTAACTCACAGGTTCTTTTATGATTAATGTTGGAATCTATATTATCAGAAAAGTCGTTGATCGCTAGGGAGGCTTATCCCTATTGTAGAATAAATATTATTTATTTAAATAGATTATTAGTTTAATTTATTTATTTAAATAAGATTAGAATTGTTCTAATTGATTTATTCACAACCGGTTTAATATGGAGAACCTAAAGGGTCACACCATAAAAGGAAGAAGAATTATTTAAGAAGAAAATGGCAAGATAGTAATAATGCATTAAGTATAATTAATTTAATCTATGGTGATAGAATAAATTAAATAGCTTAATGTTTATTATTTAATATTTTAGAAATATTAAATATAAATTAATAAGAGGAGTCTTATTATTATTATTATTATTATTATTTTAATTCTAAAGGAGTTTAGGAATTAATATAATATCAGTACTCTCTCTCAATCCTAGTAAAGATTAGGATATAAATTAATTAAAAGTATTTAATTAATTAAATAAAACCCTATTCTAATTGGATCAGAAGGGTTAACCTAATATCTATATAAGAGAGTCTTATATCAGAAATAAGGTACGTGAATTTTTTCAAGAGTTGGGAGTACATATATTCTGTAGAGATAGAAACAAGGGTTAAGCCAATAACCCATCTTCTTGAGTTCTTCATCTTCCTTGGTGGATCACCGTTAGAGGCCAAACATTTGGGTGGCTGACATTGATCAAGGGAAGGAGCCACTACAGAGGAATCAAAGAAATCAAAGGAGTAGAACTTGTACCTGAGGAAGCTTGGATCTTCAAAGGTATAATTCTATTTTTCTTCTATATTCACTGATAATTGATGCACAAGAATGATTATGGTTATGGGTTTGTATAAATTTTTGAAAACCTAATTTTTGCGCTTCCGCCCTATTTATGTGATTTGATTGCATGATTGCATTACGTACAAACCCAACATGTGCAATGTCTAGCTCCCTTAGGCTTTTCAGTGATATCCGTGTAGCGAGCTTTCGACCAACGACTCCCAAGCCAGATGGCTTTAGGGCGCTGGGTGTAGAAACATTCCCTAGGGTGTACTTATTCGAGTATCAAAGTCCACAAAACTAAACGAGTCACGGTATTTATTCACATTTTTTTTCTTTTTCTTTTTCAAATTTTCTCTTTTTTTCTTCTTTTCTGTTCTTTTCTTTTAGATAGCTCCCATATCTTCCCCCAAACTTAGGTTTTTGCGTAATCCTAGTCATCACTACTAGTTCACTGAATTTCTATCATTAACGCTCAATTTCTTTCAAGAAGTCAATTATATCACTATTTAAACCAAGTTGAACTACATGGTTATCATATCGTGCTATCCGGTACAACAATGTCAAACAGGAAGCGATTCATGTTATAGTCTGAATTTACATCTATGTTTTAGTTGTCCTTACTGTTTAAGTTCTATGTAAGTCCAGCCTCATCACTGGCTAAGGTCACTTCATACATACTGACATACTCGACTCATGCAATCCTAACTAACGACTCTTTTTGTTATTTTCTGATTTTTTCATTTTTTTCTATAAGCATAAAAACACTTAAATAAACTACTAATGCAAATAATAAAATACACTAACATGCAATGTTCTAACAATATTATGATAAGTAATATACACCCCCAAACTTAAATATCGTAATGTCCTCATTGTGAAAATAAATGAACTGAAGCTTAGATGACTTCCCTGACAACTCATGTATCCGGCTCGACCACCTCCACATCAGAATCCGAAGGTGGATTGCTGGGAAGTGGCTGCGGAGTCGGGAACTGAAATGGGTCGGCGGATGTTTTCAGTAGCTCAAATGCTTCAGCGACAGCAGCGTTGAAATTGTTCTGAGTCTCGAACATATGGCTCTGTCTTGCTGCCAGCTGGTCTTTCTTCTTGTCATCCACCCTGCGTTGTTCGTCCAACTGCTGCTGAAGAGAGCGAAACTGGGAACTGAATATGAACTTCGCCGAGCGAGAAGTGCTCGACGTAGTGGCCTCCCCCTCTTCGGGCAGTCTGTCCTCCACGAACTCATCTTCCTCAGGCATCACATAGTCCACATCCATGGCTTCATCCTCCTCCTCATCCGAGTCTGAAGGAAAAATGAAGCCTAGGCCGCGGGGATGTGACTTGGCCCCTTTCCAGACTCCAAATCGGGTAATCATCCTCGTGTTCAGCAGCTAAAATGGTGGCTGAATCGGCTCATCATCCGCCCACCTGACACTCTCATGGCAGCACAACCCAGTGATAAGGGATGGATGTTACAATTCCTCCCGACATGGGCCCTCTCAAGCATTGGCCAATAGAAAAACTGATGATACCCCCAATATTGATGTCAAAATCCTTGATGATCGCATACAATAGTGAGATTTTTTCTTTGGTTATTTTGCTCGTATGCGTTGATGGAAGTAGCTTGGCACAGAGGAAAGAATACCATATCTTCCCATAGCAGCTTAAATTTGAGCTCATAATTAATGAGCCCCCTCTCTTTCCCTTTTGCCAAACTGTGTCGGGCTTGCAGATGTCGGTAAGGATTTGATTATACTCAGGCCCGCTGTCTCTAAACTCAGTATACTGACAAACTGCCGGCTATCGTAGGTTATAAAAATTGTTTATAGCCTCGACACTAAAATCTACCATTTTTCCCTGGATGAATGCTTTAAACGGAGCTATGTCTTTTGCTTTCGCATAGAACTCCTTGACCACGGCTACCACTTCTGCCTCGGTCTGATCCGTGAAGGTGTCCCAGCCCTGCTCTATGATTTGTACCCCCATATCTCCATCCAAAGCATCGGGCCTAAGGCCACGTTCCGGTACTAGTGCCTTACCCGCCAAGTTATCAAATCTATCGGCGGCGAAAGTACTTCAAAATTTCTTCCTGTCATAAGGTCTAGCGGGGGTGGACGAACCCTCACCCTTCTATCTCTTTGGTGCTCGTGGTGGCATGATGTCTCACTTGCTCAAAATCAACGAATTCCTTGTGAATTTTGGTTGTGGCTTTTTATCGAACAGTTGGCGTGCAATACTACCGAAAGTTGATTATTGTGATGGTTTCTATGATGCCGCCAAATTCAGACCGCACGTATCTCAAAATTGGTGCATCACTTGCTAAATTCTAATAACATACTAACATCTCATGCAACGGAATAATAGAATAATTTACATTTATTTAATATAATTATTCGGGTCCCACTGTCTCGTAACTTAAACATCTTATACATAGCTTAAACATAACTTAAACATAATATGATATAATCTTATTACAATCATCATAATAGTTCAAAAAGAGTACAAAGCTATTCCGTAGCCTTGCCCTTCCCTTTATCTGTGCCGAAGGGTTCGCATTGCTCTGCCTTAACTAAAATGTTTTTAGGGAAAGCAAGAATGAGCAACGAGTTTGTTCAGTAAGTAATATAGCAATAAGGGTGAATAATTTAGATTTCAAATCTCAAGAGCACAACAGTAAATGATAGTTCAAGAATAAAAAGAAGTATAAATAGTTCTCAATAATAGCCGCTATGGACAGAAAGATAACAACAAGATTCAAAGTTTTAACCATTTCAAGGTCCAAGAATAATGAACACTGAGCAGTCACTAAGGACTTTGAACTCTTACTAGAATTAACAGTAATATGCTGATAATCCAATAAAACAAGTACAACAGGTGATCAACCTAAAGTACCCTACGTTATGCATAACATTTAATCGTACTCATGTGCGCACGTCGGTTCCCCGACAGTTGTATATAATTTTCTCCTTCCATGAGGGTTGTTCATCTCAGTAGAATTTTAAGAGTCCGCACCAAGTCAATTAGTTTGGATAGCTTTCTAACATATGATATTAGTCTAGCCGAATCAAATGGCTTAGACAACTTTTGTATTGTATTTAGGAACGATAAGTTCAATGCTTGCAACAACATCAAGATATAAAATAGATTTTTGAATAGCAACAAATATTTGTTCGACAGAAATATGATTGTTATGGCAACAATTTGGATTTATACAATATGTAAAGTGAAAAGAGTTAGGGAACTTGCTCAATAAAGAGTAGGGTTAAGAAACTTGCCTTATGCGTAGTTTATCAACCTAAAGCTTATCAACACTTCTCGGACTAAGATATCCTATTGTAACATAGTTACGCATATATATATTTTCATTAGTTACATAAGTCGAATACATATACTTGATATGTAAGTTAAGCGCATATATAAGATCCTAACTTAGTCATACAATCCTACACGTATGTCGTTACATATCTTACGTACACATAACACATAATCAGTTGGTATGCTGCTATATGATCAAATAACATAGCTTGTAGTCATTGTTTGAATTAACGTTTTGAAAGTCGTATACTCACTTATCAATATATGGTTCTATCGTTAACATACTTCTTAACACTTGAACACTTCACTAAACATGTATTGTAGTTTAGGATTTCAATATAAGCATGCATCAATTTCAGATTACAATCAGCATGATCAGATCATTTTGTAGGGTGGCGCGACCGCGCTTGATTTGAACTAGGGAGTAGCGCGGCCGCGTTGCTCCCAGTTCAAACCAGAGATGGCTAGCTCCTGCAGAAAACCAACTTGTCCAATAATATACTTTAGATGATGATACATGTAAAACACATGAGGTTTTATGATTAGGTTTGGTCCCCATTTAACCTTCAACATAGTTTGTTATCAATGCTCATTCAACAAGGCTTAATGAGTTCAATTCAAAAGCTTCTCATGTTTAGCCATTACACTCACGCAATGAGGTTAATAAATGTTAATCATACATGCTCAAGCCATCCTAGTCATGTATTTTAAATTAGCATAGTTTTACATCTTTAAAACTCATTTAAAACTATGCTTGACTAGTTCACACATTAATAGCTAGATAGGTGTAAATGCCAATCATGTCTAGATGCATAACATGTCCTATCACGATAGTCATAAATTTCAGAATGCACATAAGGTAGTTATCAACAAAATTAGTTTTCAAACTTTAAGTTTTCTTTGAAAATCTCATGTTAAACCAACCAAGCATGCAAAGCAACTTCACATTCTATGCATCATACTTATGTATACACATAACTAAACCATAATAGCATGCTCACACGTTCAGAATTTAAAGTGTACTTAGTTCATCAAGTTTGTATTTTGAAAACTCTAAGTTTCTTTTAGAACAGTTTAAAAACGGGCTAAAGTAGGTGATACCATGTAAGGCCACCTATGCTAGCATGTTATGGATATAAATAGGCATAATCAAGTTAAACTAGCATGCTCAACATTTCAAAAACCACAAAAATCAAATTTCACTTCTGCATATCGGCGCGACTGTGCCGTATTTTTACTAGGGAGTGGCGCGGCCGTGCCCACTCCGGTTCCAGTCCAAAATGGGCTTCTGCAAGAGTAGAGCTTAAAACCAATTCCAAAGTTCTTTATGAATCATGCTTGCATACCATCACATTGCATATATAACATGTATGTAGACTCTACTAATCATGTTAACATCATTTCTCATATCAAACTTCAACTAATTCATGTAATTTTTACTAATTTATCAAACTCAAAACTAAGAACACAATGTAAGAGTTATACCTCTTTGAGCTTGAAATGAATTCCCTTGACTCCAATTTCAGAATACACTCTCAATTCACTCTCTATAACACTTAGCAAACAACTCAACAAAGTGAATTGAAGGAGATGTGAGCTCAATTTATAAAAGAGTAGAAATCCATACAAAAGCTTTGCACATTGAATCAAACTAAGAGGTGAAGGAAGAAGATGGTGGGTATTCATAAGTTGGTGAAATAGTGGCCATCCACCCCATCAACCCACTCCCATTTCCATCATCACCATCATTTGTAGCTAGTTTAAGGAATGCAAGGAAGGAGAAAGGCTATGCTTAGGCATTTGGCCTATACACGTGAATGAGAGAATGGGACACTCAATATGGGATAACTCCTAATCTCAACACTTGTAATCCAATAATGCCATATACATAGGTCCAATATATATATATATATCCCTACATAAAAGTATATATGTGTACTTAGGTTTAAATCTCCTTTTAGTTACAATGTAGCCTTAATGAGTTAATAACATTGTAACAAGTTAGGGGTATTATATAATCCATGTACATTTGATAATACCAAAATATAATTTAGTTGAGTGTTATCATTCACATTATCATAAGACTTTATTAATCCAATTATACTTAATTATTGAAATAATTATTAAATAATAATTATTTATTTAGTTTTATTTAATATTTCACAAAGTACACATTTAATGTATCCACACATAACATGTTGTCACATAAGCTTATTTATGTAACTTATATTATTCATTTAGATTTTACTATATAGTTTCCTATATTGTATAGTCACATTGTAGTGTCACACCCCGTTTCATTTTAATCAGATGTAGGTACTATATAACATATGATTATTCATTACATAATATTGCATACAACAATTAATTGAATAATCATTAATCTATTATATTAATTAATTATTTACTCATTAATATGTTCTTACTCATAATAACAATTACTCCCTCCGTCCCATAATAAGTGATGTTTTAGGTGATTTCATTTGTCCCAAATTATTTGATGTTTTAGAAAATCTAGGAGCATTAATTACAATCTTTCCAAAATTATCCATCATTACTCCTACTTCAATATCCATATGCTTTTAACTCTCTATCTCCTTATTAACACAAAGGGTATTATAGATAAATGATACTATATTTAATGCTATACAATCATTTCTTTAATGTTTGTGCCCAACTCTAAAACATCACTTATTATGGGACGGAGGGAGTAATTAACAATATAATATTAATTAATCCATCACTTATTAATTCATTCATTCTTTAATTGAATTAAATCATCGTAAATTCCATCATTGTGCCACACAAGGTATTTCACGAGCTTATCATAATTTCTCCACATATCTCAATTATCATAAATTCAAATAAACGTTTCTATTGAAATAATTGAGTTACTTATCTCATGCTTCATAAACGTTTCTATTGAAATAAATATTCACACATTTATTAATATCAATATTAATATTATTTATAAATTTCACGGGTATTACATCCTCCCCCCCCCCCTTATAAAAATTTCGTCCTTGAAATTGGTACAAGGTTACACAAAAAGATGGGGATAGTCTTTCCTCATCTTATCTTCTAATTCCCACGTGGCCTCCTCGACATCGTGGTTTCGCCAAACTACTTTTACTGAAGATATAACATTATTTCTTAGTTTTTTCTCTTTCCTATCTAATATTTGGACAGGAACTTCTTCGTATGCCAGATTCTTCTCTACTTGAATGAGCTCATAGGAAATCACGTGCTTATAGTCAGGCTTATACGGACGCAACATAGGAATGTGAAACACGTTGTGGATGTGTTCCAGTTTGGGTGGTAATGCAACTTTGTATGCCACTTCGCCCACTCGCTTCATTACCTCAAATGGTCCTATGAACCTCAGACTCAATTTTCCCTTCTTACCGAATTGTATCTTTCCTTTCCAGGGAGATACCTTCAAAAATACCAAACTACCGACTTTAAAGTCTCGGTCTTGTCGATGCAAATCTGCGTACTTTTTTTGGCGATCTTGAGTTGCTACCAATCTGGCTCTTATTACTGTCACCACATCTGTTGTCTGTTGCACTAATTCTAGTCCCAATATTCGTCCTTCTCCGACTTTGTCCCAACATAATGACGTTCTGCATTTTCTCCCGTCAAGAGCTTTGTACGGTGGCATGCCGATACTGGTATGATAACTATTGTTATAAGCAAATTCTACTAGGGGTAGGTGATCGTCCCAATTCCCTCTGAAGTCCATCAAGTAAGTTCTAAGCATATCCTCCAGTGTTTGTATCGTTCGTTCACTCTATCCGTCCGTCTGAGGATGATACGCAATACTCAACCTTAACTGGGTTCCCATCCTTTCTTGCAAGCTTTTCCAAACATTTGACGTGAAGCGCGGATCTCGATTAGAGACAATTGACACCGGCACTCCATGTCGTGAAATAATTTCCTTTACGTACAGACTCGCTAACTGATTCAAATTATATCGGTTCATGATCGGTAGAAAATGAGCTGTCTTCGTTAGTAGATCCACAATAACCCAAATGATATCAAAACCTTTCTGCGTGACTGGAAGTCCCACCATGAAGTCCATCGTAATGTGCTCCCATTTCCATTCTTGTATCTCTAACGGTTGAAGTAGACCACTCGGCCTTTGGTGCCCTATTTTGACTCGTTGACAAGTTAGACATTTGCTGACGCACTCTGTGACCTCTCGTTTTAGATTGGGCCTCCAAAAATATTGCCTCAGATCTCGGTACATCTTTGTGCCTCTTGGATGAATAGAATACGTCGTATTGTGTGCCTCGTGCAAAATTTATTCTCTTAGTTCAGTTACAGCTGGTACCCATACTCTTTCTTCGAATCTCAAGATACCGTCTTTATCCATTTTGAATCTTTCCTCTTCATTTTCTACTATCCTCTTTATTATTTTCTCGCATTCCTCATCCCTTTCTTGTGATTCCTTAAGGTTCCATTGTAAATAATTTTTCTTCAGACCCCTCCGGTCCCATTACCTCTATTTCTAATTTCTCTATCTCTCTTATTAACTCCTCCTGAGTCGTCAGTTGAAATAATTTCTCCCTTCTTTTTCTGCTTAGTGCGTCGGCAACTATGTTCGCCTTTCCCGGGTGATAAAAAATCACGCAGTCATAATCCTTGATCAATTCTAACCACCTTCTTTGTCGTGTGTTCAACTCCTTTTGTGTGAAGATATATTTCAGACTCTTGTGGTCCTTGTATATCTCACATTTCTCTCCGCACAGATAATGTTTCCAAATCTTTAACGCAAAAACTACTGCCGCTAACTCTAAGTCATGAGTAGGGTATCATTTTTCATAATCCTTCAATTGTCGTGATGCGTACGCAATGACCTTGCAATGTTGCATGAGCACACAGCCAAGTCCCTTTTGTGATACATCACTACACACCACGAAACCTCCCACATCGTTTGGTAATGATAATACAGGCGCCTCACTTAATCTCTTCTTTAACTCCTGAAAACTTTCCTCGTATTTTTCCGTCCATACAAATTTTATCGTCTTTCTCGTTAGATTGGTCAATGGTGTTGCTATCTTAGAAAAATCCTGGATGAATCTTCAATAGTACCCAGCTAACCCTAAGAAACTTCTTACCTTTGTTGGCATTTTCGGTTGTTCCCAATTACTCACAGCCTCTACCTTTGCAGGGTCCATGGAAATTCCATCCTTGTCTATCACGTGTCCTAAGAATTGAACATTCTCCATCCAAAATTCACATTTAGAAAATTCCGCATACATTTTCTCTCTCCTTAGCGCTTCCAGAACCATCCTAAGATGTTCGGCGTGCTCTTCCTCCGTCTTCGAGTAGATCAAGATGTCGTCGATGAAAACTACTACGAACTTATCCAAGTATGGCTTGAAAACTCGATTCATCAAGTCCATAAATGCTGTTGGAGCATTAGTCAATCCGAATGAGATTTCCAAAAACTCGTAGTGCCCATAACGGGTTTGAAACGCCGTCTTTGGTATGTCCTCTTCCTATACCTTTAATTGCTGATAACTTGCTCGTAGATCTATCTTTGAGAAACACTTTGCTCCCTTCAATTAGTTTAAAAGGTCGTTTATCCTCTGTAACGGATATCTATTCTTGATAGTTACTCTATTCAATTCTCGATAATCAAGATAGAGTCTCATCGATCCGTCCTTCTTAACAAACAATATCGGTGCTCCCCAAGGAGACACACTCGATCGTACGTAACCCTTATCCAGTAATTTTTGCAATTGTATCATCAGTTTCTTCATTTCTACTGGCGCCATACGATATGGAGCTTTCAAAATCGGTGAAGTTCCCGGTGCTAAATATATTACAAATTCGATTTCTCTGTCTGGCGAAAGACCAGGCAGATCATTCAGAAACACATCTTGGAATTCTCTTACTACAGATATATCATTAATCTCTACTCCCTTCTTCCAAGTATCTACAATGTAAGCTAAGTTACCTACACATCCTTTTCTTAACAATTTCTTGGCTTACATCATCGTAACACAACACGATTGCTTAAGCGATGAGCTACCATAAAATACTACCTTAGACCGATTTGGAGTATGAAGGTTCACACTTTTATTCTGACAGTCAATTATCGCAGCATGGTTATACAACCAATTCAATCCCAATATAACGTCAAATTCTCCCAATCTAATTGGGATTAAGTCTACACTGAGTTTATGATCTCTAATGTTTGCGTGACAATTTTGGTATATGAATTCTACGGGGATTACTTCTTTATTTGCAACTTCTATGTTCAAAGGATTTCCTAATCGTTCTCTGGGTAAGTTTAACCGACTAGCAAATTCTTCAGACACAAATGAACAAGTAGCACCCGAATCAAATAATACATATGCATTTATATTATTAATTGGGATAATACCTGACACCACGTCCTTTGCAGCTACTACATCTTGGACAGCCATGTTAAAGGTTCTGGCGGCTGGGCAGTTGGATTGCGTTGGTCTGCCGATCATTAGTTTGTTGCCTCCCCTTTGTTGGCCACTTCCTCCGCTGTTCCCCTTCTTTGGGCAATCCTTGATCTGATGCTCGGTTGAGCCACAAGCAAAACATCCCTTGATCTTTTTTGGCTTCGAGTAGTTGGGCAAAATGTGTCCCTCTTGGCCATAGTTATAGCAGGTACTGCGCCCCTTCCAGCACTCTCCCTGGTGGTTCTTTCCACACTTTGGGCATCCTTTCGCTTGCTTCTTAAAACCTCATTGGTAACTTCCCGTTTGATTGTTGTTTCCATTATTGTTGTTGTTGTTGTTGTTGTTGTTATCCCACTTTCTCTTCCCTAGATTACTTCTTCTGCTGCTGCTTCCTCCACGACTTTCTCCTCCAGTGTTCTTACTCTTCTTCTCTTTGTTATACTAACTTAAGGCTTCACTACCTCCCTCGGCAATGATAGCCTTCTCCAACAGCATGGAAAATGTGTCAATCTGAAGAACCGACACCTTGTTAAACAATCAAGGTTTCAGTCCTTGCTCAAAACGTCTGGCTTTTCTTTCTTCATCCCCTACCTGGTGTTCTGCAAACCGGGCTAGCTCGTTGAACTTAGCTGCATATTGCGCCACCGTCATATCTCCTTGCTTAAGTTTTAGGAACTTTTCCTCCATTCTATTCTTCATGCTCTTCAGGAAATAATTCTCGAAGAACAGAGTCTTGAACCTATCCCAGGTTATAATCACTTCTCCAGCTCTTTACTGATTCACCTCCCACCAGTAGTTTGCTTCGCCCCTCATTGTATACGTAGCGAATACAGTCTTTTAATCCTTGCCCACACGAGCAATGGTGAAATCCTTCTCAATTTCCTTTATCCATGTTTGCGCCATTATAGGATCGGTACTGCCTTCAAACTCTGGAGGTCCTACGCTCCTAAAGTCATTGAAGTTAGTAACTGGAACCACTTGGGGATTGGGATGAACGGGTTCATTGTTCCTTCCCCGAAGGGCTTCTCCTAACAGATCAATTAGTTTTTGTATTGGGTCTACTTGCTCCCTTTCATTGTTAACTGACTCTTCTTGTGCAGCTAGTCTACGTCTGGGTGCCATTATATGTATCTCAAAATTTCATTTTTATTATCTAATTATATTACGTAAACATTTCTCAAATGAAAAAGGAATAAAATTTTATAACACGTTTGTGAAATAAGATCATTTATATTCATATGCCAAATCATTACATTAACATGATCATCCCTAGCATACTTCTATAAATGTCAACATATATCCCCTAATATCACAAAAGACGGGGAATACACTATCATACTACTCCTCTAATATAAGCCTACTCTGGGTTTACATATCTATCCCATATATTACACAAAAGATTAGGATTACATCACAATATATACACACATTAAGTAACTACTACTAGACTAATAGGTCTCATCCTAACATTTCGCACTCTACTGCACTCTTGTACTCCACCTGTGATATGTATACCATCAAGTCCCTGTTCATGGTATGTCGGGTCTGCCCCTGCTCCGCCGGATAATGATATACACCATTAATCACTCTCTATAGCCGAGTGAAAAACATAACCCATTTTGTTCATCTTTTCCTTCTTACATCTCACCTCATCCTCTAAATCTTTGGCACTATCATTAGCTCCTTCCCACTTCTCCTCGAAGTGGATCCTTTCCATAACTTTCAACTCGAGCTGAGTACAGACAGCCTCCTTTTTAGCCTTCTCACTCAACTCTCTCTGCTCAACCTCCTCTAGTTTCCGTGCCAAGTCCACATTCCTAGATACCGATTTATGGAAGAGAGTCCCCATCTGAATCCTTTCCTCCTTTCAGTAAGCAATCTCCACCTCTATATCCTGTATCACTAACTTCCTCTGATGGTCCTCGTCCTTCAGTTTTTGGAACTCGGTCTCTCTCTCCTGAGCCTCAACCTCTAGCTCCTAAACTTAGCAGTCTAACTCCAAGATCTGCTCCTCGTACTTTCCCAACATCCTCTCCTTGATAGTAGCCTCGTCAGAGTCCACCATGGGTTCCTCTTCCATGGGCTCATCCTCTATGGACTTCTCCTCTGGATCAGACTCTACCTCTATCTCATCCTCGTCATCAAACTCGGACGGTGCTACTGCCTGCACAAGCTCAGCTACTAAGGGTGCCTCATATACAACATGTATATCCCGGGGCCCCTCCTTTGCCACTCTACTAGGTCCTCCCATATCCATCATCCTACACCATAAACACAAGACAACAAACAACAAACTCCATTAGAATGTTAAATAAAACATAAGTTCATTGCATAGAATGAAACTATATTTTATAACACACAAAGTCTCTCCATGAAAACTCTACATGAGTTTCATCTCCTTCTATCTTCTAAGTTCTCCTAAAGTTATAATCTAAGGACTCTCACTCCTAAGGTTTATAGCTAATGCTCTGATACCAACCTGTGATGCCCCCAAATTTTAGACCGCACGTATCTCGAATTGGGTGCATTACTTGCTAAATTCTAATAACATACTAACATCTGATGCAATGAAATAATAGAATAATTTATATTTATTTAATATAATTATTCGAGTCCCACGGTCTCGTAACTTAAACATCTTACACATAGCTTAAACATAACTTAAACATAACTAATACATAATATGATATAATCTTATTACAATCATCATAATAGTTTTAAAAGAGTACAAAGCTATTGTGAAGCCCCCAAATCCGGGTACCTTCAAACCCAAGATATGGTGCTATACGGTGCTACAATCTAGTCAATATCAATGCATAAGTTTACTAATTATTACATACTATTAATCCTTTCCCAAGTATTCGTAACCAATACATCGTTTGTGTCATAATATCAGTAAATACAATACTAATGCTAATGCTATTACAAAGGGTCACTACTTGTCTAGCTTGGACTTGC